>VWZY01012249.1:173444-187143 GCA_013399075.1 Chloroceryle aenea | reverse complement strand
CACTTTTTTTTTTTTTTTAGATGCTCAAAATTCTGCTGTATGAGTATTTATAGACCAGGCAAGCAAAAATATTTCCATGTTTTGCACTGCGAAAGAGGGGTTTCTCTTTAAGCAGCAATGAAATGGTTTGGAGCTGTGCTCCTTACCATCTACAGAGCAGACCCCCTGTGTGGCAGAAGTGCTGAAAAACCTCCTCTGAAGTTTTGGTGGATTCTAGACGTATCTCTGCTTGAAAATTTAACAGAAGGCCTTCAAAATAACAAAACAAAACAAACAACAAAAAACCCAAACCAAACCAAAAAAACCACAAACCTCTATTCCCTATTCAGCTTATACTTAGAAAAACAGTTTCTGTGAAGTCCTATAGAGCACCTACAGCTCTCACATTCACCAGTATCTCACAGGGAGGAACTCTTTAAACCACCCTAAAGGGTGAGATGTTCATCTGCAGCCAGCCCATGTCCTCTCCCCTCTACAGCTGGGGATGGCCATATCTCCAACTGTTCCCATCAGGAATTAGGGATGCTCCTTGCAGACATATAGCTGGAGCCTGTGCCGAACAACAGACCCTACAGAGGGTTTTCTGCCACCTCTCAAAGTGATTCCACCCCTGCTGTGACTCATATGTATATCAAAAACTGGGCAAGAGGATGGAAAGCCCTGGGGGTGGCACTTCAGCAAAGCCGCCAGATTTCTTTGGCCGATGCCATCTCCCAAACCCAGTGCAACCAGTGGGGCTCTGATGTTAAGCATCACTCTCTCCTCTGCCGCCTCGCCTTTGCTCATCCCCCAGAAACCACAACCCATCTGCTTCCCTCTCCTGTTCCCTACTGAGAAACCACTCGAGGCTCTGTACGGAGCTGTTACACGGCAAGATGTTCTTTGACATTTCCAACGAGACTTTTGTGTGCAAAACATCTCGCTCCGATGGGTGCCTGGGAAGCGCTGGGGGAGCCATGGCAACGGGAGCAATTTGTATGACTCTTATCTCTTAATGATCTTCCCAGTTTCCACTCTGGTCTGTGGTCTGTATCAGCTGCCCTTCCTCATGTACCCTGGGAATATCAGTGGCCACGCTGCTCCCCCTGCCCGCCTGTCGTAACACAGGGCATGGGTTTCAATGTAGAACTGCTGCTTTAGCTTTGAAATTACCCAACTGGCCCTGACGGCCAAAAAACCTTTAAAAAATGAGCCAAGCCAGTGATGCAGATACCCCACGGGCCAGGGGAGCCAGGGAGGGATGAAGCCACAGGTGAGGTGGAGCACGGGGGATGCCCCCACTGCTAACGTTAGATCACCAATGGGTCACTCTGGGCGTCAGGGTGGGTGACCTTCAGGCACGGGCCAAGCCCCTGAGCAGGGAGAGCTGATAAACTCTGGGCTTTACGTGGTCACACTGGAGCGTGTGACCCTGGGGGAAAATGAGGCCAACGAAGCCTTTCCTGGGATGCTGAGGGCTGCGCGCTGTCGCCATTTGCCCATTCCCCCAGCAGCCCCAGCTGCCACACCCTTTCCATCCTCGCTGCATTTTCCACTCCTGTTCCTCTCCCCAAGAAACAAATCCCTGATGGCAGCTGGCTCTTAGTCCTTGGAAGCTGCCTACCAAGATTTTCCCACCAAAAGCAGTGAAGTGACAGACCAGGGACATTTGCTGGCCAAGGAGGATGAATCAGCTCCAAAGTGCACATGAAGGGATCTCCTCCTGTGGCTGGCAAACAGCGAGAGCTCCCACTTGAGTCACATGAATTTTGGCTGCCAGGAGAGCAGAAAAAAGCACAAAGCTGGAGCAGGCAGGACATCCCCAGCCTCCAGGGCTGGCAGCAATGAGCTTCCCAGACCAATTCATGGCTGCTCGTGACTTACGTGCCCTGCTGCGCTGAGCCCAGAGCAAAGCTCCCCTCCCAAAGAACACAAAAGGCTCACTGAGGTTCAACCCCAGCCTGAAGCTGAGAACTTCTCAAAACCATCAAACAGAAAAGTAAACACATGTCAAGGGTATGAGCAAAGAGCAGCCAAAAGACACAGTCAGCAATGAAAGATGGTGTTGTCCCAACACATCTTCTCAGCCATGGGAAGATGCTCCCCATCAGCTCTAACCGCTACCTGCCTGATGAGGATGCTCCAGCTCAGCCCGTGCAAGACCAGTGTGCCTTTAATCCCTTTGGTACCAAACCACACCAAAAGATCAAGGTGGCTTTTGGGAAAGCTGAAAAAGCTCAAGACCTAGAATAATACAATCATTTAGGTCAGAAAAGACCTTTAAAATCATTGAGTCTAACACTGCCATGTCACCACTAACCCATGTCCCTCAGCACCACGTCTCCACAGCTTTGAAACCCCTCCAGGGATCATGGGGACAACACCACTGCCCTGGGCAGCCTGGGCCAGGGTTGGACAAACCCTTGCTGGGCTTGAAGAAATTATTCCTCAGGTCCAACCTAAACATCCCCTGGGGCAACCTGAGACCATTTCCTCTTGTCCTGTCGATTCTTCCTTGGGAGAAGAGCCTGACCTCACCAGGCTTCAACCTCCCCTCAGGGAATTGTCGAGAGCCAGAAGATCTCCACTGAGCCTCCTTTTCTCCAGGCTCAACAATCCCAGGTCCCTCTGCTGCTCCTCACCAGATTTCTGCTCTTGACCCTTCCTCAACTTCATTACCCTTCTCTGGACATGCTCCAGCCCCTCAATGTCCTTCTGGGAGGGAGAGGCCCAAAACTGAACCCAGTGTTTGATGTGCGGCCTCACCAGTGCCAGGTATAGGGGGATGATCCCTGCCCTAGTCCTGCTGGTCACAGTCCTTCCAGGCTTTGCCCACACAACATCACATCAAGGTTTACTCAGCTCTCAGCCCCCTTCCAGACTTCACTACCGTCTGACACATTCATCCAGGGGCCCTTTCCCTTGCCCAGAATTGCTCCTGCCTCCTGCCAGGAAAATGAATCAATGCCTGGCTCTGCCCATTAATGCCAAGAAGCTGCTACTTTCATGCCAGCTTGAAAGGGAAGAATGGGCTGCTCATGCCCCATCCCTGCCTTCCCACCCACGCTGCCACATCCCACTCTCCACCAGCTGAAATCCCACTTCCACTCATTCCTCCTCTTCCTGACAGCCTTTCCCTGCCTGAGCCAGGTGGGAAGCCCCAGCAGCTCTGTTCCTGCGCAAGCAGTATCAGGACAAACCCATCTCAAATGGCAGATGGCCATGACACTTCACCTTCCAGTCCGGTGGGAGCTGGGCACCAAATCCCAGAGCAGGAAACATCTTGTCCCTAAAAGAGAAGAGGAAAAATGTACAGGTGTATTTACAGACACTCATGTGGCTCTTACAGGGCTCTCTCTATGGCCTCCCCATGCTACCAGTTGCCCAAAGCCCAGCTACAGAGAAAGCATCAGCTAAGAAAAGGCACCAGTCTTCCCTTCTTCCCAATTTAAAACTCATGAGAGCTGCACAGAGAATAGATGTTCCCCTTTGGCTTTTGAGCTTAAGACAAAACAAAAAAAATGGTCCAGCTTTGCTTCATCACCCAGAGGGATCAGGAGCATCCTCTTGCCCAAACACCTGAGTCTCTTGCAGACACATCACCCTGGAGGTTTATAAAAATTATCTATCCATTTTGGTCACAAAAGACAGCATGGCGAGACCAAGAGATTTCTGCTTGGTTTTCTCTACCAATGTCTAAGATATTTTTCTGTGTTGCACACTTCAGGATGCTGGGGAACAAGGCTGCCCGGCAGTGCAGGTGCCAACGTCAAGCTGAGGGCATCTCCCTCTATGCCCAGAAAGCACCAAGCAGCTGCCCTCCAGCTGCCCCCAGCAGAGGATGCTCCACCACTGCTAATGCTCCCTTCCCCTCAGCAGCAGTGATGGGAGGCAGGAGAACCGCCATCCTCACCCTCTCCTCCTCCTGCATCCCAGCATATGTGGCATTTTTCTCCCAAGGAGCTTTTTGAAAGCAAAGGTATTATTTAGCCCTGGCTTTGATTTGGGAAACCAAGGTATGTGGACTCCGGGAGCCCCTTGGGAAGTCAGGGAGACATCTGCAAAACAAGGGTGGAGGTAGGAGAGCCCACTGCTTACGAGTCATAGTCCTGGATGATCTGGCCAACAGCCCAGATAGCCGACAAGTACTCGTTTGTCCCCATGGGGTTGATATAGTGCAAAGAGGAGGGGTCTCGTGGGTTCCCATTGGAGGCTGTGAAGTCAATCCCGACCTGAGGGACAAGAGAGAAGCACAGACCCATCCTCTGTTAGCGGACACCACTGCAGACCTGGCCACTGAGCCTCCGTTGCCTCTGAGGTCCAAGCACAGTCCCATCAAGACCCAAACCTCAAACTTTTGAAAAAGTTTAGGAAAATCCAGACCCTCACCTTCTCTAAAAAAAAGAACCCCAAAAACATTAAATACAAGGCTAGCAAAGCCTTTAACTATTACACCTGCATTTTTCACCAGCAAGCATCACATAAGGTGTCTTAAAGCAGTCCCTGTTCCTGGTGCAAGCCACCACCATCCCCAGCTCAGGATTCTTGCTGCCAGGGCCACGTGGGTATTTGGATCTCTTCTGGTCTCTGACCAAAGAGTCACAACCCTGAGCAGATCTTTCCTTGCAGCTGCTCTTCACCGGGCTTCCCCAGGGACCAATATGTGCTGAGCTCTCAGGGGACTTTGTCAGCAAGGAACTCCTTCTTCTCCCTCCTTAATTGGGCTATTTAAAGCCTGCTATTTAAAGACATTTGTAGAAATGCCTGTCTCAGACCCAGTTACATCTGGTCAGAAGAGACAAGACGTGGAGCCACCCAATTTGAAGTGAAGGCAGAGCTGGGAAGAGGCGAGCAGTCGCTGTGGCTGCGCTCCCTTGTTTGCTCCACAAACATGCAAAACCCAAAATAACTGCACTGGCTGAGTGAGGCCCAGGGGATTTGCAAAGGATTTTGCTCCATAACGAGAGAGGATGAACTGCAATTTGCCTGAGAAGGGACCTTGGCCTGGCTGGCGCAAGTTGTCACAGCCCGGAACGTGCCACCACCCTGTGCCGGAGCCACTGGTAAAAAAGGCTTCCAGGACAAAGGGACATGGTTTTAAACTGGAAGGAGGTAGCTTTAGATTGGAGAAATGTTGTATGATGAGAGTGGTGGGACACTAGAAGGTTGCCCGGAGAAGTAGTGCATGTCCCATCACTGGAAGTGTTCAAGGCCAGGTTGGACAGGGCTTTGACAACCTCATCTAGTGGAAGGTGTTCTTGCCACAGTCTTCAAAGGTCCCTTCCAACCCAACCGTGTTAAGGTTCCACAAAAAACCTAACTTCTTCCTTGAGCAACCTTGCAGCCTTGCCAACCCACAGTTCACTCCTCTAACACCCATGCCCGTGTGCCTAGCTCCTGCCAAGCCACCATGGGCATGCTCAGAGAGCAAGAGGGAAACTGAGGCATGGAGAAGGTGCTCAGTGGGGTCAGACAGGAGCACCCCCAGTTGTGAAGGCAACGTCACCACTAATGTCTGTCAGGCAACAGATTTCAGCGGGACGCAGCTGGTCTGCCTCCGGCATGAGGCAAGTGCCCAGGCACAATGTCTCTCTTCTTGGCAGCTTCAGCCCTGCTCTCCCCACCATCTCATTCGTCAGAGAGGACACCAGTGGCCTTTCCAAATGGCAGGGGTGCGTGTGGCTGTGTCCTCCTCAGAGCTCAGCTGTTTCTGCAGTGTTGCAGCCACCACAAACCCAGCCAGGTTTGGGGACCAAAGGTGCATTGGGAGTGGAAGAAACCCTCCAACAATCAGCAGATCTTTAGATGGGGGGAAGATTTCTGCATTCAAGCCTAATTCACAGAACAGCTCCATCCTACCAATAAACTTAACAATTTTCTCTTCTATTCACTCTCCAACACCAAGACCTTTGCGCACAGCAGCAGAACAGCACACAAAAAGCTCTCCTAATCACTCCTGTTCCTATGGCAACTCTTCCTCCTCCTCCTACTCTCCCCCCATCATGTTTCCAGACGAAACAACAAAATACAAACTGAAATACTGCGAGTGCCCATGGCTCTCCAGACACCGCGCTAGGGAAGTTTGCAGAGATTGAAAACCTCACTTCTCTTTCACCACGTGGCTGTTTCACTTGGGGCTGTAACATCTTCATTTAGTCACTCCTGACAAGCCGTGGTCCAGCTTGAAGAAGGTAGAAATGCCAGTAAAAATGCAGAAAACCATCTCATAAACAGCCTAAAGCCTCTCAGCTGGCTTCAGAGCTGCCGCAGAAACTGGAGGGTTGTTAAACCCTGTGATGAGGAGAGAAATTGGTAACTTTTTGTGAAAGGTCAGAAAGTCTTTGTGTGAGTCTGATCAGCCAGCTTCCTTCATGCTACTGGATACACCTGAGCATGACAGTAACAAACGCCCCAAAGCCCAAAACCATACAGTTGAACAGCAAAACAAAGAAGCTCCTCATTGCCATGAAAAGCCACCCGAGCTGGTGCCAAATCTCAAGCAGAACATCTCTCCCCAGTTTTGACCACTACCTAAGTGTTACTACTACTAGGCAAGGAGTAGCAAAAATCCTTACGGTAAACATCAGCTGGCAGCCTCCCAGGATGTAGTCCAGGAAGGAGAAATCTCTGGTTATCTGAAAGAAAACCCAAAAATGAAGTGTTTCAGCAATCTTCACCATTGCAGAACAAAGCAAATAAACACACAGAAAGTGCCCGAGCCTGAGGTCACTGCAAGTTTGGGCCTTCAGGGACCTTCAGCCATGTAGCAAAGCAATGGGAAGAACCACTTGTGTCTCCTGTGGTGGAATTTTGGAACTTCATAAGTCACGTGGGGGCAGGCAGGGACATATGTTGGACCAAAGCTGGGGTGGGAAGCCTGGACGGGGATCCTTGAGAAGTGGAAGCATCCATCATGGTGAACTGAATAGAAGATCCTCTCCCCATGGCTAAATTGGTTTCAGACCACCTGCAGATCTGGTGTGAAGAAAGCTGTGTTGGCACTTTTGCCACTGTGCTGCTGCCATATGAAGGGACGACTTCACCAGCACCTCAGCTCAGAAAGACTTCTCCCACCTGCACCCAACTCTTGCCTCCAAGGAGACACCCAGTAGCAGGTAAGCACCCACAGCCTGGGCTTCATGCAGATGCTGCCCATGTTGAACACCTCCTCCTGTCTCTCCCAGTGGAGAGAAACCCAAGCAGAAAGGAAATCACCATTTCATCCATGCTCTGCAGGATCTGTCCTTGGAAACACAAGGGCACCAGAGGCACAAGGGATGAGGGGAGCTGAGGAAGACTTGAGCTCATCCAGAAGCAGAAGGAAACATCCCGGTATCATACTCACTTTGCAGGACTTGACAATGATGATCCCAGAGTTCTTGTAATTCTTTTTCTTCTTCTGCTTTTTGGGGTTAATGCACTCGAGCTCAAGCTGTAACGCACAAGACAGACACGGGGTGAGAGCAGTGCTGGGCTGCTTTCAAAGTGCTGAAGAGAACTAAATGACTCACAGCAAGCTACCGAGATCTAATGATGGAAAAGGAGGCAGAGGATCTGCTTGGGAAGGGGCTGTTTCTCCTGCTTCTACCATGCCCAGGAACTGGCACGTGGCAGCTGAGACACCCCAGAAAGGCTAAGGTGGTCAATGGGACAGGGACAAATGAGATGGGACAAGTCAAACAAATGCTGCCATCTTTCCTCAAAAGCTCTGGGAAAACAAGATGTCTCTTGAATATTTAGAAAATTCCTGCTTTTTTTTTTTTTCTTATTCTAAAACCAAATAAAAACTCTTGACAAAGAAGCAAGTTTTCCTGTGGGCTGGGCTGGTGGAAGAGGACAGGACTGGGCAGCAAGAGCATGGAGAGGGAGTCCTGTCTGTTCTTTCAGATGCAGAAAAACGGGAGAATTTAAAAGACTAAAAATCCTCAAGTTTCCTGAATGAGAACACTGCATTTCACTGACTGAACAAAATCAAAATACAGATCTATTGGCAAAATCCCCTAATTCTGAATAAACCCGGGCAGATGATCCAGCCCAGGCCCACTAGCAGGTAACTCCCACACAGTTCCACATGGGTCCCCGTGGGATGGTGATGGCAGATCTGTGCTCCCGCCCTCAGCATCCTGCTCAGACCAGCCTGTTGATGGGCCTAGACCTTCTCAGACCATCTGGTAGTGGCCCTGAACATACTCAAACCAGAGCTGTGATGGCCCTGTAGATGGCAATGAGCCTTTCCGCTGTCTCGGCCAGGCTGTGGCTGGACAGTGCTGTTCCTGACTTACGAGCACGCCAGCATGTGGTGCCCAATCTACAGCAAGAGCATCTCTGTACCTCATCAGTGTGGCCACATGAAAGGATGAGACAGGTCATGAGGAGCCACCACAGGCAGAAGGGACACTGAAGCACGATGGTGAGTGGCCTCAGCCACTCGTGGTGTGGATGGGAGAAGAGAGGAGGTTGGACTTGGCTACTTCTCAGCAAAGATTGAGGGTCTCAGTGCAAGTACCCAAATCTGCTGCCAGCCCTGAGAAGCCTCTTCCCTGTTCTTTCTCAAAGCTGGTTGGCACTTACTGGAAAGGTATCTTGGGCTTCGCACATCCTGGCCACCGAAGTCTGAAACTCCCCGATGAAGTCATGTCCCCCATCACTGTCGTAGTCATAACACACCACCTGGGGTGGAAGGAGCACAAACCGGCCTCAGATGCAGCAACTAGCTCCTGTGAAGAAACCTGCTGAAGTTCCCAATCTCTCCTGCTGGAGATCACAAACCAGTGCAGTTTTTTTGTTTTGTTTTTGGGGGTGGTTATGCTTTGGTTTGTTTGTTTGTTTTTTCATAAATCAGCTGTGAGGTTTTAGAGATTTAATGATTGATCCCAGAAGTCAATCATTACAACACAAGCCAAAGGGCCCCCCGTTACCTTTATCAGCTTCTCCACATCTCCATCGCACAGTGACACCAAAGGCACAGTGAATGGCTTCCAGACAGGGTCCAGTGTGTATTTGATCACCTGCAGGGTGGGAGTAGAGGGATGCTGTCACAACAGGCATGGCTGCAGGGGCAGATCGGCACAAAGCGGGCACGCATCTCCAAGAGCAATCCTGGACCAGGTTCTCAGTGGGGCAGCCCAGGCAAGCTGCAGAAAGCCCCATCTCAGCCCTCTTCTGCCTCCTTAACTCGGACACAGCAGCTCCCCCATCTCAGGCTGTAGCACGCGTGAGTTACAACAGCCTGGTCTGCATTACGCTGGGTGATTTATCCACCTCTGGCAGCAATTAAACAAACATGCTTGAGAAGACAGTTGCAGCAGACCAGGCAGCATAGGCACAACCATTCCTAGAGTATGGGCAAAACCACTCACCCCACCAGTTCAAGGCCAGCAGCTACTATTCATGCTCTCTGCATCCCACTGCTTGCACCCTACTCATTGACTACTCTCCTCCAGCACCTCAGCACAGCCTACATCCATCTGGGGTCTATCCACTGAGAAGATGGAGCAGTGGGATGCTGCAACCAGCCGGGAAAGCCAAACAGCCTTGGGCACGTCCATCTCTCCTGCCTCATCTGCATAACATCTGCTGCCTGAGCTGGAGGAATAATTGATGCTTTTTGACATTTCCTAAGAGAATGCAATTGCCTGGTGGAAACCAAAGCAAGCCCTAGCAGGCTCCAGGCACATTCTGTGTCCATTGGAGATGCCTGCAGGGCAGGTGAAGACCTCTAACAAAGGTTTTGCGCTCAAAAAGAGAGATTCACATGAAGATCAGAAAAGTCAGACACGGGCAGTTAATTAACCTGTCTCTGCGCAGGGCAAACACAGGCAATATCTGGCATGGAGGGACTTGGACCATTGCAGCCAGAGCAGGAAGAGTGCAACCCAGCAAGGAAGAGGTCCATGGCTGCTGCTGCAGGCGAACCACCTCACAAGGACCTACAAGGGGAGTCTTGGTTTACAGCCAAGTTCTTGTGTGAGACCGGGGGAAACCCTGACACCATGAGCGCAAGTTTAGTCAAGAATTTGTAAACACCTCCTCCAGGAGGCTTGGAAGAGCAGGAGGAGCCCACGCGCCCTGCGATGGCACCCGCCCGCTGCCAGCCGTCGAGTCCACAGGGTGGGTGGGGAAGGATCCGGCATCTCAGCTGGGTGTTCACGCTTGCACTCGACTAACAGGCTGTAATAAGCGCACTAATCCTTCCCCACCAGACACCTCCGTGGTGGCATCAGAAATGCCAGCAGCAGACTGAGCACTGGTTACGTTCCAGCACCAAAAGCTGCAAGAATGGGGAACCTTACTTCTGCGTATCCAGCCTCAAAACACAAAGATGCTCGCCTGGCCTGGGATTCCTCTGAGGGCAGTGGGTTATGTGCAGGGCTAGGAAAGAAGAGGCTGTTGGAGCACCCATCACTTGAAAGAACACCTGGTTAGACACTTATCCAGCAAGACAGGAGAGTGGAGGAACTGAGCAGCAACCCAGAGGAAAAATCAGTATCTACATCTGCTCCCCATAAACCTGATCTACTTAGAGAGATCCCAGTGACAGCTGGTGCACAGCCACACTCCCAGTTCCCATGCCTCTTCCAGGAAGCAGGGTTGGAGGTCACTCAAAATCCCCATGTCTGAGAAATATGTCTGGGTGGGCCAAAGCCCAGTAACCCCCACTAAACCAGGAGGAAACAACCAAACAAGGTCCCAGCCTGCTCCTGTGGAAATGCAAGGTAAATATCAAGGTAGGTAAGAATTAAAAATGCACAGAAACATGTGTGGGAAAGCACCAAAAATAAACTGCAGAGCTCAGGTTAAAAGGAGAACCCGTATTGGTACCCACAGGATACATGGTGGGACACATGTCCTGGTGCTCATGTGCACGGGGGCATGAGTGAAGGAAATCCTGGTGGACTCTGCAGAGTAGTGGGAAAAGCAAGCATAGGGAAGGACCCTGTAAGGAAACAACCACCTGAGTTCATGCTGTGTTTGGTGGGACAATGGGGTCCCTAAGCAAGCCTTAAGGGGACAAGAAAGGGAGAGGTGTGAGATGGAGATGGGAAAGTTCTCCAGATTGAATCTCCGTATGAGTTTGGAGAACAGAAGACTAAGGGGGAACCTTATAAATACATAAATACTCAAAGTGTGGGCATCAGGAGGATGGGGTCAGTCTTCTTTCAGTGGTGCCCAGTGACAGGAGAAGAGGTAACAGGCACAAACTTGTAGACAGGAAGTTCCATCTAAAAATGAGGAGGAACTTCTTTCCTTTGAGGTTCACAGAGCACTGGAATGGGCTGCTCAGGGAAGTGGTGGAGTCTCCATCTCTGGAGACATTCAGAACCTGCCTGAACATGTTCCTGTGCAGCCAACTCTGGATGACCCTGCTCTGACAGGGGGGTTGAACGAGATGACCTCCAGAGTTCCCTTCCACCCCACACCATTCTGCGATGGAACCCTCTTCCTCTGACTAACCCTCTCAGGTTAGCTGAGGATCTAGCAAAAGCTCACTTTAACCTTTCCCCACTACTGTTCCAGAGGCCACCTCCCACCACCTCTCTCCACTGCCTCCCCAGGTCACAGCTCATCCTGATGCTCCTGCAAGTGGAGGGAGGCTGAGCCTAGAGATTAACATTGGTTAGAAGACCACCTGACTCTCTGCTTGGTAGATACAGAAGGGAGTAGTACCGAAAACACCTCAAGACCTTCTTGGCCTCTGTGGCATTTCATCTGCTGGAGTGCAGCAGCTTCAGATGGACACCGGGAATGTAGCTGTCAGGTTCTGAAATCCCTGGATCCCACCCTGCTTAAAGGGTGATTGATAAAATAATGCCATGAAGGGCAAGAGGAGCTGACATAAGGATGGTGGTGCCTCAGCAGCTCAGGTTAGAGTTGTGCTCACCTCCGTTCTGTGGACCAGCATCCATTTCCCATCGTCACCTGGTTTATAAAACTCCAAGAAGGGGTCTGACTTTCCAAAGAGGTCCTGGGGGAGAAGAACAGGACGGGTCACAAGGTGCTCTGCAAGAACTGACAACCGGTCTGAGAGAGACTTCCTTCCCATGGCAGTGCCAACCCTGCAGACACCCTTATGTCCTCCTGGGACTGGCTCAAGCACACTGGCAAACAGGCAGCACCCAGGGGCAGTGCCCGGACACCCCGTGTCCCGGACACACACATCCCACTGACGCTGTGCCGCGACCAGGCGAGCTCTCTGGATGCAGATGCCACAGAAAACAAGCCCAGCTGGGAGGCAGCTGCATTTGGGCTTGGAAAAACATCCAGAGCTTTGGAGGAAAAACAGAATTATGAAGTGCTTGAGTGTCTTATGGGAAAAAGGGGAAAAAAACCCAACAAACCCACCCTCCTACACACAGCGGCAAAGCGCGAACAGAGGAAATCTTTAAGGAGTGAGTGGCCCTGGTGTTGACAGGGATCATGTCACACCCTCCCAGATACACAGCCCTGAGCCAGCCAGTGCTGCCTGTCCTGCCAGCATCTCCTCGGGTACTCCCCCGGTAAAGGGCTGCTGGTTTAGGAGAAATATGCACCCATCTGCACACATCCCTGCCAGGCATCAGTACTGGGGTGACTCCCGGGCACCCGCAGCCTTCATTATGGGAACTTCATTCCCATTAAGAAAAAGTAAGAAGTGCTTAACAAGAAATTGAGCCCAAAATATTCCAAATTATTAACTAAGAATTCAAGTCATTTCATCTGGAGGCATTGGGGAGGCTGGCCCTCAAATCCTGGATTCAGTTTTGGGCTCCCCACTCCCATGAGGACATTGAGGGGCTGGAGCATGCCCAGAGAAGGGCAATGAAGCTGGGGAAGGGTCTAGAGCACAAGTCTGGTGAGGAGCAGGAGAGGGAACTGGGATTTTTGAGCCTGGAGAAAAGGAGGCTCAGGGGAGACCCTCTCACTCCCGACAACTCCCTAGCAGGAAGTTGGAGCCAGCTGGGCCAACTGGCCTCAAGTTGCACCAGGACAAGTTTAGGCTGGACTTGAGGAACTATTTCTTCAACCCTGCAAGGGCTTGGCAGCATTAGGTTAATGGTTGGACCTGATGATCTTAAAGGTATCTTCCAACCAAAACAACTCTACAATTCCATGATCCAGCTGGGTTTTCCTCACTCCCAGAGAGAGGTGGGTGCTTGAGTCCCGCAAAGAGCTGAAGGAACTTCTTACACATTTGAACAGGAGCTTTTTGGGCTTCCAAGTGATGTGGTGCGGATGCAGGGGCCTCTTTGCTCCTGGAAGAGGAGGAAGCATGGACTCCCCAGGAGCCCCCGTTCCCAGCAAGTCCAGGAGGTGGCAGCTGGGATGGACATTGGCCCTAGTGATGCCCCAGCAGAAAACCCATTCATGTTTCTATCTGAAGCCAGAGGGGAAAGTCAATCACTGCAAAGTGTTTTAGCTTGGAGAAACTATAACCTGCTTCAGTCAAAATTATTCTTCCAGAAGAACTGACCATGAAGGCTTGCAGGGATGCTCCCTGGTGAGATGAGGCTATTTTTCTCCTATCCTTTTTCACATGTTTGCAGGAGAGAAAACCAAGTCATTCTTTCTGTAGCATTAGTTATGACACTGCTCACCCACCCTCTGGACTTGACACTTTCAAGCTTCACTGATGGATTCAAGAACCAGCAGTGGGTCCCTGGCCCTGTCTCTGCTGGCTTAACCTGCAAGTCAGCGTGATTTCATCAGTGCCAACCCAGCATGGGTTGGTGGAGACACCAAG
>VWZY01012249.1:157996-168028 GCA_013399075.1 Chloroceryle aenea | reverse complement strand
CACCAGCTCAGAAAATTTCATCAAAAGTACAAAATGAAGCAGATGTCTCAGATACTTTGATTTTTGACACATTAGTGACAAATTGGGACCTTCCTGATTTTTAAAGCACGTAACCTTTGAACTTGGCTGGAAACTTTTCATCTGGTCCAGCTCTTCCCACTCAAGCGTCAGACAGGGCGTTGAGAGCCCGCTCCTTGGGGATGACAGACGGCATCAGGCACTGCTTGAGAACTTCACTGCAGCTTTTTCTTCTGGCGTTTGAAGCCTAACTGCAGCAATTAAGGGAGAAAAGCTGGCTGCATCTTCCCAGCCTCTACAGCAAAGAGCAATGGAGATGCTCCTGCAGCAGGCAAGTCCAAGACTTTTAAACTGCTTTTAAACCCTTCCAGTGCTTTTAAGCCTGATGGAGGTTTAACTCCTTGTTGGCCTTTTCTTTCGCACCCTTGCTGCCCATCAGTGTATCTCAAAACGCATAACACAGGAGAGATCCAAAAAGGACAGGAGATACGGCAGGAGAGAAATGGACCTAAATTTAGGCTTTTCTTTTTAAAAATAATCCCTCACTGAAGAGACCCACAGCAGGAAGGCCACTGCTCAAAGGGGTCTGCATAGCGGCTGTTGCTATGAGAGTTGTTGCTACGACACAGCTCCCATCCTCTGCCTACAAACAAACCCACCCATCGCTGGCAGAGGAACCAGCCCCCTCCCCTCCCGCTGCTCCGGGGAAGGCCAAGCAGCCCAGCTCTACCAGATAATGGGCAACGGCTGCAGATTTACTTCGTACTTCTCCACACTGTGGTTTTTCTTATTTCAGAGACCAAAGCAGAGGCTGAAGACTCCCACCACTGGACATGAGGAAGACACCGGGCAAGATGGTCCCTGCCCCAAATAAATCATCCTCTAAACAGACCAAAGCGGGCAGGAAAATGACAGGTAAAGGGCAATACATTCCTGAGTCAAACCCCAGGCTCCTGGACCCCCAGGGAGTGTCCTGCATCGCCCCCAGGTTATTATCCACCTTCGCACACTCGGTAGGTAAGGTACAGGAGGGACCGTACCGTTATCATCCCCTTCCCAGCCGGCTTGCCATTCCCCAGGAGGAGGGTCCTTGTTATTTTCTTGCTGGAGACGATCTAGAGAAGCCAAAGAAAATAAATTCATGATTGTACGAGTGATCAAAAGCAGACTCATAAGCAACTGATGATTGCTCATGTCAGTTAATTCAGATGAAGTGTTCACAATGGTAGAAGAACGACGTAAGGCTCAGGGATGACTGTGATACTGTGGCTATCACCACTATCACCCAAGCCTATGGGGTGCAGGGCAGCAGGTGAACAGTGAAGAGCAGTGACAGCGCAAGAGGCTGAAGCCTCACATCCCACTGAACCCCGAGACCAGCTCTTGGTGTGGAGCAGGTCAGTAGAACCTCACATGGTCAAAAGGGACAGGATTTGTTCCAGCAAAATCACAACTCAACCGTTCAAACCCCACTTTAAACACTTCTCTTTCCCTGCCAGCAACTTGCTTTCAGACCACGTTTCCACAGACAAATCCTGATTACAGGGTGTTCGCTCTCCCCCAGCATTGTTCTGGACCCCCTGCACAGCTGCTGCCAAGCAAGGCACAGGGGTCAGCACCCCCAGTGGTATGTTCTTCCCTTCACTTCTGGCTTCTAAGAGACCAGACAGGATGATCTGGGAGCTGAATAATTTAAGCCCTTGAGATTTTTCCCAGCTGACTGAGTTTCGGTCACCATCAGATCTGGGGATCCCATACGTTTTCCCCACAAGGTGCAGACCCTGACATGGGGATGCAGCAATCTGCTGGAGCTATCTGTACTCCGCTCCCATACCCAGTGGGGGCCCCTTTGAGATCTCAGGGCTGCAGTTTCAAAAGTGCAGTCCCACCCATCCTCCTGCCTCCACCACTGGTCCTACACCATGCTGTCAGAAAATAATAATAATTAAATAAAAATAAATCAATCAATCAAGCACATAATGAAATGCCTTAACTTGTCATTCAGGTGACCCAGGTGTCTTGGATTCCTCCCACTGCTCCCCAGAAACATACTCCTCCCTCTTCTTGAAATTTCAAAGCAACAACCCTTTCCCATCATGGCTATCTGGCCATGGCCAGGAACTTTTGATCCATAAGCACATAAGGAAGCACCAGCTGGTATAAGTAGATGTTTGTGCCACACCACATACTGGGAGGTGAAATCTCCTCACAGCCCTGGCTAGCAGAAAGCACAGGCAGCCTCCTGCCTGCACTCTGATCCCTGTTACATTTCGTTTGGCTGCAGAGGTCAATACAGGCCCACAAATGATCCAAATGTCCTTTTATATCTTACCACAGCCCTAATTAGTCTCAATAAACCAAATCAGGCTAATCTAACAGAGCTCTGCTGCGAACTCAACACTGAAAAGTCAGATTCTCACTGTGAGGTCTCTTCCCTTCTGAGAGCTGATCATGCCCCAGAACAGGACAGGACAAAACTCATCCATCAGAAAACCCAGAACAGGGTGGCAGAACCCACAGGCTCCCATCCTCTCTGTTTTACCCCCCTCCTCACCGGGCATCCTTGCGCATGTGCTACCCCCCTGCTCCACTTCTGCCTCACAGCCAGGCTGGGCTGCCCATCCCCACCACTAACCACAGTGCCAGGATGGTCTCTCCAGTCTCATGCTCTGAGCTAATCACCTTTCAAAGCACCAGAAAGGGTTGGGCTCCTCTGAGAGACCCCAAAAGCAGAAGGAAATGGGTCAGACTCTTCAACCTCTCTTCACAGTGGATATGGATAATGTTCCTTTCCAGCATGAGCCTGCAGAACTCTGGACTTCTGCTGAGCCACATTTAGGAACAGCAAGGTTTCAGTTCTCTTTCCTGATATCCATAAATTCTCTGCTCACAGCTTTCACCAAGATCATGACCTTCACAACGAGCAGGGCTGACCTGTTCCATACCACAGGTGGCTGTTTCAGCAACAGGAAAACTAATGGTAAACAATGGATTTGGTCTAAACCACTGAACAACAGCCTGGGCTGCTGCTGGCACCATCTCTTAACTTCTGCAGGAGCAGAATTAGGTCACCACAGAGCACTTCCAAAAATGTAGAAATTAAACCTCAAATTCTCTAAATGTCAGTGCTCTTCTAACATGTCAGGCTCTTGAGCTGGTGATGGTGAGGAGGTCGCTCAAGACCCCCTTGACATGCGCAGTGCCATACTACAGTCTGTGTAATTAGGAGACCATGTTCACGAGCCTCACTGAACACCTCAGGCTCTCTGTCCACGCCGACCCATCTCTTACAGTGCTGCTTCCTCCTGTTTCCAGTGCCGAGCCCAAGGGATGGTTTCTCCCAGTCCCTGTGCTTGTGCCAGGTACCACAGCAGCCCTGAGCCACCGGGTGCTGCAGAAGAACGGAAAAAATCCCCCCCACTCCCTGCCTCTGAGTCAGAACAAGCTCAGAGGACAAAGACGTTTGGAAAACGTAGCTGCCAACTTCTAACAGGGTCTGGGCTCATGAACACAAAGATCTTCCAAAAGCTTATAAATCGTGTTGTGTCCTGAAAGCTTTTCCACAGGAAGAGCAGAAGACACATTCCTGCACCAACATGCTAAAGCAGCAGGGATGTTTTGCTACACAACAGCGACAGACAAAGCTTTCAGAAAAAGAAAACCTAAACTGCGACAGAAAGGTAGACTGCAACGCATCCTAACTTTAAACAGCTGGATGTTTCCCAAGTCCAAATCCAAGCTGGTCATCAAGGCTCTTACTATAACCCATGGTGAGATACAGGTACCTCCAAAGGCTTCTGGTTGATCTCTCTCTGCAGGCACCAGCAGAAGCCCACACTAGGACTTGGATTTGGGCAAGTAGCCAACAGCCACAGCATGGAACAGTTCGACCTCAACAGTTGAAGCACGATGAGCAAATTAAATCAGTGTTGCTACTGTTGTCCTATCTACTTTAAGGTCCCCACATCCCTGTGGCTGATGTGATCTAGGAACCCTTTGCTGGTTGACAGTGAGCTGCAGGGACCTCAGTGACTCACCATGCCCAGTGTGCAGGAGAATTCGCCCAGGAAGTCATGTTCATACAGCTGCATGCTCGACTTGTCCTGGTCAAACAGGGCAAACTTGAGCTTCTGCACTTCTTCAAAGTGGTAGTCGATGATGAACTTCTTGGCAAAAGCTGGGTTGAGGTTGTTCACAGCTGTCTCTGTCCTGTCAAGCTTCACAGAAGCAAGAAAGAAAAACAAAAAGGCACTTAGGCACATGCATTTTGCACCTTTGTCACTGCCATGTCCCTTCTCTAACTTCAGCCAGAGCCACCCAGAAACCCTGCAGTGACCATCAGAGAGTGAGCACACCAGGCATTCAGCAGAGCTATCCCTCAGTGCAGCCCATAATTCCCCACATACACAAGATGGGATCCATCTGAATGAATAACAGCACTTTGTGCAGAGAGCTGCATACCCCAGGACAGGAGGCCCACCCCAGCCATCCAGCAAAAGCTCAGCATGGACTCAAGGCTCACAGAAGTCAGAGACAGTTCATTTGTTTCTAAGCCCTGTCCTCCCAGGAGCTGAAGCTCTCACACACCTATCATCTTCAACCAGACCCTCACAGGTGGAAGGCCAAGTTTGTTTCTTTTGGGATGTGCAGCAAAGAGCAAGGACAAGCAGAAAAAGAAAAAGTGTCACAAGCCAAAGCAGCATTTCCACCTAGACCTCAAACCAAGGCATTCCTGTGCTTTCTTCTTTCTTGGCTTTCCATTGAAAAAGGAGGGAAAAAAAAAAAAGAAACCCAGGCTATTTTTCATCGATTTCATAAGGCATTATGAGAAACAAGAGGGCTGGAAGAACCCAGAAGACAAGACTTCAGTAGACTTTGTCACCCTAAGCTTCTGCAAGCAGGCTGGAAGACATATGTCTCTGATGGCGTGCAAGGGCAAGTGCACAGAGGATGATGGGAACTGGAAGATGCGTGGGGAACTCACCATCAGAGGAGATGCACCGCAGCAAGCTGCAGCATCCCGCAGCCAAGAGCCACGCTAGGAGCAGAGGAAAGCTGGCAGGCAGCTGGTGGACGTGTGGGTTCCTTGTGCAGTGCAGGTGTGAGCCACAAGAAAAAAAGTCCTGGGGGCAGCCATACCAGAGATCCCGGGACACTGCCCTCTGCTACCAGAGCTTTGGTCCTAGACCCTGTAACCAAGACTGCAGGAGGGCTGGGAGGATGGCACCACCAGCCCAGCTCCTGATATGGACTCGCACCAAGACAGCAAGCCACAATTTTAGCCAATGTGGCAGAAACTGGGAAGACTGGGAAACTGAGGCTGACAATAGATGTTGCATTTACTGCTGAAAGTCAGTGGCCAAGGAGGGTCTGAATTCTAATGTCAGGACCCAACAGGCATCAGGAGATGACAACTTTGGAGCCCAACATGCAACATGCCCTCATAAAACTGAAACAGCCAGAAAGAACGCAGGTGGCAGAGCCTGAATGCTAGACCAGGACACAACACCCACAGCCTGGGGGAAAACCCCTCCAGCAAGGAACCAAGGAGGAGCTTTGTCAGCAGAGCAGCTCTTGATATTGTATGGATACTGGAAGAGGTGGTAGCTGGTCTGGCGAAAGGCATCTTGGCCAGGCTGCCCATGGGAAGCACTGACAGCTCTGCACACCTTGATCTGGAGCAGCCACACACCAAACAAAGCTGGCAAAGGGGTTTTTACCACATCTCCCCATTATCCAAGGACATGGCAACAGGGGCTATGAAAAGAGAAGGAAATGCAGGCACTCACCAGCATGATTTTATCAGAAGCTGCTGCCCTCAGTGCCTGGAAAGACCATCCCATCTGCCTGCTGGACAATGTGGAGCTCTCAGCCCTGCCACGTCCCCAGACAGCAACCCACTGCATCTCCCAGCCAGGACACTCAGTCCCAGGCAAAGCTGAGACACTGGAGCATCCCATATCCCAGGATAAGGCCTCTGCAGAAAGCAGCCCCCAGCAGCAGGCTGCAGGACGGCTGCCAAAGCTGCCAAGCCAAGAATAAACATGGCAGGAGAGAAAAAAAAGCCAAGAAAAACAAAACAAAACAAAAAAAATTGAACACATACCTTAGTCTCAAGGAAACACACAGAGGGACCGAGTGGATACACGGCACGTTTGCTATATATACACCAACTCTCAGCGTGTTCTTTGAAGTTGGTTGCCCAGTCTATCTTAATTGCCAAGAAATGACTGAAGTAAAAGCTACATTCCCAGAATAGCCACCTTCTGCACCCTGGGCAACCGAACACACCAACGGGCTGTCAGCAGGCCAGGGCCACGCAGCTTCACGCAGGTCCTCCCTGCTCTGCTGCCATCCCCTACTGAAGGACACTGAACGTCAGCCTGGAGATGCACTGGACCAGGAGCAGTGGGCAGCTGCCTGCTCTACCTTGTGTCAGGAGCACAAGGTATGCAAGTCCCCTTCCAAGCCTAGAAGACGAGACCGCGGAGGCAAGAGCAGTGGATTTTATCTCCTTCCACGTTCTCTGAACTACTGTTCATCGAACGCAGATGGAGAGTCCTCCAGCATCCAAAGGGAGGTTGGATAAAGACCTTCAAGCATCCCTAGCACATGCAGGTGCTTGATATTCCAACACTGGGAGGTGCCCTCCCAAGTGCCAAGGAAAGCTGGTGCTGAGGTCACAGGGCCAGCCACATGACTCAGAGCAGCACAAAGGCAGCAGCATGGCTGAGTCATGTGTCCCTGCTCCTGGCATCACAGGTCAGGCCTTTCATGGCTCCTGCGAGATTATGTCATTGGGCAGAACATTTAAATATCACCCATATTCATGTCACTTCTTGGCCTGTGGTTTATTGTCCCTCCCCCACCCCCTCCAAGGCTGATTCACAAAGAGGTTTTAATTTCTGTTAAGCTCAGTGAGACAAAATAATTGTATTTGGGAACAAATGTGACAGCTAGAAAGAACAGCAAGCAGAAATCTTTCTCTTGGCAGCAGCCGGTGCGGCAGCTCCACCACCCAGCTCAGATGCTGGCACCACCGCAGCTGGGGAGGAGACCCACCTCCTAAACCAGGTCCAGTGGTTGGGATGCATCGCTAACCCGGCGTGGAGGAGGCAGGGGCAGTGTGGTGGGATGAGTTCATGCGACTGAGGTGCTCCTATCCCCATCCGTCCCCTACATTTCAGCAATGTTAAGGCCACTGCTTTCAGATGGGAGAGAGGTTTATCTTGGCAAGGGTCACACCTGCGCAGCCAAAATCTAATGCAGAGCACCCCCAGGGAGTTCTGAACCACAGTGGCATGAGCTGCCAAGGGTCCACCGAGCATCACATCCAGCAAGACTCTTGTGGGCAAGCCCACCTCTCCTGGCCCTCCCTGGCACCACCCACTGCCCAAACCCAGGCACCGCTGCTGCCACGTGTGGGAGGGTCTCAGTCCCGGCTGTGCCCCCAGTGTGCTGGTTGACCAGGGTCAACTATGCAGCACATGTGTAGACCACACCACGTGCCAGCTTGTGCCACACACTACCTCCAGCAGCGGAGAGACAAGCAACCTGCCACTCAAGGATGACGTCCAGCACCTATTGTGCTAGTTAAAAAGAAGTTAAAAATAGCAGAGGAAAATGAAAAAAAAAAAAAAGCACCACGCATTTGTATTGTAAAAGAGGCTTTGGAATCAAAACTGCTGGACTGAGACGTTACTGACAGAAAGAGAAATTCCTGAGAAGTACCATCAGGTCAAAGAGATGACACCTATCAAGTGTGGAAAGCTCATTAGTCTCACCTACGCTGCTGAGCAAAGTTAATTTGCAGACCACAGCAAGGTGAGGTTTGCCCCTACACACTCCCCGCTTACAGTGAGGAGATCAACTGCAGGACACCTTAGGTGATGCCCATTGCTTCATCAGCTTCTTGGACGAGTGCTCAAAGGCTGCCCAACTAGTCCAAGCAGCTGAAAAATGAGACCACCTAGTTTCCCCGGAACTGGGACAATTTTTACTTGGCTTCCATGGTTTAATGCCCTTTGGCCGCTCATTTTGTGGTGCACAGAATCATAGAATCATAGAATAGATTGGGTTGGAAAAGACCTCCAAATCATCGAGTCCAACCCCTGATCCAACTCCAATTACTATATCATGGCACTAAGGGCCATGTCCAATCTCTTTTTAAAAACCTCCAGGGATGGTGAATCCACCACCTCTCTGGGCAGGCCGTTCCAATGCCTGATTACCCTCTCTGTAAAGAATTTCTTCCTAACATCTAACCTAAACTTCCCCTGGCAGAGCTTAAGCCCATGTCCCCTTGTCCTGTTGTTGGTTGCCTGGGAGAAGAGGCCAACCCCCACCTGACTATAACTTCCCTTCAGGTAGTTGAAGAGAGTGATGAGGTCACCTCTAAGCCTTCTCTTCTCCAGACTAAACAACCCCAGCTCCCTCAGCCTCTCCTCATAGGACTTGTGCTCAAGTCCCTTCACCAGCCTGGTTGCTCTTCTCTGGACCCGCTCCAGCACCTCAATATCCTTCCTGAACTGAGGGGCCCAGAGCTGAACACAATACTCAAGGTGTGGCCTCACCAGTGCTTGTAACCATCCATCCACCCTCTGCTCACCTGCTCCCTTACAGACCATCCAAAAAGAGGTCTTACATCATCTACAACTGCAGTTATAAAATTCAATCCTCATTTTTTTTCCCTCCAAATATTTTAGCCCAGAATCTTTCTCCCTAAGGTTTTTCTTAGGCCCAAAGCTAAATGCTCCTGCAGAGACACTGGAATTTGGATTCACAGCACCAGTTTAATCACAGACGGCACCTTGCTCAACTTGGACTGCTGCAGAAGGAGATGACAACTGTAGCTTCTCCATGGAGACACTGAATAAAGCACCATAAAAACCATCCTAAGAAGTCCCTGGTCCATTTCATGTACACTCTGACTGCAAAACCAGCCTGGGACGTGCCTGGGACACCAACCCAAGGGATACCTCTTGCTGTTGCAGCAGCACAGCTGATGACCAAGGTCATGCTGCTCAGAGCCAATCTGGGCACCTCTGGAACCACGGTGCTGGCAGAATGCACAGACCCAGTCCCCAGCACAGTGTACACCTGTGCCCCTTCCCCGCAGCAGGGAGATGTTCCATCCACTTGGTGGGCATGCTGGGAAGCAAGCTTTTGGGATCAAGCCAATGTTTTACTTATGCTATGAAATAATTCAGACAGCTGCTGAAGGACGATTCCTTCGCGCTCCATTAGCCTAGTTGGCAGCAGCCTTGTCCCACCGGAGCAGAGGGCTGGGAACAACACGCGAGGGCTCCTTGTGCACTGTCAGCACCTTGGAGGTGTTGGATTTATCCCATGTACACCTACTGCCAGGGGTGGAGCAGCCACAGAAGGTCCTCCTGTCCTTAAAAAGCCTTTTATTAGCAGGGTCTTGCCTTGATGCAAGCCTGTGTTGGAGTGGGTAGGGAGGCAGAGGGATGCAGCTCTCGGCTCCACCATGCATACAAGTTAAATAAAACCACCCCTCATCACCACAACCTCCAGCCACAAGAACATGCCAGTGTGTTCTTCTGAGCCCAGCCTCAGTGCCTACAGCTCATGGGCCACCAGCAGCCACACGCATCTGCTGAGGAGAGTGCCCTGGTGCAGCAGGGACACCCAAATCCAGTAAGGACAGTCATAGGATGACAGACTGGTCTGGGTTCAAAGCAACCTTTGAAGATCATCTAGTTCCAAACCCTGCTGCCATGGGCAGGGACAACTCTCACTAGATTTGCAGCTAAATCTGACCCAAGCAGAACGCACTGGCGGGTAAATGACCAGTTGCAACACACAGAGAATAATTAACACAGAATAATTAATGCACTGTTGCCATGTGCACGGGCTCAGGGGGACCAGAAAAGCCTTCACCTGTGCTCAGGGAGGAACAAGGACCAGCCTTCTAGCAAAGCACAGATTGCAGAGACACCAGCACAGGCAAACCACGGGAGGAGGAAATCCACACAACTTGAGGACTTACCT
>VWZY01012249.1:100285-148945 GCA_013399075.1 Chloroceryle aenea | reverse complement strand
AAGTTGAGTGAATTAAAGCCAGACGGTATGAAATGTAAAGGAAGAGTGTGGCAGCCCCGTGAGGACCGCGGCTGGGCTGCAAACGACGTGCAGGCAGCGAGGCTCCCTCCCAGGTGCAGAGGGAACCTCCCGCGTCCCGAGTTTATTTACCATGCACTGGCTGTTCAGCTTCTTAAAGGCTTTTCTAAGTTACTGAAAAGAAAAATGCTGGCTTTCTGAATTTTAATTGAATTCCTGATTCCAGTTAGCACCATGTGAGAGGGGTAGAAAAAAATCACCACTTAAAGTGATGAGAAATATCTCTATCTGCTTTCTAACCTAACCGCGTGCCAAAATGACACGCACGCCAGGCAGCCCGGCCCTGCCAGCAGCCCCAGCAGCAGCCGGGCAATGCAGGTCCCCCCAGCCCATGCACCATTTCTTCACCACAGCTCCCAGAGCTTCAGAGCCCTTCCTTCCCCCAGTAGCATAAACAAACAAAACTACTCAATAAACATAACTACATAACATAAATAATAAACAGAACTACTCAAATAAACATAAGTACTGCCAACGCTCATTCACACTGGCACACCAGCACCGAGCCACACAGAGCCCCGCCGACGTCCGCACGGGCCAGAGCCCACCTCCACCCTGCGCAGAGGTGACTCTCTGCACTACGATGAAGCTTTTCTTCAAGAATTGCATTTTTTTCGGCCTCCTTCGCAGCCACTTGACGTGCGAAGCTGCACCCTGAGGCAGATTTCTATGCCAGGGATACAAAAAAATACAATGGTTTGTAATGAGAATTACGTCTGATGAATTCTCGACCCCTTCCCAACATTCAGACAGCGCTCAAGGGAATATAAAACTCGGTTTAAATGGTTGCACAGCCCTGGGCTTGCTGTTTAAAGGCAAAACTTGTGTTCCCAGCTCATCTCATTTTTAAAATCAGCCTCATGGCGGCTGAGGTTTCTTCCTAAATCCTCAGCTTCTGGAATCACGTGATGATGGAAAATCTAGGGCTGGGGGAAAGGCGACTGTTTTAGATGTGAGCTTTGTCCTGCTGGCTAGGGGAAAAAAAATCTGGCAGCTCCCAAACCTAAAGCCTCAGCAAAGCAGCAGACAAATAAGAAGTGGAGTCCTTTGTGCTGGATACTACACTTGTTTGTTTTTCTGATATTTTACTAATATTTTATGATCTCCAGCCTCACCTGAATTCCCAAGAATTACTTTTTCCCCTGCTCCTGTGATCCAAACAAGTAACTTCATAAAGCCAGAAGCCAGGAAAATGAGCCAAAGAGGCAAAAAGTGATGACTCAGGTCCCTCAACAAATATTTTACAGAGGTTTAAAAGACAAACTGTAAGATGGGGGGGAAGCATTCAAATAGTTTTTTTCACACAGTTCTGTGGTTTTGCATCCTGCCAGGAGCACCATTTCAAATGCGTGCACCACAAAAATTGCCTCTCCTTCTCCTTTCCCCCCACCCTGCCTCTGAACACAAGCCAAGGCTCTCACATAAAGAGCTCCTTATACAAGAGCTGGCAGCCCTGCACCAGGACGGGAGACCATGAGCGTCACTTTTTCATCAATTAACCAGGTATTACGCTCTCCACATGCTGCCAGTTCCCGGAGAACAAGCCCCGATTTACAGTGGCGCAAGTAGCTCCGGCCAGCTCTCCCCAGGCAGAGGTTTCCACTGAAGTCAGTGGGAAACTCTTTCCACCCAGTGTGAAAGGAGCAAGAGAAGTTATTCCTCCCAGACTCTTTACACATCCCGCTGAAACTGCTGGAAGGTGAACAAAGCCGATGCAATTCTAGTATACAGCTGAGCAGACTGGAAAATCACAGGGCAGCCAGTGGCCACTCCAGCACCATGTAACCCCACTGTTTCAGGGTGAGAGAGGATGACTGTTGGAGGACAAGCAGAGAGGTCACCAGAGAGGGCTGCATGGCTGATACCCGTCCCTAGACAAAGAGCATCTTCACCTGCAGCTCAGCTCCAGCAGCCAAACCCTAAGAGGGCCTTTCTGCACAAGAAACCTCAGTGCACAGGGTCTGTGCCCAACTCCTGGCCCTGACATCCCACTCTACAAACCACAAAAGCTTGCCAGCAACCGACACAGGGTCCCATCAGCACAGACCTCAGGAGTAATGATGTCCCCAGGGCAAGGTGTACTGATGCAGCTCTAGATGATCTCATTTCTCTTCAGATCAAGCTCAGAAAGGCAGCGGGGAGGGAGAAGCATCACAGCCAGTATCTCTAATAC
Organism: Chloroceryle aenea; assembly: GCA_013399075.1. Taxonomy (NCBI): domain Eukaryota; kingdom Metazoa; phylum Chordata; class Aves; order Coraciiformes; family Cerylidae; genus Chloroceryle; species Chloroceryle aenea. The sequence goes on along the minus strand of VWZY01012249.1, from coordinate 146,694 downwards.
TAGCAGCTGTACAACCTTGCCCACCCTCACATTGCTACAGGGCAATGGCTATAACCGTTCAAGAGATGCAAAGAGTGAACCCAACCAAGCAGGTACTGGGAGCAGCGGGACCCATGTTGATAGTGCTGGTGGAGGCAGGATGCCAGCAAAACCCATCCCTGGGGCAGGGAGGGATGCTGGGCTCTCAGAGAGCAGCTCCAGGACTGCTTGTCAACCCAAGGCAAGTGCTAGAGGCTGCCTGCACCACAGGTAGGTACAATCCTGGGGACACCTGGAAGCTCTAGCAGGTACTGTCCCACCACATTATCCCAGCCTGGGAACTCCAGAGGCAACAGCAGAGAAACAAAACCACACATCACCAGGAAAGATACGTCCCAGGCTATCACACAGCTGGAATCAAAACAAATGCAGCATTTCCCCAAGGCTGCTCCCAGGAAAACAACCTCCGCTGACTCAGTTCTTCAAAACAAATCCTTTCCACATGCCCTGAGCTTTTGTTCCCAGCCTTCCTCCTCCCATTGCTCTGCTCCCTGCCCATGATGGGCTTCAATAGGATGCCATTTCTGGCCCACGACAAAACATTTTCTAACCCTCAGAAAAGCACAGTGGTATCACATGCCAGCCTGATAGCCCCAATACCTGGGCTAAGGCCAGAGGTGGAGGAGCACGATCAGAAACGAGCACCCCTGGGCTGTGCTCACACCAGCCTGATTCTGAGCCCAGCTTCTCCAGCAAGGTTCAAGTGCATCTCCAGGAGGCTTCAAACCTGTGGCTTGAGGTTCATGGGGATCCTCCCAATTCCCACCTGCAAAGCAGCTCAGGCTCTTGGGAGTCAGCAGCAGAGACTGAGTCCTTTGGAGATGTTTCTGCCACCAAACCCCCGCTCTTGACTCATCTCTCTATCTCCTGTTCCACCCTCCTTGTGGTGACCAGCTCCTAAGGGTGTGTTTGCACACGAAGTAGCCCAGCCCCACTGGCTTTCATCCAACCATTCACCTAAATTAGAGTTACTCACAGAGAGGCTTACTGCATCAGGTCCTCAGGCTGGCGGAGCTGACAGAAAAACACATCCTGCCTACCATCCTCCAGGCATCTCTGATTCTGCCAAGTGAAACACTCTGCTCACTGCTATCTCAGAGAACAAAGCGACTTGCTGGGCACAGAGAAGGAGAGCGAGGCTGCCCATAGGTAAGCTTAAAGCCTCTCATCCTCAACATGCTGCACAAAGGGCATCACCACCAGCCAGAGCACCATCAGGCTGCAAACAGCTCACAAAGAAGAGCTTCTGCACTTCCCCAGCCTGCAGCTCGCCAGGTCCCCTCGCGACTCGATGCCAGAGGAGAAGGACTGGCACCAGCTGCCAGGATAACACACACCCCCATCCCAAAATGTCCCCAGGCCTGGGGAGCAAAGCCACCAGGCCCCAGCATCGGCTCGGAGTGTTGCGCGTTTGGCTGGCATCCTTAGGAGCAGATGTGGACACACAGAAAGTGGGGACAGGTGGAACAACTTTCACACCTGTACAAACAGAGGGGCCTAGGCTGGGGAAAGGGAGTGTAAAGTGATGAGTGGAAGTCCCAGGGGCTGGAGGGCCTGTCCCTGGGGTTGGAGGGTCTGTTTAAGCGAAAGGAGGGTCTNGGGAGGGAGGGAGGGAAGGAAGAAAGGATGGAGGGGGCGGTGCCGCCATCGCCGGTGCAGGGGCCGTATCAGGTCACCCCGCTCGACCTGCGGTTCTCCCTCCTCCAGCCTGGGCTTTGCTCCCGACGTGCCCTCAGCTGCCAGCAGCAGCTTCACCTGGCGCTGGGCGGCCACAGCATCAGGCGCCAGGGATATTTATGGAGGTGTTTTGGATACGAAGATAGGGTGAGGAGACTGGAAGCTTCCCTCCGAGATTAAATAAGCCATCTTTATTGGTACAGAGCTCTTCACTATTCATGCTTTTAAAGACCACGGGCAAAACAAGCAAGTCCTGTATTCCCCCCCGGGCCAGGTATCCCTGAGCTGCTAAAGGCAGAAAGAGTTTCAAGGCATTGATCAGTTCTCAGCAGCCATGAGGTTCCTTCCCCCCCCTCTTCCCGGCACTCCAGGAGCAGGGCAGGGGACATGGGACAGGCTTATGGATCACAAAAGCTCCTGCTTGGCACAGGCAACATCCAGATGGAAGAGCTGAGCCTGGTTTTAGGAGCAAAGAACTTCTTTCTGGGTAAACCCAGCCAGAAACCATCAACAGGCAGGGCTGAGAATGTGTCTGAAAGAGGAATTCATGAGAAGGAGGGCCTGTGCCAGACCTGCCCTCCCACCGCCGTAACCACGGCTTAAAATGTCACTTTGGGGAATAAAGGGAGAGGCAGAAAGTATTTCACAAATACAAACATACCTCTTTTCTCCAAAATCCATTTTTCCCATGTTTTCTTTCCTGCCCAGGGTGATGCCTCTAAGCCAGGGCAGGTCCAGTGTTACCTGGAGCTGATTTTGGCAGCAGGGAAACTGCAGCCGCATTCCCAGCTCTGTGGAACAGTGGCCATCGTGTGCAAGCCTGGCTCCAGCCCTTCCCTTGAACAAAATCTGCTCCCTCCAGCAGCGTGTTTATTTACAGTGCTGTATTTCTTTCTAAAGATCTGGTCTCAGGGGGCAAAATCCCTTCTGTGCATGAAACCAGCATAGACTAGCTCAGACATTGTCTTCCGAAGGCTGCAGGCAGCCCAAAACAATAGGGGTGTGCTGAGCATCCTGATACACTTCCATTTTTGGACCACGATAAAACTGAAACCTAATAGTAACAGCTCTAAAAATAGCCCACAATAATTAGCTGTTTGGGAATCAGTTTGGTATTCAACCACCGCACACAGCCCCTAAACAGCCTCACTTCTTTCTGCATACCAGATGATTCATTTAAACCCCTCAAATTTGGACAAAGCTTCCAGGTTCCCCTCAGAAACTTTGAGACACGAGCATGAGCTGGACCGTGGACAGCAGCAGCGCACTGGAAATGGGCAGAGCGCTGGGGAACGGTGCCCGAAAAGTCCCTCACATTCGATGCAAGAAACCAGCGATGGGCCAACTGCGTTGTGCCCAACTCAAACCACAGCCCTGTTTTCTTCAGCTGCACCCCACGCACTCGAGATGCAGCACGGAGCCCGGTTTCAGGACAAACCGCTGGACTACAGACAACCACCTCCATTGCTGGGGTTTTGCTGACACCTGGTGTTCGGGAAAAGAAGCTGCGAGGTCCTGCAGGTCCGCTCCCTGGCTTTGCACTGGGAGGGCTGCTCTCAGTCAAGCAGATGGGTGTTTGGGAGCTAATCCCGCATCTGGGAGCCTGAGAAAGGCGGGCGGGCAGTTAGATTTCATTCAGAGGCGCTCTCTGACCTCTCAGGCCAAGATAAGGGCTGCAGCAGCCCCAGCCCTGACTGCAAACCTCAGGGCCCAGAGGTAGGCTTTGCCCCTCCGGGAGTCAGGGGAGCTGCAGGGGGAGTCTCAGGCCTCATGTATTTTTAAATACTGCATCTTATTGTGAGGGAAAACAATCCAGCGCTGTGATCTAAACCTGAGAGATATCGCTGCAGTGGCTGCTCTGCCCCAGGCAGATGTTTAGGTTTAGCATCCAAGATCCAGAAAATAAACGACTTGGAAAGTCACATGCTCATCAAAGCGTCATTCTCATTTATTCAGTTAAAGCAGAATTTTTCTCCAACAAAAGAGGAGGGAAAGCAAGAAGCAAGAGGGCATGTTCTACACCAGTGAAAGAGGGAAGTAAATTATCACGACACCTGAACAAATTCAAATGCAGGAGGGGGTAGTGACGATACAATGGAGCTGAACAAAGATCAGTTTGACAGCGGTAGTGTCTGGTTTTCCCTTGGGACACACATAGCAGCAAAAGGCCCTGGAGCTGGATGCTGTTGAAGATTACACATCAGCCATCAAAAAGCACATTACAGAGTCCAACCCCAGAACCTTCTTTCATACAGAGTCAAACTCAGCCTCTATTATTTATCACAGACAGTCCTACTAAAATGGTGTTTTAAATGCAGGGGAAAAGGAAGTTCCAGCTCACAGCCTGGACCCAAACAGACCGTTATTGCAAATTCTGTTCAACCTCTTGGATTTCCAAATGAAGTCCTGGGAGACCAGGGCCCAAAAAGAGCCCAACTGAGAAGCACACTTGCCTTGAAAGCTGTGAAGAGCCAATGGCACCAAGACACCCTTTGGTACCTGATCACGTCACCTTTTGTGCCAGACCCTTCCTCTGATGGGCGCTGGGAAGATTTGCATCTGCAAACGGGATCCGAAAATACAGGATGAAAATAAACACTGCATTTGGTAAAGCTTTTCCTAAAGTCCAGTCTTTGAATCTCAGGTACCTGATTACTTCACTGAATTAGGGCCTGATAGAATTCCCTTACCTTTTTTTTATCTTCTTGTTTTTAAACCATTTCCAGTCCCCGCCCTTCTCCCTCCCCCCCTTTGCACAACACCTTCAGAGCCTAATGCTGATCTTTAATTAAGGACAGTGGCTGCCCCAGGAGTAACAGGCACCAGCTGCCCATGTCCTCTGCCCAAAGTTTTGCTGGACCAGGATTTCCATCCCATTCCAAACACGTGCCCTGCCCAAATCAGATCAGTTACATCTCCCCAGGCAAACACTGCGGTAAGCAAAATTCCATAAATAAATCTACCAAAGGATGAAATATTCACAGCACAAGCACATAAGGAAAACACTGCAACACAATATAATACATAACAAGAACAATCTGGCCGTGTTCTGCATCACAAGCTGGCATTCCACATAGGCACAGGGCAGATGTAGTCTGACCCCTCCACTGAGCAGCAAACTCCATTTGGGATCTTCTCCCTCTAGTTCCCACAGGTCCAACATCCATTGCCCAGGGACAGGTAGGCTTTGGGATTCAGGGGACAGCAGAGGCCTAAAGATCTATCACCAGGTCAGCATTTCAAGCTGGCTTCACCTCAAAGAGGTTGAGTGAAATCAAGTCTCTCAGAGACTCCACAGAGGTCTACGGAACCCCACGTGGAAACAGTAGTGTACATCCTCTCACACAGAACTGCCAGTTTTCTTAAGAACCGCTTTCCAACCTCAGTACTTTAAGGTTTCTCACCGCAATTTATGGTGACATCAGCCTTTCTCTGTTACCACAGTATAAATATTGAACAGTTTTGAGCAACAGGTTGGTATTTCAAAAGTCCTGATGTTTCTACTAGGAAACTGAAGCAATTCTGGATGAAAAAGAGCCTGATATGAAACAAACAAAACCAAGTAATAGCATTTTTTGCCTACAAATCAGAGGGGTATTTCACATACAGTTACACACGATTTTCAAACAGTCTGTTAGAGAGAGTCTGTATCAGGGTCAATACTTTACAATTCTGTAAATAATTTTACATCCTCTCCTGGAGGACATGCATTCTTTTATTGGAGCACCCTGTAAGTGTTGTAATCTTGATTAAAGATAACAAAATACCCTGCTGGCTTTCTGAATGCCAGAGCAGATGCACCTCATCCTCTTCTAAATGTTTTTACACCATGAACTCGACCTGTTCCGCAGCAATTCTTTACAGTCTTCTGCTTTTCTGGACAACAAATGCTCAGAAGAAACAAAACACCACTAAGTGTTCATGTTTGGATCAGTGCAAGAAAGGAAGACCTAGTAGTTTCAGTTTTCAATTGTAGGAACTCTGATTTTGTGGTTCTTCAGTGCAAATTTTGAGGGCAGTGAGACAGAGAGCAATTCCTAGCCAGACAAGGGTGGTTCTTTGCTAGTAGAAGGAGAAACACAGTCTTGGGTCTTGGCTTGTCAAATTCTCAGAAAAGCTCTTGGGCACCGGATTGTCCCACAGCCTACAACGACAGTAAAGGTGTTACTGCAGGACTGAAGATGGTGAGTGAGGAGGTGACATGCCAAAGACAGTGAGTGGAAAAAGCAGCTCTGTGTTTTCATCCAAGAAGGTCCAACAGTGAGCCAGGAGTGAGGTATGGCCATATCTCAGTGACACAACCAGCAGCCTGCCAGATGAGATAGACTCACTTACCTTCCCTGGGAGAGAGATTAAGGCTCTGAAAAGTCCTCAGGACATTAGGACCTCAGAAAGAGGAAGAACTAAGCTGCATACAAGCAATCTCATTAACATGAGCCACCCTTCTTCATTTACCTCATTTGGTGGAGTCTAAGTTGCCCATACGAGGCTTCTACCATGCACAGAAGACTGCCCTGAGGAGTCAAAGGAATTATGTGCTATGGCCACCAATCTGAGCAAGCATACAGGGGCCCCAAGCTCCAGCTGGGACCACAAACATTCCTCAGCAGCTGCTCCTTGGCTGTTCTCTCTCTTGGGGAAGGCAAAGTCTGGTTTAGGCCAAAGAAACAGCTCAGGCAGGAGCAGACACTTGGCTCTGGGACCTCTGTGACCAGAGGTGCTCTCAGAGAAGTGACTTTTCAAATGAGTGAAGGATGAGTGGGTCTCTGGGTCCCTCCTGCAAGAGGTTTCTAGCAGAGTCTGATACACAGGGCTTGGAGAGGCAATGACAAAGAGTGGAAAAAATCAGGTGTCTGAGTAGCTGTAAGATATGGGTCCCAGGACAGAGTAGAACCAGACATGAATGCATCTCAGAAGTTAAATCAGATGTAATGGGAGAAAGAAATCTTCCAGGAAAAAATACCACGGACTTTCCTGATTGGGACATTACACAGCTGGGTCTTAATTTTTACCTCATTTAAAGCCAGAAAGCATTTCAGTCTCCCAGGACTTTCTGAGGAGGTGGAGCCACCCAAGAAAACTCTCAGCTTACTTGGCTTGCATCTGCATCCCCTGCAATGTCCTATGCCATGCCAACTGACCCAGGGCAGAAAGCTGGCATAGGTCATGTCTGTCCCAAGACTGGTCACCCCAACCTCCCCTTGCTGAGCTGATACCTAGCCACAGAGCTTTGTGGTACCACCTCACCTTATGAGCTGAATTTCTGGGCACTTGGCAAGTTCCTCTGCTAGCTTTGTGGCCCCACAGGCACCAATGCGATTTTTCTCCAGACTGTTTTAGAAACAAAACAAATAAAAATATTTTTTTAAATCAAAAACCAAACCAAGAGTAGAAAACAGCTAAATAATCAGCATCTCCTTCTCTGGCCCAAAAGAGCTTTTGGTACAAGCAAAGCAATGCCACACAACTGACATCAGCCTCGACTTTAACACTGCAAGAGGTACGTGCACTGCTCTGTGACCTCCTTCTCGTAACAGGACTTGTAAACAGATCTCTTGCCCTTGGAGCACTCTGACAGATTCCACTGCGAACCTGGTGCTAAAATATATTGGTAGCAACTCCTTCTGCCTCAGACACAATCTTCCTGCTTGTCCCTGTAGAACAGTCAAGCTCTACCAGGTAGTTTCCCTGCACAAGACAAAAAAAACCAACACCTTAGCTCCTGACCTCATGGCCCACAGGCTAACATCTTCATGCAGCTGAGAGATGGAGCACACACACTGCATATTCCAAAGGGCTGAGGGGAGGAAAGCTCCATGAGCTGTCGTTCTTGAGCAGGTGACAGTACCTGCTGGTAACAGCACCAGTTGCAATGCAGGCATGCCAGTGCTCAAGCTGGTGACATCAAGCAAGGCTGACTCTCAGTGCATGGAGTGGGCTAAGCAAGATGTTTAATTGCAGAAGCCTGTCTGTCTGTTGCTCCTAATCTAAGCTCTCTTTTTGGAAGTCCTGTGATTGAAGGCTCAATTACAGATAAACAAGTCTTCCTGGGGTTGTGCTGTACTCACTCCAACATCTTCAGCTGTTTCATCCCTGGGAGAGCAGTGGCCAACTCTCGGGCTCCGCCATCTCCAAGGGCATTCCAAGACAGTCTAAGACAAGAAATCCCACCTGTGAGTCAGTCGATAAACACAAGGGGAACTACAGCAGTGCTGTGATACCACCCTCTCAGAGACCAGCCTGTTTACAAGAGCTTAATGCCCTCACACCATGGCAGGTAAACATTCCCCTGCTTTACAAGCTTAATTTTGAGAAGTTTCCTCAGCTTCTCCACGTATTTCCATGTATGGCAAGACACTAGGGAAGGTCCCCACAGATGCTGAGGACTGTGGCTATCTCCAGAGTCCTGCATGCCCAAGGACTGAGATGGGGGAGATGGAACTGACTGCTGAGCACACAGCTTCACCCCAAGGAAGCTCCTTGTGCTGATGGTGTTCAACAATGTAGCAGCTAAGGTGCCTCTCAGACCCACTCTTAAAGCAGTCTGAGCAATTCTGAAGGGTAGTCTGCTTGCATGACTCTCAAATGGCTGGGGTTTTCAATTTCTGATGCACTGGCAAGTGAGACAATTCTTCAGATCTTTTCTTTGCTACTGACTGAAGAGCCTGGCCATTTCCCTCTCAACTGGAAAACAGAAATGGCACCAGTCAGTGCTGAATGATCCTGGAGTCACCCCACAGAGACATTCCTCTTCCCAAATCTGGAGAACTCCAGAACTTCTGTATGCACATAGGGGCCAGGAGGAAAAAAAAAAAATAAAAGAAAAGCAAGCAGTGGAGGATCCTGGTCAGGAATTGGGGCATTCCACCAAACAAGTTCACAGCCTGGTCCAGGATTTTGTGTTTATCAGCATGTTGGTCGCCCGTCACTCCAATTTCCCAGTGGCAGAACTCACCTATGCCTCCAGAGACATGACCAGACCTCTCCTAACACTAATGTCACAGGAGAATCTGCCTGTCTGCTACTAATCCAGGAGCAGTAACTCCCCACATGGTTAGCCAATCTTAGTGACACCTACACACTGAATATTCCTTTACTCATCCCACTACTCCACTGGATTATTGCCAGACCTCTCCTGGGTGAGTCAATACAATCCTGGCTTTGACTTAATGCCCTGAGTCCTTGGCGATTTGCAATCTCCACACAAACACCTTCTGGGGAAAGGGGAGCAAAGTCTGGTGGGCTTATGACCTGAAGCATCATTTTACTCAAACTATTCATGAGGACTTTGCAGACATGTAAGAGGAGCATGATAATCAAGTGTCACCCATCCGGCCACAGTAGAGGTGACTGGAGAGCCTGGGTCTCACAGATCTATATCCTGACAGAGAAGTGGTCTCAGCTTAGGAGGCCTGTACCCTGCCAGCACCTCAGGCACTGCTAGTCTTCATTAAAGCTACAGGTAGCTTAGGACTGATGAGACTGCTGCTGATCCCATGGGATCTTGTGCACTAGAATCAAAGTTAAGGTCCCTCTAGTGCAATGGAGAAATTAAACAGACGTAAGATGAGGCAGGTTCCCAGGGGAATTCATCCTGCCTCGCGAAACAGATGCTAAAAGACCAAGGATTATGGAGAGAGTTTGATGATGAGTGTTTTCCCCCATATTCTTTTCAGCATGTCACATTTAGCTTCCAGCAAGTTGCTAGTTAGAGCAGTAAATTTTTAGCAGTCAGTTAAGGCAATTAATAAATTACAAGTTAAATTTCTCACTCAAATGTATTTAGCAGTAAGCATCGGTAAGCGTACAGCAGCTGAAAATAGGAGCCAACATTAGAACAAGAGTGACCTGGGTGCTGAAGAACCTCCCCATCCACTCCCACACTCACATTAACTCCTCTATGCAAGGGCACTGTTGGAAGCCATGAGAAAGTGACTTTGAAGCATCATCAGTGATTCCACAGAGTCTCAAGCTGAAACAGTGGGGAGAGAAAAAAAAAGTGCGATGAGCTGGCATCAGAACTGGTGGGGAGATGGCAGCAGCACCGCACCATCTGCCGCGCTCCTGTGCGGATAAGGGTGCAAAGCAAGCCAGCCGTGCTCTGCCCCGGCAGCCTTCACGGCCCTGGTACTCACTCGATCTTCCGGAGCTGTTCCAAGCACGGCAGCCCCTCGGACAGGGCGCGGATACTTCCTTCCCCAAGGTCATTTTCTGATAAACTGTAAGGGAAATGGAAAAGGTTCGAGTGGCTGCAGGAATAGCAGGTACAACCAGAGAAAAGCTACCACTAAAACGTAACTAAGTAAATAACAAGGTAAGTGAGGACTCTGGAGAGCAGGCACAAGCCAAATCAGCACTTGACAACTTGGGGTCAGTTCCCCGCTTGGTGAAATGGGAATGACAGGTCTGCTCTCACGCTAAGCCTGTTCAGCAGTGAATTGCTTGCAGACAGCAGCACAGGGATATACCAATGCCTCAGACAGACCGACCTGCAGCACATCATGCATTGCATGTGAAGCCGGAAATAAGACATTATACTGGAGTTAATGACTGGTGTGACTTGAGAGGAAATAACAGTAAGGGGAGTAAAAAGATGAGGCTCTCAAGGACTTTGAGAGCAGCTGCCTTAAAGCCCTTGCCAGGGTGTGCTGCTCTGTTCTCATCTACCAGCAAACACAAGCCATGGCAATACCCCCTGCCCCCAGTTCTGTCATAGCTCACACCAACACTGACAACACCCTAATTCACCTTGTTATTTACAGAAGGAGAAGGGCAAGGGCAGAAAGGGGAGGGGAGAAAAAGAGAAAAGAAAGGAGGGGAGGGGAGGAAGTATATTTCAGTTGGAAGGGACCTACAATGATCATCTGGTGCAACTGCCTGACCAGTTCAGGGCTGCCCAAAAGCTAAAGCAAATTGTTAAGAACATTATCCAAATAATAAATAAATAACCACATCACAATAATAAACCATATAAAAAAAAACACATAACTACAAACAGTGGCATCAAGAATGCAGCAGGAAGAGTTAATTCACTTCACCTCCACTCCTTCAGGTCTGTATGTAGACATTCCACCCCTCCCCAGGTTACTGCAGACCACTGTGGCTACACGAAGCCTGGCAAACAGTGCTGGCAGACAAAGTTAACATCAGAAGTGATCCAAGCTGCCCCTTGGCAGTGACCTTCAGGAAGCGTCTCCTCTCATCCTGTGAAAAGTGTCTGGGATGGGTGGAGGAGCTGCTCTCTGTGGGGTCCCCCCAAGCACAGACAGAGCCTACATGACAGGCTGTGAGCTGAAATGATTCCCACACGTGGAGTGATACCAGTCCAGACTCTTGGCACCATCCCAAGTGCATGTGCCATGTCCTACCTTAGCTCTTCTAGCAGCCCACATGCCACCAGGGCTCTGGCCAGCTCCATGCCTCCCACTGGCCCGATGTTATTGTTCTGCAGGCTAACAGAAGAAACATGAGCATTAGAGGATTATTTTAGAATAAAGCTGTAACAAAGTCTTCTTGGCAAGTTAAATATGAGCTTGCTACATCTTTTGAATCAGAGCTAGTGCTGGTAATAACTTGGGATCTTTGTAGATGAATTCTTAATGAAGGGTCCTTGAAAACAGGAAGGCTACAGCAGAAGCCAGCATGTCATGTGGCTCTGGCTTCTGTCGGGGACACCTGGGCTAAGGAGGTGCAACCTCAATGGATTTGTTGATGCTCACAAGGGAGGAGCAGTCAGCCAGTCACTGCAAAGCAAGGGCTGCACAGTACCACCAGGAGTCTGTCTCCAGCTCTGTGCACATAGGATCAGTTTGAGATGAGTGAGAAACAGCCTTAAGGACAAAGAGTGGATGGGATCTTGTGTCTGCAGATTTCCTGACACTTTTCAAGTGAAGACAAGAACTACCCAGAGGACTGAAATCTCCACCACTGGGATTCTTCTTCTAAGATATCTTTTGATGATACCTTAGATACAGGCTGGAAGACACATCACTAGGCCATCTGAGGCCAGAGAGCTCTTTTAGCTCACCAGTTTCTTGCTTTGCTACTGTAAAACAGTGTGAGAAAGTCCTGCATGTTAGAGCCCTGAAAAAATTCCCGTGAAAGGTTTAAAATATAACACAACTGAGTTCAGGGGGGAAAATGACTCAGAGATACCTGCCCAAAACAGTGAGGTACCACAAAAGGCGCTCATATTTATGCTTACATGACACCAGAACAGAGGACAGCCAGAGGCATTAGAATCTAACATACTCTAAACCCATTTTAAGGATTACTTCACTGTATACACAATTCCTGGTTCATCTCTAAAGTTAATGCTGCAAGAGATTATGCAAGAATAACTGATGTGACTTGATGCAGCAGAGTAACTGTAGAGGGTTTCTCAATCCTAAGATGCTTAAAATAATGTCTAAACAGGAAAGCAGTGCACCACAGCAGTCTATGCCTTTTCCTGTGCCTTCTTTCAACCCAGGATATCCAGCGTTCCTGGGGCAGAGGCTGGCACTTACTGCAGGATCTTCAGGTTGGTCATGTGAGGCAGACAGAGGGCAAGTTTCACTGCTGTCTTGTCCCCCAAAACATTCCTTGACAGTCTGGAAGAAGCAGAAATAAAATGTTCCTGACAGTGAATGACTAAGTGTCATTCCTCACCTGTGTGTCACCCACACGTAGCTGTGACCCCCCCATTCCTCACACATGTGTCCACGGGACGATGCTGAAAGGAGCTATAGTCCATGATTCAAAGGACACTGAGGGTGGGAGGAAAGAACAACGAGCTTTTTTGAATCCTGCAGCAGAAGTAAAACTGACTTGCACTTCTCACACTGATCTCCCTTTCTGATTGAGTTGTCCTGAGCTGGAATTAAACTGAAATTGCACTTTTTAGTATGTACCCTCTGAATAGCTCTAGCACTTCAACTGTAACAGAAAAAAACTCTTTCTGGTTTGTTACTTTTTAACATTATCTTATTTCTTTAATATGGCAGGACATGTATGTTCTGTAAGCTGGTCTGGAATGGAATAACTGAGGATAAAGCCTCTCACAGTCATCTTCTGTCCGTCTGTGCAGCCACACAGACCAACAGTGATTTCTTTGGCAACACAAGCCCTGCAGAGCCCCCAGCTTGTGACACTGGCTCTTAAACAGCAAACCTCACACCCCCCAGCACCATACATTCCTGTCCCACATAGCTGTAAGTTTTTACCCTTCTCTCTTAAGAATCTGTGGTAACAAATATTTTGGATTTACTGCAGCCAGATTAGATTTAGTTTCTTTGCCTTGATTTTCACCCAGCTTCCTGAAGGGACATTGGAAATGACACACTTACAGTAACTCCTCAATGTGCTTGCAATAGGCAAGAGCTTCCATCAGCTTTTCCCCTCCAGTAGGACTAGGACTGTTCCCCGAAAGGCTGAAATAAGTACAAAAGACTCAGTGACTGAACAAGAATCAAAACACACCAGCTTAAAAATATTCCACTGCTTGCTTGGCGTGACAGGAGACCTGGGTCATTGCACTGCTGGGCTACATGAGGCTGCAATAGTGTGTAAACAGACAGATCTCTGGAATGGGTCTCTGGAAAATGGCCTAAGAATTTGTAGTGGTTTTTGTCAAGTACCGAGTCACCCCTGACCCTGCAGACACTTGGGGGAAGGAGCCATTTTCCTTTTCCCAGACAGAACTGGGAATTTCTTCTTCTTGTTCAAGTCGTTTCCAGGTTTTTGATTTCAAAAAGATCAGAAAATATCCTGGATGCTCTAATCTCTGTTCCCTTGGAGGAGGGACAGCTTGAATCCATGTCTCAGAGAGCCTTGTCTACAGGCTGTGCCCTCACTTGGACAAATTCTCATTTTTACCTCTACATCCACCACGAAAAAGAAAGCAGCACAGCAACACCAGGGGTCACTACAACTGGGAACCCTACTGAGGGAACACCTTCCACCCGTGTGGGAGATACTGTATCAGGCCTTCAATGACACTGAAAATGCTGAAGGTGGAACACCCTATTAATGAAGGTGGCACAGGGCTTCCCACACACACTTCCCCACCAGCTGCAGCCATAACCAAAATGGCTGCAAAACAAAGGGACTCACTCAATTCTCTTCAGGTTCTGCATTTCCAGCAGGACAGCAGCTAGGTTTATAAGGCCTGGATCTCCAATCTTGTTGTGGCTCAAACTTTGAAGAGGAGAAGAAAGATTGCGTTATAAGGAAAGTGACAAGTGTCAGGCAAAGTATGAGAGCTCATTTAGTATCACCCATCTGCCAGATGACACCTCTGACCTTGGAAGAAGAACCAAACAGTTGCTTATCTCAACTATCTAATGAAAGACTAATAGCTCTTAATAAGGCTTTTAAAAAAAATAAAATTCCATAGCGCAATCAAAATCACTGGATCTTACTAGGAGGTGAGAAATTACTTCGGCCAGAATACCAAGACAGGCAACAGCTGGTTATTATTTTTCAAACTACGACAGTGGAGAATGGACAGAATCTGGCTGGAGTCAAATAAATCAGGGCAAGCCTGGGGTGGGCTCTAGATTCAGATCTTTTCAGAGCGGGGAAGTGCTGGGTCTGAGACAGTCCCAGGAGAGAAGGGGTCCTCTGGCCCTGTTCTGGATCCCAGGGATTCCAGAGAAGATTTAGATCCAGAGGCTGTTCAATGCATTTTCTATGTGACAGCAGAAGAGAGGGGTTAGACCAAACTCTCCTCTTCCAAACATTGAACTCGTATTTTCTCTAGCCCAAGGTACCTCAGACATGAGCATTTTGCAGACTCCCTGCTTTTGTTACATCGTGTATAAACACATCTGGTCTCTCCAAACCTTGGCACTAGTGGTCACCTCTCTGGTGATGAGAGCCTGCAAGCAAGAGGAAACTTACTTGATTTCCTCTATGTAGCGCATACTCCTCAAGGCTTCCGCAAGTCTGGAGCAGCCGTCGTTACCAATGCTGTTATGGTTCAAGCTGGAAACAACATCCCCAGGAAGACAGACATTAATCTCCTGTTATTCAGGATCACATGCTGGGCTAGAGGCAAGCTGCAGTCACATACTCACACAAGCCTTTTCAGAGACGGCATTTCCCGAAGTCCCAGGATGAGTTTAGGAATGGCATCACTACCGAGTGTCATGTGGCCCAGGCTAAAAGACAAAATAACACAGGAACTACTAACTACCCACGGGGAGTCATGTGAGCACTCAGAGCCCAGGAGAGCAGAACGAGGAGGAAGGGGATTCTAGTCTCTGTGGACAGTTTTCAGTTTTGTTCCCTGCTGAAATTCTACTGAACATCTTTGGATCGTGATGAAATACTAAGAGAATCCCACGTTTCTGAAGCAAGAACCCAGCTCCTCACAGAGCACTGAACCACTGTGACTGCAAGATGGCAAAGCTCTCACAGCACTGACTCTCAGTCCAGTGGCACTTCCTAACAGAAGGATGCCTTGCATGTAGGTGTCTGGAAAAACCTGTCTGGCTCTGGGGTTGCTTCACAGGAAACAATACATCCCAGCCAGGGCAAGATCCGTGCAAGAAAACACCACCAAACCACTTGATTTCTCCACTGGACATTCCCTACCACAGACTACTGATCTCTGTCTCTCTCACTCATTGTTCACTGCAAATGAAAAGGAACTGTTGTGTCATCACTATCTGAAGTCTTCCAGCCATCAGGAAAACTGCACCTGTCCATAGTACAGGCAGAAAAGAGGGTCCAGTTTAACTAAAGTTTCTGGAAAGAGCCGGTAGCCTCTGGAAAGCCTGGTAACACCACACTCACTTGAGCTCTTCAATGGCCTGGCAGTTCTGCAAGCCCATGAACAGATTATCAAATCCTGCTGGCATAATACTGCTCGATGTAAGCCTGCAAAACAGCAAGGATCAAATAAGAAGGTCAAGTCTCAGCATGCTGAGAAGGACTTCACTGACAGGCAAGGTGCCTTATCCCAAACCCCAGTCAGCACAGATGTCAGGGACCAATGAGGTTAGAGAGATTTCCACACCTCTCGTGTACAAAACTATGAGGACTGGGTATTTCAGAGATGTTCTCATGGTGTACCAAACAGCACAATCTCTGCCTGGGCCAGCCAACTCCTGGAGTTTGTCAGGGTAGAGATGCCCTTTATAAGCCTGCCTGTCACTTATGGGCAGTTGAAAAGGCCCAAATGCTCTTCACAAAAGAAAAAAGCTCTTTTACACAGCAAAGTGGTATAAACTTACCCACAATGTAAGCAAGAGCCAAGGTCTCAATTTGCTTTCCCTTCAAAGAAGGGGAGAGAAAAAAAGTCCTCAAGATGTGTACATGGTGCCCCTATAACCACCTTAAGCATGAACTGCAGAGAGCTGAAGAGTTTGCAACCAACACACAGCTCAGGAGAGATGACAGAGCTCATGAAAGGATTAGGGCAAGGCACAAGGTTGAGCAAACAACAAAGATGTGGAAAAGACCACAGCTGGAGACATACCCAAGCTTCTTCAGCTCTGGAAGAGGTAGCAAAAAACTGACTAACATTTCCGCTTCATCATTTTGGAGCTCCACATGAGACCATCTGCAAGAACAGAACAGATCCAGGTGATGTCCACTGATGATGAAATGCCTCCAACTAAAGCATACCACTGACGATTGGCAAGCTCCCTGGGGAGCTCCCAGCCACGATAAGAGGACAGGTTATCTAGGCACAGGGAAGAGATTTAGATGCCTTCAAAGAATCATAGAAATGTCTGGGTTGGAAGGGACCTCTAGAGGTCATCTCGTCCAACCCCCCTGCTGAGAGCTTCATCTAGAAGCAGGTTGCTCAGAGCCTTGTCAAGTCTCACCCTGAATGTCTCCAGGGATGGGGCCTCAACCACCTCCCTGGGCATCATGTTCCAGTGCTGCACCACCCTCATGGTAAAGAACTTCTTCCTTACATCCAATCTAAATCCACTCCTCTCTAATTTAAAACCATTGCCCTCATCCTTTCACTCCAGGCCTTTGTAACCAGGCCCTCTCCAGGCTTTTCATCAGCTCCCTTCGGGTACTGGAAGGTGGCTGTTGGGTCTCCCCAGAGCCTTCTCTTCTCCAGGCTGAACAGTCCCAGCTCCCTCAGCCTGTCCTTGTAGAGGATCTTAGATCTTATAAGTGTTTATAAATCTCTGAAGTGTGGGTGTCAAAAAGATGGGGGCAGACTCTTCAGTGGTGCCCAGAGACAGGACAAGGGGCAATAGGCACAAACTGGAACCCAGAAGGTTCCACCTGAACAGAAGGAAAACTTCTTTACTGTGAGGGTGATGGAGCCTGGTACAGTCTGCCCAGAGAGGTTGTAGAGTCTCCTTCTCTGGAGAGATTCCAAACCCACCTGGATAATGGGATCCTGGGACCCCTGCTGGAGCAGAGGGGTTGGACTCGATCTCCAGAGGTTCCTTCCAACCCCTATCATTCTGTGATTCTGCGATTTTGACCCAGAGGGCAGGGACTAGGACCTTGCACTGGCCTCTGTGTTCGCCTACACACACAAGGACAAGCTACTCCCTTCCCCAAAGGGTCCTCTACGGTGCCTGGCAACTCACCTCAGTTCCTGCAGCTGAGCACATTTCTCCCAAGCCCTTTGGTAGAAGCAAGTGTGCTTGGCTTCTGGCTTGTACAGCTTCCCCCTGCAGGATAAAAAACACACAGCAATGATCAGCAGGCACCCACTGCAGCATCTGATGCCCCTCAGGGCCAGGCTCAGGAACTGTCTAGAGCTTTGAAAGTGCCCTCTCTGGGCTCTCCTGCTGAATCCCATCTACACTAGAGTCCAGTGTAGAGACACAGTCCGTTCCCAGTCGCATGAGAAGACAGCTGCTGCCTTCTTCAGCCACACAAAGGGAAAAAAAGACACTAATGCTGCTCTCTCCCTACACATTCCCGAAGAAGTCAGCATGTCCTAAGAGTCTTCAAAGTGCTCCTGGTCCTGCAGTGAAGCAGATAGATTTTTTTTACCTCATGCAGGTCCAGTATGGGCCTGAAGGAAGATGGCCCAAAAAACACGGGCATGTCAGTAAGATTCCTGCACAAAGGCACTCCAGGACTGAACCCATGGAGACTAGAGCCTCAGACACTCTGAAGGTATTTTTGATCCCATGGGAAGCTTCAGAACAAGCAGAAAATAAGGATAGTCACTTTCTCACCTGCTAATGACTGATCCCACCTTCTCGAGGCATGGGAACCGTACTCCTAATTGGAAGAGGGGTTTATCTTTACAAATCCTGGAAAGGCAGAGATTAGAGAACACCATAAGCCTGTGAACTCCTAAGGGAGAGTAAATTCTATTTAGCAGAAGAAAAATCAGGAGGACTAGATGGCACAGGTGGTGGAAGAGCCAAGGAGGAGAGGCGTGCTGCTGGACCTTGTATTAATGAACAAAGGTCTGGGCGGGGATGTGAAGGTTTGGGGCAGCCTGTATATGTTCTTGGGTGGCCTGCCCTGGGTGATCCTCCTTTGGCAAGGGGTTGGACTCTATCTCCAGAGGTCCCTTCCAACTCCTACCATTCTGTGATACACCTGCTAGAGTGTGTGTCCACAAACCTTCTACATACTTCTACCTGCCAGACATCTGGGTCAAACTTGCTTCAAGTTGGCTAATGGCTTACAAACAGAGGCAGAAAATAAAGGACAGAAGAGAAAGGTAAAGTGCTGGTTTCATCCCATTTCCTTAAAAGTAGCAAGCTAAAAGAAAATAGCTGTAAGATACCAGAACTTGAGGTGCTACTTACGTGATCTCAGTAATGTTTCCACAGGCCTGGACAGCCAGCTCAAGAAGGTTCGTGACACTTTCTTTCCTTACCCATGGCTCTTCTATGCTGCAAAGCAGAACACAGGCAGCTCTGCTTTATCACATGCACAGATCCAACTTTGCCTCTGTCGGCTGAGCACTCAGCATTCTAATAGACATGGAAAGGCTGCTTTGCTCATCAGAGTCATGTCTAGATAAGAAAGAGGGTGCAACCTGGGAGCAAACAGAGAAGCAGCCAAGCACCTCCATAGAGAAGGACACAAACATCAGCTTCCCCCTGGCCTGCCTACCACTGACAGCACTGAAAGACAGCCCAGCCCTTGTGCTCTAATGCAACACAGTTTGGGAGAAACAAAGAACTGGTTGCTTGGGTGAACCGCAGGATGCTCTGTGGAGACCTCTGGTGAGGACACAGCGGGAATGTGTTCACCAGCATTAGCAACCTTCTTTGTAAGGCAGGTAGAGGTCTAGAGACAGCACAGTTCACGGCCACAGCTTTACAAGATGCTTAGTATGAATCCAGGAGATAAATCTGCAATACCCGTAACTTAAGAGCCACCTGTGGGAATGCCTCAGGTCAATGCTTTGGAAGAAGCACAGTTCACTTTTGGGTTTGATGAAAGGAAAAGAATCAGTACTTAAATCAGCATAGTGACACAATACCTGATTTTCAGGTGACCCAAATTTTTCTTCAGGGTATGGAAAAGTCTCTCTGCAGCCTGGACTGTCATGTTGTTATTTGAGGATCTGGAACCAAAGGTTGCTGTGATGAACAGCTTACAAACAAGCCCAGACAAAGGGGTCCAAGCAGACATTAACTCACATGTACTCTGTCAGACCAGTGCATTTCCCCAGGAGCAAGCACAACTTTTCCAGGTGCTCTGGCTCAAAGTTGCACTCTGCGAGTCTGAAAGGATGGACAAGAGAACATTCTGAGTTCCTTACAAACAGTTCAGGCTTTCTGATGCAGAAATCTCAGGCATCACAACCCTTCTCCATAGAGAAAGAATAGCACCAACACCTTAAATGCATTACAGGGCTTCCAGAAAAAGATTGTGGCAACACTTCAAAAGCATCTGTTGAGATGTTCTGATACATGTACATGTGTATGCTGATGGTGCAGCTCTTTGTAGCACCCTGTCCTGTGACAGGGACCACAGGCACACCCACAGGTTCCTAGGTGAGGAACAGTCAGTGGAGGAGCAGTGAGAGAAAGGGACGTGGCATTCTCTGCGACATGAGAAAGCTCTTCTCAGAAAACCAACCAAGGAAACTTGTAATCTGTTAGTACAAAATATCACTGTGCTGGGAGCTACAGGGTAAAAGAGGCTTTGTCTTTCTTGTCCCTAGAAAAATGGCACCACCTTCATTAAAAAAAAAAATAAAATCACCAAAAAAACCCTGTATCATTACCTCAAAATCTTTTTTGAGTCATCTCTGCTTGTCAGCTTGATGATTAAAGTTGCTTTGGAGCACAAACTGCAAGAGAAAACACATGAGTGTAGGATTTGGAGAGAAAATTTCTGATAATATATATTTATGTATTTAAAAATATATTAAAGTGCACAAAGCAATGCAGTGCAGCAGTGACAGAGGTCCCCAGCCCAGCTCACCTCTCCCTACCATAAACAAGCTCAGGGAAATGCTTCAATTCGGTTTCACTAATGCTAAATTGGAGTAAGGCAGCGCTGGTGGTCAGAGAAGCAATCCTGTCTGTCTCCTCCTGCCCCTGCACTGCCAAGCTCTGGGGAGAGCTAAAACTGGAGACTGAGCTGCCCAGCCCAAAGATTCAGTACCTACATTTAGCAGCAGGGACAGATGGAAGGGACCCTGGTTTAATTTGGTTCATGCCAGATCAACTGCTCCACCTGAACATACAACATTGGTAAGGGCAGACTTGCAGCATGGCCCAGTTTGTGACTGGAATCCATGAGAAAAAACAGTTCATACCAGTGCAACAAGCCCAGAACCCATGGGCTGTTTTTGCCAGAGAGGAAAGAAGATAAAGACACAAATGTGAGTCAAGAACATTGGAAATTGCTTTCAACAGACTCATCCCGAGTTCTCTGCATACTGGACTGGGGATCACATTTTTAACAGCATACTCTGACTCTTGCTCTGAAGAGGTTCATTTACAGCCACATCCATGACCACAGTTAGTACAGCTGAATCCCTGTGTTTTTATACACAAAAATGACTTGGCCCTGGGGAATAGCAGTTCTGCCACACTGGCAGCTGTGTCTGGCCAGCAGCAATGGACATAGACCAAAGCTCTGCATGTAGCTGAAAAACATGGCCCTTGTCATTATTACCTGAAGATGACAAACTTTCGATATTAAGAGGAAAACATACAGGGAAGAATCAGAAATTAGTGAGGGGAAACACCCACCTGACTTGAACTTCAGTGGTATTTCCAGATGTGGCAAAGGCGTTTATGAGATGCAAAACTCCATCTTGAGAAATCCTATTATGGCTGAGGCTTCATGGAAGAGAAAAAAGGGTTTTCAGATGTTAAGACAGGGCTGTCCCCAGGCTCCTCAGCCACAGAGGTGAAATTCAAGTTGGCACCTAAAGTAGAGCAGTTTGCAAGGTGCTGGGCACCTATGGCTGCACTAAATGCACCAAATGCCTCCAAGACACAGCATGACTTGGGCGATGCTCGGGTGTAGGGCGTGGCTAAGCTCACAGCATCTACAGGCCCTGAGATACTCAAAGAGGACAGCGTACACAGGGAAGTCATGAACTGAATACGAAGAGGACTGGGTCAGCTTCTGTTACACTGCCCCATTATGGGCCTTGTCATCTTCTGCTGGCGCTAATAAAGACTTTTACTTACTTCAGCAGGTTTTGGATCAGACCCTGAGTCACCCTGGCCTGGAGATCTTGAGTTGTGCTCATGGCTCACTCAGATCTTAACTCCTAAGGCAGGAGTGGGCAAGAATCATGACAACCAGCTCCACGAGGGATCGCATGAACACCTTCCTGCCAGGGCACCTCGCATTCACAGAATGTTTTCTTACTTGAAGGAACAGGTAATGGGCACTTGATGCAAGTGGTCCAAGAGGCACCTCAGGCCTTCATTTCCCAACTGATTCCTGGAGAGACTGAAAGGCAGAAGAACAAGGTGGGCAACCAAAACTCAGCCTTTTAAGCAGCAGTGCTCCTCTGAATAGCTTTGAAGGAAAAGGCCAGGCTTCCTGGACTTGAATCCCAGCTTGGACACTACAGGTCTGTCTAAATTAAACTGCTGCCCTGCTAGAGTACCTGATGTATAAGCCCCAGGGCAAACTCAAATAAAGAGCTCTGAACATAAGCTCAGAGCAGAGCTCAGATGAAGCAACAAATGCCTCAAAACAGTCACAGAATGAAAATTGTTCCACCAGCTCAAGCCCTCTTCTATAGAAAGGGCCTATGTGACTACTAATCCACTTTGATTCCTAAATATTCTGAGCAAACACACGTAGCACACACAGGCAAGCTGGGAAAACCCAGGCAAAGCTGAACCATGCCAGCCCAGCTCTCCACCAATGACTCCCATTCAAGGCCATAGTAACAACTCAGTCCCCACTTACTCCACTTCTGCCAGCCACCCGTGCTGTTCCAGGACTCTGCAGAGCTCATCCACCTGCCCTTGACCGATGGCACAGTCTGTCAGCCTGCACAGGAGACAGCAACAGAGTTAGGGCATGGCTGGCAACCAAGCTCAGCCTGCGCAGCAAGAGCTGCTCATCAGCAGCTCCATTTTTACACCAGTTTCTGTGCAACATTCACCGAGACAAATGCCCTCAGCAGTGCTGGTGTTTGATACTTCTCCTAACACCTCCCTGAGGTTGGGAACAACACATTATAAGTTGGAAACAGATCTTTTCACATTTTCTGCCACCTCCTTGGTGCCTACCAGGAAACACATTACAGTCACCTGTACAGGAGCACCCAGCAACCACCAGTCCCAGGGAGGCTGCAGCCATGTATCACATCCACATCACACAGATGCTCATATGGAGATGATCATGCAAAATCTGATGCACACATTTGGAAAATGCAGTGGCTAGGGGTCAATTCAGCCGCTGGTGGAGAAGAATTTGGTTCTACTCAAGATGATGGTCTCCTGAGGTGCATTAAGAAGACTGTGACCAGCAGGTCAAGGGAGGTTCTCCTTATGAGTAGTCCAGTGGCCACTGAAGAAAGGATCAGGCCTCTTCCATCCCAATGCATCTCAAATGGTACAAGGTTGCACTTAGCAGAATTGAACCCCAAAGCCTCAGCTACTAGCCCATGCTCCCTGACTATCAGCCCATGAGTTCTTCATACAAGAGGAGATTTGGAATACCTGTGCTAACATTTCAAACATAATCAAAACAAGTGAATATAAATAAGTGTTGCATGTCAGTACCTGCAGGATGTCTTTTGGCTTTGTGTGCTTGCTCCTAAATGCAAAAAAGCATTTTCACTTGACCTGAAACAAACACAAAAGACAGTCCTTCAGCAATGTCCTTCAAAGTTGACAAGCTTTGTTAGTCCCTTTAAAGCTGAGCTACTGAGCTCTGAACAGTCTGTGTCTTACCGGACTTCCACCATTCTGATCCGCTCACAGAGGTTGATGGAGTTGATGAGGAAGATAGTGCAATGTGGAGAAAATCTGTTATTCCTAATACTGATAAGGAGGGGAAAAGAAGAATAACAAAATCAGCTCCCAAGAAGAAAGGTTCTGATACACGGAGACCAATTTTCCCATTATTTTCTTTGTGATGCAGAAGGCTGGATCCACCCCATTTAACTCAAGATCAGTGAGCAAGGATCCATGAGTCTCCTTTGACTAAAAAGGGAGTACAGACCAAGGGCTTACAACTCCTCTTCAGGCCACTGGACTAGAGATACCTTCTGAGTGATCAAATTCAGTCTCTTGAGACACTGCAGCTCCTCCATGATACATCTTGTAAAAGATGGACAAGCTCCTTCTGGCCTTTTTGTCCACGTGATGGGAGTGCCCTAGCCTGACAGAACCTCTCTAGCCTAAATTCCCAGCCTAAATGGCTGATACGCTCCCAGGAAAGACTTCTGGTGTCAAAGACAGGAAACACTTTTGGTGTGAGCTGCTGACCACACAAATGAGTGGTGTGCACTGACACTGTGTGTCAACCAACAAGTCCTACATCTGTTATGGGTGCTGGAAGTCATGTTCCATGACACCTGCTAAGTGAAGATTATCTGGGATGCTGTGCCTAGAGGGGGTACTTCCTGCCCTTTTTTTTTTTTGCCCTCTATGGATCACTAAAAATAAAATGTTCAGCACTGCTTTGGTTCAAGAAACAAAACAGGAACAGGTCTGAGTTTCTGCATTTTCTTTGCCTCTCTTGTTAATCTACAATTACTGATTAATTCTCCTAAAATATGCTGTGTGACTAGCACTTCCCAAACCAATGTTTCACAGCAGCAATCATAGCAGGGAACCCAAACATTACCTCAGTAGCGTCAGATGACAGAGGTATGGCAGGAAGCTCAGTAACCTCTCAATGCTCTGGTCACTCAAGGAATTTCCAGACAGACTGTAAAATATGGAAGGAAACAAATTCCAAGAAAAACTGGGACAATATGTAAGTATTTCTATAAATTCTACCTGGACATGCATAGAAGTATCTGGGTGAAGTTCGGGGGGGTTTCTAGGAGGCTGTGGTGTGCAGAGAACCTGTTTACACTAGCTGCTAACCTCAAAACCAACTCTTTATCTGTGGGTTGGGGAGACAGACAGACAGACAGAGAAGGACACAACACTTACTCAATTTCTGTCAGCTGGGGACATTGAGACAGTATCTGGCACAGCTTGGTCACATCCTCTGGAGCCAGTCTGCAGTTCCTGAGGCTGAAGCAAACAAGGCACTCAACACCTTCCCGTAAGCACAGTATGGCTACAGTGCCTTCATATCCCAGATCTTCAAATCCCAGGACAGGCCCACGGCAACCCTCTTGCTGCCACTACATGTATTTTGCTATCAGCAATATAGGACTGAGGAGTCAAAACATGTGATAACCAGATGATTTCACCAGCTCTGAGCTAATTCCAGAGAGTCAGTCCACCAAAATACCATGTAACTTTGGGCGTCACATCCCCAGAGCCTCATTGCTGGCACTGAAATTGTTTTAGGAGACTGGACAGCATCCTTCCCTGCTCAGCACTGTCGCGGCTCTCCCAGAGCAAGACTGGGAATGGTGCATCCTGTATCCTTCCCTAAGAAGGAAACCACAGAACCTTCCTGGGTGACAAACTGGCAGGTCTCCATGGGATGAATGTCTCAGCCAGACAGATCTGTATCTCATTATCTATGGGCAGAAGCTTCCTCTGCAGGGAAGCAAGACAATCCCCTTGAGCCTAGCCAAGTGAAAGATGCACTCTATTTTCCATACATGCCTGTGGCAGTTGACATCCCAAGTGTATTCCAAGAGGCTGTATTATTTACCCAGTCACCTCTGGCATATCACTGTGTCTTTCCAGTGGCCGCAAAGTACAGAAAACTGTTAGCCTGGTTTGATGCCAGTTGGCCCAATCTCTTTAAGGCTTTGCCAAATGACCCCAGACAAGACCTTCTCCCTTGTAACCAAGTGGTATTTTGGGGAGTGACCTTCTCGACCAGTTTCAGCAGGGAAGAGGATGGAAGAGATATATTAAAGATGCACCTTTTCCAGAGGGGTGTCATGTGGAATCAGCATTGATGGGAACAAGCAAAGGAAAGAAACATCTGCTTTCCAAGAGATCTGAGTCTGCCTCTGAAGGCAGGAAGGGCACTGGACAGCTCTCCAAGGAGACACAGCTGGAGGGATGGGGCTGCTCCACATGTTATGCTACAGACCCTTATGGCCATCTCTCCCTACAATTGAAGGTGACAAAAGGAATTTGGGGCTGCCATACCGGAAGCACCGTCCTTTTGCTTCATGCTTGGGATGCGCCAGGACACTACTTCTCCATCTGCTGGTACTTCTGACCCTGGGGAAAGAAGGGTTTACCCCATGAGTTGTGATGATGTTACTGCCCCTGAGTAGCTGACTCCCCATGCTGCAGCTGGGGAAGAGGTGGAGTCATGGCAGTGACCCCACACTCCAGTCTGCCTTTTCTCACCACCTGCCAGAATTAGGTTCACATTGCCCCCAGAACAAGAAAAGGGCCTTATTGTCCCTCTTCCAGCCTCCAGAGGGTTCTACACCTACTCAGCACTCTGGGTGTTTGCTCTGCCCTGGTGCAGGAGGCAGGTGACTGCAGCCCCCGATTAGCAGCTCAATGCTGCTGCCTGCTCCATACCCTCAAGCTGCTGTCAATCACTCAGACATGCAACACCTCACTCTGCTCCCACCAACCTGACTGGAGTTTGGAGCCAAAGGGCTTTTTCACTGGCACACTTCAGGGCATCACACATGACCATCTAGTTAAGATTTTATAAGGAGGCACCTGAAAAGCTTAGGCAAATGAGTGGGTGTGATTTTACCTGATTCCTTCCCAGAAGGTGAGATGAACCACCTGCATGTGTCCTAAGCTGTAACCAGAAAATAACATAATTAGGATGGAGTTTGAAGATACATGCTCCTGTATTGCTCCTCAAAAACCCACAGCCTGAGGTTTTAAATAGCAAAAAATAGGAAAAATGCTCCTGGTCATACCTGAGGTTCACTGTTTTAATGTGTTCCAGTGTGAGTAAGGACTGAGCTAAGAAAAACACTGAGTTCAGGGAGATCTGGTTGTCATTAAACCTACAGGAAGAAGAGATGAAATCAGCTGCTGCAAGCAAAACTACGTAACAATTTACCCTGTGACAAGTGACAACAGCCCCTTGTAAGCCTGTTATCAGAGACTGCTGCTTTGCCAACTTCTGCCTGTTTTTCCAACTACAGTTCTGCAAACACAACTCACTCGCCCCTCGATTTTAGAGTTCAGAGAATCACAGAATAATTGAGGTTGGAATAATTGAGTTCTGGACATGATCTAGTCAAACTCAGAGGAGGGTTAGTCTAGAGGAGGCTGCTCACAACATTGTCCAGATGGATTTTTAACATCTCCAAAAATGGTGAATCAATCTCTGGGCAACCTGTTGTAGCAACCATCCTCACCATGTAAGTTTTTCTTATGGTCAAATGGAATTCCTTGTCTTTCAAGACATCAGTGCAAGGCAAAACCAACTCTTTGGCTGTAGGTGCTGCTGTGGCAGTGCAAAGCCCACACTAATGAAGGTCATGCTCAAGTCTATTTGGTCTATCACAGTATCTAGAGCCCTTTCCACTGTGCTTCTACAACCAATACTCCCATGAAAAACCACCCATGAGTAAGAAGAAATAGGAGCTACTCACTTGAGAGAACAT
This sequence comes from Chloroceryle aenea, assembly GCA_013399075.1. NCBI lineage: Eukaryota > Metazoa > Chordata > Aves > Coraciiformes > Cerylidae > Chloroceryle > Chloroceryle aenea. The sequence goes on along the minus strand of VWZY01012249.1, from coordinate 119,882 downwards.
AACTTTTCCAAATTTGGGAGGAACTGAAACAGCTGCAGGAGTCCCTCATCTCCCAGAAAATTATTTGATAGGCTAGGATTTAAAGAAAGACATTTCATTTTCATAGGAACAAAAACAACAATAGGCACGATCAGCTCTCAGCCAGTAGAGCTCTGAAAGCAGAACACAGGCACCCTACTGAAAGCAACACAAGCACTGCCCATCTCCACAGACAACTAAAACCTATGAGGAAACCAGACACTGGACTTGACCAATACAAGATAGCCAAAAAACTAGCTCAGGGCTCATCCTTTCCTCATGTCCACTACATGGCCCCTCTGGACTGACAGTGCTTTTTCATGCAGCTGCCAGGGACAGCATTGTACAGCTCTGAGAAATGGTCCAGCATAGGAGCCACGGGTTAGTCCTGGAGAAGGATATTAGGCTCTGATATTAGAGCCTAAGGATTACAACAGGATATGGTCCATGTAGGATCAAGAAACATGATTGCTTAAGAGGAGCAAAGGTTCAAAATCTCTCCCACAGGCTGCCAAGCCCTCAGGTGGTGGTACATGGACTACATGGCTGTGCTGGCCCTTGTTTTGTTCAACCTTTGCCCTAAGAGAGTCCCAGAACTCTAAGTCTCCTTGGCAAGGGAGACTGGCCCATGTAAAGCTGTGCCTTTTATAAGGCTGCATCTCTACCATCTTCTCTATACAACGCTGCAGACAAACAAGTGACATTTTCTCAATATCCAAAAGAACTGCAGATAAAGACCCTAAGAGTTAAGAAGGACTCACTCCAGCTCAGAGATGCTGCTACATTCCTTCAGGACTCCCCACAGCTTCGACAGGTCACTGGCTTGAAAACAACTGTCTGTCAGTCTAGGGGGAAAAAGAAATCAATAGTCCAGGTCTGCAAACAAGATTGTAATCTTCATTTCCTCAGAAACTCAGAGAATAAATGAGGGGATAATAATAAAACAAAACAAAAATAAAACACACAAAAAACCCAACACCTTGAAATGAGACCAGGTAAAGAAAAACTTAAAACTCAACAAAGAACCAAGTCTGCAAGGTCATGGTTAGAAGGCATTAGGCACAACTTCTTCCTTCCTCACAAAACAGACAGATGCACTCTGTGCTAGGCTAAGAGCATGTTTGATACACATCTAACACACGTCCAGCTTAGGATACATTTCTCCAAGCAGCAGCAGAGAATCCACCCAAAACCATGAGCTCTGCCACCACCAGTTGCCCCAGCTCCCACACGGGAGCCGACACAGGAACGCACCATCTCAACATGCATTCTTTGAGTAAGATACTCAAGACAACCTATTTTGACTCCTGAAGGTGACCACAGACGCTAACAACAGAGCTTCTAGTGCTGTAGGCTGGGACTCTGAACACAGTGACAAAGGACTGACTGAAGGGGCCTTTATCAGCTCTCCTCTGATTCACCTTGGAGATGCAGGTGACATCAGGTACAGGATTCAGGACAGGACACGCATGAAATACCATGAAAATCTGCCATGGTACCTTATTTTTTTTGAAGCAGTAGGTGTCTGGTTTTCCTCTCCATATTGTCGATCATCAGCAGAGAGCACAAGCTCTTCCCTAGTAAGTGAAAACAAAACCAGACAAAGGTACACCTTAGGGTTGAAATGTCCCCTAAAAAACATCTTTATGTCTCATGTTTTATATGTAATCAAACACTATAGAAGGCAGTGAACAACTTCCAGAGTGGCTAAGAAAACCATGAGAAAGCACTACGTTTAGATTCAGAGCAGAGGTGTCAAGAGCTGTTGTGAGATGAAGTGTTACCCTTGGTACCTAAACAGGATGTAAGAACACAATGAGATGCTGAGAAAACACCATTTGTGCACACACACTGTACCTCGGAGGAAGGGAAGCGAACTCTCTGTCTTCAGTAAACCTCAGGACTGCAGTCTCAGAACAAAGGCTGCGAAGAAGGGAAGGAAGGAATCAATCAATCGGTGTCACATTTTGGCAATTTGTTTTAGGAATGTTTGGTTTTGCTCTGCAAAGTTCTTAGGTGACACCAATCACTCCAAATACACTCAAAGCAAGCAAAAATAATCTCCATCCACAGATTCTCAGACCCCGCAGATACCCTCTCTCCAAAATTTCTCAGGGCAGGAAGCAGGAAAGTCTAAAACTGTCCTCGTGTATGAAAGGAAACACAGTGCTGTACCTTTGCAAATTCTGGTTGATGGCTCTGGTAAAATCAGCTTGCAGCAGTGTGTTACCAAGTGTCTGTGTTAGAAATCATCTCTGGATGTGTTCTTCACCTGCCCCACTTCTGAGGTGACTCAACAAAATCCTCGGAACCTAACTCTCAGATTCTTATATTGGGATTAAACCAGAGGAATGATTCAAGACCTACATACCTGACTTGTACCTCCATCACCTTCTGGCAGGTATTTACTGACTTCAACAGACTGCAGATGCCATTAACAGAGAGGCAGTTTTGACTGAGACTAAAAAAGATAAAAAGGGTAATTAAAATCACAAAGGATTGTCCTAGTGGAAGTAGTTACCAGTGTGCTGTGGGCTTGAAACCATCTCACCTCAGAAAAGGTAGAAAACACACACTCCTGAGGAAGATATTTTAATGAAAGGGCACTTCTAATGCATTTAGACCAGTTTCTCCGCATGATGCTCTGAGCAAGTGACCAGCTTCAGCCTGAACAGTGTCATGGGCTGATTCTTGCTTCTATAGCACTGGTCTGAGTGAGGCATTTGCCTCCTGGCATCATCTCTATAGAGTCCCTGCCAGGCTGAAGGAAAGAGGGTAATTTGGGTTTGTACAAAGCAAAACTTACTCCAGCTGCACTGAAATTGATATCCAAGGGAGACTTTCCAGCACCCAAGTGCAGCCTTCATCTCCGAGCTTGTTACCTGATAAACTGAGGCATTTTCCAGTTAGTGGGGACTGTTCTGAACAGTATAAACAACAAAGCCCTCAAGATCTGCTTGCTTTCCTCTTCCTACAATTGCTTTTTTTTTCCCCCCCGGACTGTTCTGTCCCAGATCAATCTTCCCTGCTTATCTCTGCATGGAGCAACTTTAGACAAAGAGTTTTAACCCTAGGACATCATTCATGATTTAGCCCACAAAACATCTTACTTCAGAGGACAAAAGGGAGAACACAGAAGCAATCTGTGTCCCTTCACTGGCTCAGAGGATTCACTGAAGGAGCTGTGTGCCTGGGCTCCAGTGTGCAGCACTGTTTCTTTAGCAGGGTGCACTCTGGAACTGGCATCTCTGGTTACAGCCTCAGAGAGCCAGGGGCTGCAGTTGTCACAGGAATTGAAGGTTGCTCAGCATTCATCTCCTACTGAACCTCACCACAAATCCCTAACCAAGACCCCACCAGTTATAGCACAGAGTGCTGGGACCCTTCCTTGAGGTCAGGCCCCATGTCTCACTGCCCTCTACATTTAACATCCCCTGTTCTTCACCGCCAACCTGCAGCCACTCAACAGCAAGAAAAGGAGGCACTTACTCCACTGTGGAGAGACAGGGACAGCTCTGGAGAATGGTAACGATCTCCTTTGCATGCTGGGAAGACAGGTTGCAATTCTGCAAGCTGTGAACAGGAAGGGTTAAGGAGCAAACAGGGGGACAATGGGGCCCGGGCATTTCTGGTGTCCCTCTCTCCAGATAAGGGCACACAGCAGCAGTACCAATACAGGGAGGTTTTACTCTCTGCTCTGATACACAATCCAGGCACATTACTCTGTCTCTCAGTAGTCAATGCTGCAAAAGGAGTGAAGAGGAACACACTAGCAGGGTGCTGTGCAAATGTAATGCCTGGTATCAGAGCCTCCTGGTACCACCACCCACAAGAAGAGGATGGATGTAGTTGTCCCTGATGTACAGAGCAGTGAGGGAAAGAGAAGGAGGTCAGGGAGGGACATTTTACAGCTTTAACATGTTCAGACAACATGCCCAAGTTCTCCTATTTTGAGAAATCCACTAATGTCTTCTGGAGTCCAGGAAAGAAAGAAAACTATATGGCTCATGCCTCTGGAATCGATGAGAACATTTGGCAAAGATGGGCATTAGCATGGGAACTCTGCCTCACTAGGGCTGTGGAGCCCAATACACAGGAAATAAAGCCACTGGCTGGGCTAAACAGGCATTTCTATTGTTGGGGGGTTCTATCCATCAAGGTTTATTTCAAACTTTTTCCTATGTGGAAATATCCTCCGCCCTTAAGCATCAACACAACTATTCCTGTCTTTCTGCAGCATCTGTCACCTGCAAATCACATTCACCAGCAGGAATTTCAATGCCTTCTCTTACCATAACTTCACAGATCTAGTTGAAGTTACATGTTCCTTATTCTCTTCCCGCCTCAAATCCAAAGATCTGCAAACAAGCAAAATATTTGGCCTTTAATATGGCTTCACAAAAGAGGTGCACTTGAGAGCTGGTTAGCAGCTTCTGGAAGAAACCACAAGGTCTGTGTTCCACCCAACCATTCCATGCAAGGTTAAGTGATTTTCAAGCAGCCTTGTCACAAGGTGCCACAAAGCTGATGGTTTAAATCAGCATAAATCTGAACACTGCATAACCCCAAGTGCAGTTTCTCACCTTGGAACTCTCCCAGAAGAGCCAGAAAAATATATAATCACAGTGTTCCTCCTAAAAGAGAGATCCAAGACATTAGGGCACAGGTGGAAGGATGCCACTTTAGTAGGGGTGCTCAGTAAGGACCAAAGCTGTTGCCTGGATGCTACAGAGGGCCTTGACATCTGGCACAGGAGAGCAACTGAGCAGCCATGAGGCTAGAGGGCAACAGGCCACCCCACACGTTGAACTGGGGCTGCAGCACAGACAAGACAGTTAAGAAGGTTAGGCTGAGATTTTTTTTCTTTTTTTTTTTTTTTGGCAAGACCAGCAGTTTGCTGAAAGAGGTTCAGTAGTAACTCCATTCCAGAGAGAAAGATAAGAAAGAGCTGTATGCAATTGACTTTCCTTTGAGTTACACCAAGGATTGATTTGGCCTGTTAGACTTAGAATGCAAAGCAACCATAAAAGCTAGGATTTAAAAATTCTATCCTTTCTCTTGTCATCCTTGACCTGTGAAAACACCAAAACCTGTAATTTCAAGGAAGGCAGAGCTAGAACTAATTAAATCTACATCTTTTCAGTAAACTTAGCTGATTTATAGCAAATTTTTGGTAGCTGCTAAAGAATTTCCCAGCTGATGTACTACAGAGCTTAAAAGCAATTTAAAATTTGTTATGTAAGAAGAAATATCACACTCTGCAAATCAATTTATGGACAAAGGATAAAATGACCTATTAAAAAAATATGAAAAGAAAAGCCATAAAATGATAAATAGAAATTTTGTTTCAAACAGAAAACAAAAAGGTTTAAAATTACTTTTTGTTGACTTTGATTAGCCAACAATTAAGCTGTAAATCAGTGTCCATTTAAAAAGAGAGCATCTAAAGAGACAATGTATTCACTTTAGTAACAGATCTCATACCTGACACACAGTTCAGTAGCATTTTGACACGCAACAACTTCCTTGGCCAAAATGAGAACAGCCTTCAAGGAAAGATCATTGTTGCTCAGGCTGTGAACAGGTGGAATAAAACAACCGTTGGACCCAGTAGCAGGCTCTTTTGCTAGGCAGGTGCCCTCTGCTCTGCACACAAACACCCTGAAGCACACATTCTTTTATTTAAAACCATTTCTCTAAAACATTGGAATTTTGTATTTAGGAGACAACAAAAGCACTATCAGGTCATGGTCATAGCTCTTAAGTCACAGGAATCTAGAATCAGAGAAACTTCCTCTACATGCAAGGGAAGAATCTTTAACCATTTGAGGTTAGGTAGGAATGTACTTTACGATGACACAACAGACCCACGATGCAGTTAAACTCTTGCTATAACAAATCCAATTTAAATATGGAATATCAAAATAGTGTGGCCTGTGGTCTCACATTTGAAGCATTCCTGAAGACACAATACTAGCAACCTCTGAGGATTTATTCTTTAATTACATGTTTATTGTGCATCATTATTTGTTGAACCTCATTAAATATGAGACATGAGGTCTCTGTACAGACAAATCCTCTGCTTGTTCTCAGGGCTGCAGAGCACCATTCCTGTGAGCCTCAAAGGAATCATCCATCACAACCACACTGGATGTGGGTAACAGAAACATAAGAAGGAATGAGGCTTACAGATCACCCTGGCTTCCTACCTTTTCCATCCAATAAGCTGCTTCTCTGGGGACATGCCAGCATTTCCCACAAGCTGTTACCCAGTGTGCCCAGGAAAGCAGAGGAGCAGGTACATTCATTCCCACTTTCCTCCCTCTTTCTGCCATGCTGTTAAATGCTTCTAATCACACTGCAAGGCCAGTAATTAATTCCTGGATCGGATCCAGCAATAACTGGGGGAAGAGATGTGAGGAGGCAGGAGAGGAGAAAGCCATGCCAGGCACCAAGGTAAGCACATGCACTGTAACTCCTGGAGAGGTGGCAGTGGTGCCAGGACTCCCGTGAGATTATTTTAAAATGCCTGGGTAAGAACTGTGAGTCTGAGTCTACCTCAAGCCCTGTCAGTGCAGGCACAGCACTAATACATCTGTGCCTCAGCTTGGTGTCTCAGATGTCCCCAGTGGCATCTCTTAAGAGTAAGTGTCACCCCTTACAGAGACAGCCAGCAGCTCTGCTCTGATGAGCATTTAAACATTCTCTGATGCTATACTTGGCTTCATAACTGTCTTTGGTTTTAATAGATTTAAACCATTTTTACTCACTCTATTTTCTTCAGCTTTTTCATTCTGGAGAACAAGTCCATCACCCTCTCAAACTTTGGATCCCGTATCCGATTGTCCTGCAAGCTGCACAGATTCCTTCTTGTTAGTACCCCAGCCCCACAAGGAATGAGCAGCTAATTTGAGGGTCACAACACACTCACTTTATTTCTTCAAGCTGGAGGCACCGTGATGAAGCCTGGACCAACTCAGTCATCCCCTCAGCTGTGAGTCTCCCACCCGTCAGCCTGGAAAAAGAAAGACTCACTCAAGCCAAGTAGAGAGAGAACAAATTTCCTGTGCAGTGCATGGCAAGTCTGTCTCATGTGTGCCTGCACCACACTCCCAACACACCCACACAGAGACGAGTGGCTTGACTCTGCCACCTGCAACCAATTTTATACTCCTTTTCAAGCAGGGCAACACAAAACTACTCAATACCAGCATAAAACAAGAGTCACACACACAGGTGCTGCTCTGCACAGCTCTGTGTTACTCTCTGCACAGTGCTCCGCAGCACAGAGCAGCCGTGAGTGAGCTGATGTCATTAAAGTGACAGAAATTGAGGATGGACAGAAAGAGAAGACTCTGACCTTACATGCAAAGACTTACTCTAGTCTCTTCAGGCTCCCCATTCCTTGTAAGCTCTTTGAAAGAGCAGCAGCAAAGTCATCACCGTATCTCCTATCACGAAAGCTAAAACATGAAGAAAAGGGAAAAACATAAACACAACCACCCCCAAAATAAGCTATCCTACAGAACAGTTAGAAACAAAGCCCTGAATTTGTCTTAACAGACACTGTATCATGCTCCTTTTTTTAGCATCTTTATTTTTTCAAACACCTAGAATTATAGAATGGCTAGGGCTGGAAGGGACCTCTGAAGGTCATCTAGTCCAGCCCCCCTTTAGGTCAAGGTACTTTTCACCCTGGCTGCTCATCTTCTCCACATTAGCAAACTCTACACACATTCCTCTCAGTTATTCACAGAAACACTGAGACTCATTCCACAACAGGAACCAAAGAGATCCTCCTTGAAAGGTCCATCTGGTTCATGGTGACTTCACTTAGACAACAACTTTCTCATTTGCTTGCAGGATTCACCCTGCCTTTGCATTTTCAATAACTGCCTATGATTTTCTCACTTATTTACTGCACTGACTACCCTGTTGATTGTTTTAATCAAAACAAAGAAACACACACACACAAAATACATCTGGAATGGATTTATCACCTTAATAACCTTCATTCACTCTTAAAATTCCATATTTCATCCATTTCTCCAATATCAAAGTTATGCTGTTCAGATCAGAATTTCTCACATCTTCTTTCTCTCCCTTCTAAAATGAACACTGGGCTTGCCCTTCCAACCCCTTAGCCCTTCTCTCCACCCATCAGCTCACAGAACTCAGCGTGTTTACCTCAGGTGCTCTACATTTTTACAGCTGGCCAGAACCTCCAGACAGTCCCTGTCCATGAGACATCCTGCAAAATCCAAATGAGTCAAATCCTGGTCCAAGTTTATGATAAAAACCAAAGCTGACATGTCCAGAGGTGTCAGTCTGAAGTTTTTAAACTCGTACTTGAAATTCAGCAGGCTCCCGATATGCTGGGCTACTTTGAGGTCTTGTGTTTCAAATGTGCAATGGCAGAGCTCAATGATCTTAGGTCCTGTCAGATGAGTGGCTGCCAGTTTCACAAGAGACTGCAGGATTGTGTCTTGCTTGTCCTGGACCCAAGCTTCATCTTGTCCGGCCAGCAGCATGAGAAATCTCCTACACTCTTTGGATGACAAACCCGAGAGAAAGATGTGAAAACTCTCCATGAACTCAGTCTTTGCCTCATTCTTTAAAGTCCACCTTGACTTCAAAAAGAACTTCTTCTTCAGGTAGTTCTTGTCCATGCTCTTACTGACCATGAGACCCAGTGCTGCAAAAAATTCCTGCAAGCTCAAGTGCACAAAGGCATAACCAGCCTCTGGACAAGCGCCACTTGTTTTCACCTCAAAGACAGTCAGCAATCCATGTAAGGAAGCAAATTCTTTCACGTGCTCTGGAATATCACCAACATAAAATACAAGCTTCTTATCCTCCAGGCCTTTCAGTGCCAGATCACACAGATCCAAAATAGCCTTCTTGTTTGAGTTCAGCTGGGTCTCCTCATCACCTGCACACTCTCCCTGCTGTTTGCTGATGAAGATGAGAAGCATTTTGATATAAAACTGCGTCATAGTCTGAGGAAGCTCCACACTCACCTGACGCTTAAGGAGCAAATACTCTAAACAGATGCACACGATGTAACACAGGGCAGGGATGAAGCACATGCTGAGGAGCTTGGTGTTGTTCTTCAGGTGAGCAATGGCTTGTTCTCTGAATGAATGCTGGTGAAAATAGTGGCTGATGTATTCCTCAACCTTCTCACGGTCAAATCCCCAGATTTCTGCTAGCAGATCTACTGTGTTTATTAGGAAGTCAGGTAGTCTCTTAGATCGGCTGGTGACCAACACTGTGCAACCACACAGGAGCTTCCCATGACAGAGGGCTGCAAAGAGCTCAGATACAGACATACGGGAGGTAAGAGCTGGGCCTCCCTTAGGAGCGGATGACACGTACATGTGAGCTGGAAACTCATCCAGCCCATCGAAGATGATCACTGTACGCCTGGCATTTTCCAGAAGGTACTGGAACACTGCATCCGGGCAGTCTTCTGGCTGAAGGAACAGGTCAAACAAAAGCTCTTTTAGAGTTAATTTTCTTTTTAATAAATTCAGCTGCCGAAACTCAAAGAGGAAAGCGAAGAGAAACTGGGGTAGGACACCTTCTGCCCATTTCTGACAAATCCTGCGCATTAGCACGGTCTTGCCTGTCCCTGGTTTACCAAACAAAAAGATCACCTTCGTCTTGCCTGATGGGGTCGCGCTATAAAACAGATCTGACACTTTCACGGCTGTATCCACACATTCTTCTGGTTCCGGAGGACCAGCTACATCCTCCTGGGGTTTGTCTGTTCTCTCTTTTAAGCGGGAGGCTTTGCTCTGCCGAATGACAAGGTTGACAAAGGCTTGGTTGAAAGCCAGTGGCTGCTTTTGCTCCTGTGCTGCTGCTCCTGCTGCTTGCCTGCTTCCGTATCTCTGGCAGATACAATTGACGAGGAGACGCCGGTACTTTTCAGGTGAATCTGAGAGAAGACAACAGAGTGCGAGAGTGAAAAAGTTCTGAGCTGTGACATATCCAGTTACTACCACCTACACACTGAGAAACAACGGCCCTGATCAGAGGTAGAGATGACAAATTTTGAACACATGAAAATAATCCATCATTTTTCATATTTTTCCACAGGGACTAAGAAGAACATTCAGGGAAAAGGTGAAAAACCTAAAAAAAACAAACCCAGCCTTTGAGAGTTTGAGATCCCTGATGCTTTCAGCAACTCTTTGTTGAAGAAAGAGCAGTGGTGAAAATTATAGGCACTCAGCAACTTCTGCAAAACTCTATCCTTGCTGCTGTTAAGTTTACTGAGTTCTGTTAACAGACAAGATCTGGTTTCCTGGCAGCACCTCCTCGAGAACTTTCAGTCAAAAACTGGCTCCAGCCCAGCTACAGCTGCCAGCTTTGCCATGCTCCTCAACAGACACTGGGCAGCACTGGACCATGGGGACTGCAAGGCTAAAAGCCGAGGCAGAAAAGGGTAAAAAAGGGCAGATGATGAAGGAAAAGATGTGGACACTGGTGTTATACAACCTGCAGGTCTGTCTACTTAGGCTACCCAGGCCTCCCTGGAATTACTCTGTGTTGGCTTTGTCATCACTTATCTACCCAGTTACTTCTCTGTTTTAGATGGAGCTGAAATCATACAAGTTTTTAATGTGCTAGAGAAACTGTGGAATCTTTAGTTGGTTTTAAACTGTCAGTATATTTCCTGATTTGGTTAAAAAATACACAGGTGACCTACAACTGAATCACACTTTAAGGGAGTTACTAGCCTATGCCATCTGCATCCCTTTTTCTCAGGTAGATTCAATATACCTCTGAAAAGGGATGTTTCTTGTTATTTGCCAGGTCCAGTTAACTGTATGTTTTGTAACCTGTTGCAGAATTTGGGCAGCTACTCAATGAAAGTTTCTCTCAGTGCAGGAGGGTGATTTCTTGGGTGTTTCTGTGAAGAAGTTAAACAGGTCCTTCCTCAGAGGAAGGCACACCACCAGTCTGTGTCGGGACCATCTACATACCTAGGCGTTGCTGTTTTGCTTCCCTCTGGCTCACATCACTGCTGGGATGGCGACGTCGAGCAAACCCTGAAAATTGAAAAGCCAGAAACATGTCAAAAAAGCATTTTGAATGGCAGCTTATTAAAGCTGGGTAAAATTATCCAGCAAAGCATTTGGGGAGCTGAAGAGGCAAAACTGGAGAGACAAAACTATTTCAAATTCAGGCTGAGTTTACAGAATTGCTTTTGCAAATGTTAAAGTAAAAGCAGAGGTAGATCAAGCTACGGAAAGCTGCTTGAGCTGATCCTCATGGGGGTTGGACTCGGTGATCTTCAGAGGCCCTCTCCAACCCCTAACATTCTGTGATTCACGAGGCTAAACCATCCTCTTGTCCCACCCTGAATATGCTACAGCACTCAGGAGTGATCAAGAGATCCGGGATGGTTTAAAGACATTCCATAATGGAGTCCCCTGGACTTTTTCAGGAAACTTATTCCAACACTTCTGTTTATTTATAGAAATTTTCCTCATGTGGTATGCTACTTCCCTGTTCTATCCAAGTGAGTGTTTTTGAGAAGTTAAGAAGGTCCTTCCTCCTCCCAAGGACACAGGATTAGCTACAAGGACTCAATATTTATCTAATACTGAATACAACTTCGTGCTTCAGAGCTATTAACATCCAAATCCTACCATTCTTAGCCAACAGCAGCTGGGACATCAGAAATAGACAGGCACAAGCTACTAGTGGAAGCCTGTCTTTGAAAAGCTTTGCAGGAAACAACATAAATTTTAAAAGGCATGTTTTGCAAGAAATGTGTTAGATTTAGCAAATGTTGCTCATATCCTTTTGCTGAATCCCCTCATTTGCTTAGAAGCAGAGTGATAAGTAGTGCCAGAACGTTAGCAAAAAAAATATCACAACAGCCCATCAAAAAGCATCCAAGAAAAAGACTGTACGACACAATTTTGGGTTTGAAGGAGCACAGAGAAGTTGAGAAAGCATTAAGGGCTACAGACAATGTAATCAATGGCTTGCATGGAGTTGTTCTGAGCATACAAAAGAAACCCAGCAGGTTTGAGACAAACCAAAGAGCAGTACCACATGTCCCAGCTACACACTGTAGCAAAGCCCACAGCCCAATTCCTTTCAACTGTTCTCCATTCCTCCTCAGGATTTATGTCCACCCAAAGTAGGATAAGCCTGTGTGATGGACCTGAAAGAAAGGAGGAGCAGGAAATATCAATGACTAGACGTATCTCAGCACCACAGAAAGTTTCCTTGTGAGCAAAGCCAACTGCCAGGTCAGCCTCTAGGAGCTCAGCTGGTCAGGGAGCAATGGGGGAAGGAGCTACGTGTACTGCTGTGAAAAGCTGCCCTGTATTTTCTGAGACTGACCACAACCACCTCACCAGTGAGTCTTTTTGTAGGCTATGCAATGCATCTGTCCTGCTTTGAACAGAGGAGTTGCTCAGTTACCCTGGGAAACAGGGCAGGAAACTTATTTCTGGGGACCAGAGAGCCTGCAGAGGCCCTGGGCTGCTTATGCTGATGAATTCCCTGCTTGTTTACGATGTGCCCTCAGATGGAGTTGAATGGCAGAGCTCAGAGAGACACAAGTCTCTCCTTTCTTAACTGGTCCTAGTAACTTTCTGCACTGTTTTCAAATTTCTATTCCACCAGCAAGTGGCAAGATCGACTGCTGCTCACCAGAGCCACACAGCACCTATCAGCAGCAGGAATTCACACAGCAGGGAAGAAACCAAAGAACAGTTTTTCCTCCACACCATCTATTTTCAACTATCATTTTCACCAATCCAGCACTGATCCACTCCCTGCCACCAAGATGAAGCACCTCTACAGAACACGAGGGCTGCACTTTGCTCTCTGCGGTGACTCCCCGGCGCTGCAGCCTGCAGAACACAAGGCTTCATCTCCTGCTGCTTCATCTTCCCCCATCACACATCGCAGGTGGACACCGGGATCCGATGGCAGCTTTCTGTGATAATCTGGATTCCCTTTTCCACTACCTCTACTGTTTATCCTCTCACCAAGCTGGATGCTCATATCACACCTTTTCTCTCTCTTTCTGCCATGAGACCCTTCACACGGGGCAGATGTTTTCATTTTCTGGAAACAGAATATCTGGTGACAGAGGAGGCAACTCAGAATTCAGCAACTTCCAGTTGTTCCAGGAGTTGTTAACTGAGCACTCAGGGACTCGGTGGTGGCAAATGCCTTGAATATTTTCACATTGCACCAAAGGCTTCTGACAGACATTTGGGGGACAGATGCTGCTGCAAAGTGCCAGGGGAAGAGGAGGGATCTCCCTCATTTCATGATCTGCACTGAGGAGGAAGGCCTCAGTCCCAAACTCACCAAAGCCCCACAATTACTGCTGTCCATTCTTTTAAGCTCTGATGCCAACAACTCTGAGATTTCAGCTGGATCAGCTCTTTAATAGTCTTTCTGCTCTTCCTTTAAAAGCCAAACCAACTTCGTCCACCAACCAATGAGCCAACCACAGTAAAGTGCAAAAAGTGGGGATTTTGCAGAGCGGGTGGGAGACTCCCTTGGCTAGAGAAACTAAAATGAGCCAGCTACTTAGCAGAGTCAGGGCTAACAAGGCTTTTCTGAAATTCAGGGAGAGAAAACAAAAGAGGGGAGTTTCATCTGGAATGCACCAAGAACAGAAAAATCAAAGCTGAAGCTGAGGTGGCTTCCCTACACCTTGCCAGCACTGTGGCACACACATGGGATATTTGTAGCCCTGCCCAGCCCACGGACAGAAAAAATAAACTCCAAGAGCAACACACCCCAGGGTCTGTTCCAGACTTACCTTTTGGCGCAGACAACTGGGCACTCACATCTGCACACACTTCTGGTTTCTGGCTTGAGTTACCTAAAGGAGTTGGATTGGAAATGAAAAATACAGTTACTGTGAGTACCCTGCTCTTGAAATCTGGGTGCTGCTGGGCAAAGCCACAGGGCACACAACTTGCAACACATACAGTGGTACAAACCAAGACACAGTGTAAGGGCTCATGTCACGCGACCAGGTTTCAGGCTCCCTGTCTGATCTTTTCCTTTCAGATTGCTCTGGAGTGCAGTTAACCTCTGCTTTCAAGTGCAACAACTTTTTGCTATGACACATACAGACTTGGAGCATGGACAGCTCTGGCTGATCTAAAACCACACTGCAGCCAAAAAGAGAAGTCCTTCTCTCCCCCATTCCTGCAAAGGAGGTGTTTCCATTGTGAAACCGCTGGCAGTCAGTTCACAGCCCAGTCAAGGGCCTTTTCTGACACCACAGGGTTCAAGCTGCCATCAAACCCCCCTCAGCAGAGCCGGCCACACAGACGATGTTCACAATGCTTCAGAGAAAGGTCCTGCTCAGGGCAAACAGGAGTGAGTGTATCCACCAGGAATGCTCTGTCCAGATACACTCATACCCGAAAGCATCGCTCTCCAAAGTCAGGTGGGAACTCTTCATACATGAATTCCTCTGTCAAGCTGGGAGAGCAGGCCAGCACTCTGGTATTTCTAGCTCTAGCATCAGCATAAAGTGACAGAAAAAAGGAGGAAAGTGCCCACCAACACCAGCAAAGCAGAGCAGTGGTGGAAATAGCATGTCTGGAAATATGAACCATTGCTGTTTGCTGGCAACAATTATTTTTGGAGTGACTGATTTTACTCCAGAGGTTATGGTGAAAGATGGACAGGGTGAACCAGAGGGAAAGTCAGATCATAAAGGTGTGTACCAATAGGACAAAGGGCAATGGTTTTAAACTAGAGCAGGGTAGATTTAGATTGGACTTCAGGAAGAAGCTCTTTATTATGAGGGTGGTGGAACATGGAGCAGGTTGCCCAGGGAGGTGGTGGAAGTCCCATACTTGGAGACATTCAAGATCAGGCTTGATGGGGCTCTGAGCAACCTGCTCTAGTTGAAGATGCCCCTGTTCCCCGCAGCGGGGTTGGTCTACATGACCTTGAAAGGTCTCTTCTGACCCAAACCATTTGATGATTCTATTTTATGATTCTACTTTTTAAACCAAAAGCCTTGTTTAAAAAGCCTTATAGCTGCCTGGACACCAGTGAGCACTGCCACCTCTCGCTAACCACACAAGTGAGGGCACTGGTGGTCTCACTGCCTAGACTGGTCTGTTGGATGTGGGGGGCCCAGGCACTGGCACTGGTCAGAGGTGGTCAGAGGAAGTTGGCCCCATCTCCATTACCTTCTCCCGCAGAACTTATGAGCAGTATCTCCAGATCCAGAGGGAGGTCGCACTCCATGCAGAGGTACTGTACAAACTGTTGCCAGGTGGCAGGGCCAGCCTTCTCCAGCAGGTCAAGGAGTGCTGAGACTTTTTCTTTGTGGTGGATGATGTTATCCAGGCCACTCAGGACCACCTTTGGGAGGAAGCGCTGGGAGGTCGTGAGCAGCCATTTGGGACAGTGACTGAGGAACTCCACTAGCTGGGGGCGAGCGCTTGCTATGGCTGCTTTCAGGTCTAGATCATCGTTCCGAAACAGGGGCTAGAGGGGTGAAAGCAGAAAGAGTAGCATAGGAGTGAGAGTTGTTCATGCACACAGTCCTGCTGCAGAGAAGCCAGCACAGTCCGTGATGACTTCATCTGCTTTTCTACCCCTTGGTCTAACCCACTATTTCTTGTCTGCTGTACTCTCACAGTGTCTTGTGGCAAATCCCAGCCCAGGCTTCAGCCAGGGAGGAGCTCTGTTGATGCCTGTACTGCTGTGGTGGCCATCTGCCAAATATAACATTTCAGGCATCTTTCACACACTGCAGGACCCCCGAGGAGATGTGGGACTCTAAGAGCAAGATATTTCCCTGAACAAGGGGCTTGGCCAGCTGTTCTTCCTGCACCTTTTGTGGGATTAACAAGTCATTTCTGGCTTGGTGATAACATGGCCCTCCACTTCCACTTCCTTCCCACAGCAAAGCCACACATGTATGGTCTCCTACCTGCATTGTAGTGTGGTCAGCCTCCTTTTAGCTGTCAAGTCCAAATGTGGTTTCTGCTCCATACCCTGAGGAGGAACGAATCCAGTAGCAGCTGCCCTTCAGCACACAGTGACACCGCAATGCACGGTGGGTGCCCATATGCAGTAGCCTCACTCGGTGCAAATGCCTGGAGATAACGAGAGACCAGGATGTAGATATGGGCACAGGAGACTACATGGGTCACAGATCTAGAAGCTCTGCCTTTGTCCCACAGTCAGCTGTAGAACTTTTCACCTCCAGGTAGCAACCTCAACTCAAACCAGCAGTGACCACAGTTTGGGCATTTGAGGATCTACTACTGCAGAAGCAAGTCTTGCGCCCTAAGATGCAAGTGAAGACAGGATTTACAGGTGCACTTCAAGGGAATCACAGCTTTCCTGGTGTCACTGCATGACTTGAGCTGGCCTTCAACACCAACCTGCTGCTCTTAGTCCCTCCATGGAAGCTGATGCAGAGGCACCTCAAGGCAGGCAGTCAAGTCACACCAGGAAAACTATGAAAAGCTGATCCTTTGAGACTACACAGCTCTTGCAAAAGAGTTTCAGGTGCAGGGGGCTGAATATGCCACCAGTGCTGTGACAGCCCCCCTGTCCACCTCTTGGCAGAGGTGGCAAAGGGAAGTTTCTTCCCACATTTCCTCCAGCCCTAGCTACTGTTCAACCACTCCTACCACAGAGAAGAGGGTGAGGAAAGCAATTACCATCCTGCAGACCTCCAAACATCCTGCAGCAGGGCTCCAGCCTAGGCTCCAGCAGCATCAGGACCTTTCTGTTACCAGCATGTGGCTGCCTACAGTGATGCTGAAGGCCAGCTCCAGCTCCAGCTACCATCAGCACATTTGCAGAAAAGCAGAGAAATAGAAAACACAGGGAGCAGCCTCCATGCATCAGGCTGAGAGGTGAAGGAATTAAGAGCAGCCCTGAGAAGTACTTGGGGGTGTTGGCTGACAAGAAGCTCAACATGACTCCGCAACATGCACTTGAAGCCCAGAAAACCCCAACTGCATCCTGGGCTGCATCAAAAGAAGTGTAACCAGCAGGTCAAGGGAGGTGAGCCTGTCCCTCTACTCTGCTCTCCTGAGACCCCAGCTGGAGCACTGCATCCAGCTCTGGAGCCCTCAACACAAGAAGGACATGGATCTGTCGAAGCAAGTCCAGAGAAGGCCACAACAATGACGAAAGGGCTGGAACCCCCCTGCTGTGAGAACAGGCTGAGAGTTTGGATTGCTCAGCTTTTTAAAGAG
Source organism: Chloroceryle aenea (assembly GCA_013399075.1). Lineage (NCBI taxonomy): Eukaryota > Metazoa > Chordata > Aves > Coraciiformes > Cerylidae > Chloroceryle > Chloroceryle aenea. The sequence goes on along the minus strand of VWZY01012249.1, from coordinate 102,627 downwards.
AAGGCTCCATGGAGACCTTTTAGCAGCCTGCCAGTACTTAAAGAGAGCTTCCAAGAAAGCTGGAGAGGCACTTTTTGCAAGGGCACAGACAAGCAGTAATGGTTTTTAACTGAAAGAGGGTAGACTCCAACCAGATTTAAGGAAGAAGTTCTTCACGGTGAAGGTGATGAGACACCAGAACAATTTGCCCAGAGAGGCTGTAGATGCCCCATCACTGGATGTGTTCAAGACCAGGTTGGATGAGGCTTTGAGCAACTTGGTCTAGTGGGAGGTGTCCCTGCCCATGGCAAGGAGACTGGAACTAGATGATCTTTCAAGTGCCTTCCAACCCAAAACATTCTATGATTCTATGATTAAAAATTTAAACAAATTGCAAAATAACAGAGCTTCCTACACTGTAAACTTCCATTCCCAGTAGCCTGATCAGTCAGCCTTCAGAGACCTGTTTCATGTTTCTCCAACCAAAAACAAAAAAAATCTATAGACTTTACTCTGGTGATGACCAAGAACTACCTACTTAACAGCGTCCTATTAAATAAATAAACAATCAGACCTTAATGCCAACGACGACTGAAATCCATTTGGGCAAAGACTAGAATCATATGAATTAATGAAAGACTCGTATGTATCAACAAAGTAATGCTGCCAAGTTAAATGGGAGCTCAGGTGATACTGCACAGCTTCCACACTGCTACCGCTCTGCTAAGTAAGACCATTAGAAACAATGGGCCGTGACCATCACTGAGCTCAAAAGGAAGCAGGAAAAACTGTCGAGAAGAGCCAGAAAACCTTTGAGCCTTGACCCTCACAGTTCAAATGCAGAAAAACCACTAAAATATGCTGGAAAAATATACCTCACCTTCCCTCCCCAGTTTGGCATTTGTGCCATTCCCAGCCACGAAAAATAAAACCAGAACATGACGCTCCCTGCTGCAAATCCCCCAGCATTTTGCATGCTCCGAGGAGCACATGCTACTTACCAAGAGCTGAGAAACAGCAACAGCACCCAAAACAAAGTGGGTGTCACAAGACAAAGGAACTGAAGGATAATGTCCACTGCCTTAATTTCTTTGCTTGCCTTGATTTCTTCATCCCCCACCCTCCTGAAGCACACAGCCCTTTAGTGCCTTTTGGGACCTCATAAGCAAATGAGAGCAAAATGAAAGTAAAAACAGTTCAGAATTCCCCAAGTACAGCTCATCGGTGGTAAAAATTATGAAGAAGAAAAATACCCAACAGCAGAGGGGTGTTGTCTATTCTGAAATCTACAGCTGGAGGGGAATTTAGATAAAGCTTCTGAGGGGTAGGACTCAGGAGACTTTCTGTGGAGTAAACATTGACTTGTGTTCAAGGCTTTTACAATGGGAGTAGTTTTATTTGTATGATTATGTCTGATTATTCTGACACACAGGGAAATATTTATTTACCAGTTCTATTATATCTAAGATTAAAAAAAAAAAAGCAACCTGCCTTTCCTGCAGAACAGGGAAAAGGTGTAAGCAAGAATGTAGCAGATATGAATGATTTGAGGAAAAATCCCAGGTTTCTATATAGAACTATGTGCAGAGATCTCCATATTTAGCAATAAACAATGAAATATTATTAATATCATAGAATACCAGGTTGGAATGGATCTCAAGGATCATCTGGTCCAACCTTCCATGGCAAAAGTACGGTCTGGGCAAGCTGGCCCAGCTCCTGTCCAGCCAAATCTAATTTAAAACATCCAGTGTTGGGGATTCCACCACTTCCCTTGGGAAATTATTCCAATGACTGATTGCTCTCATGAACAATTTTTCTCGTGTTCAATTGGAATCTTCCCTGGAGTAGCTTCCACTGATTACTCATCATCTTTTCCACGTAACTGCTACAAAAAGAGTCCCTATCTTCTCTGGAGCCACCCATTAACCACCAAAGACAGAGATAAGGTCTCCCCTGAGCTCCATTTCTGAAGGCTGAACCAGTATTTCTCTAGGTGCCAGAGAAACTACCTTAAATAGCCGGCCGCAGCCTGCAGAGCAAGATGGCGCACAGTGCTGGTTCTAAAGTTGTTTATCAAATAAACCCCCCAAAACTAGACCCAGCAACACCCACACCTCTGGAGAGAAATGTCTGCTGTGGTTGTCTTGCCTCAGGGGCACAGGGGACAGGGAAAACTCTGAGAGAACTGGGGGCAAATGAAGAGGACCGTGGGTGACAAGTTGCAGCTAGAGAGGTGACGGGCAGCGCCTGCTGCCCCAGTCTTTGCCCCATTTTGCCACCCTCCCTACCCGAATATGACCCAGCACACCTCCCACCAGTGTTTCCACCAGAGCAGAAGCGATCGCAGCACTACCAACGAG
>VWZY01012249.1:87494-97865 GCA_013399075.1 Chloroceryle aenea | reverse complement strand
CGGGGGCCGCGACGCCATGTTGCGGAGGGGCTTCCCGCGAGGCGCAGCGCCCTTCGGCGCCACCCACAGCCCCTCAGTGCCCCGCGGCCATTTTGTGGTGCCCCACCGAGAGCCAGGGAGGATGCTCAGGACCCTCCACGGGTCTAGTGGCTGCTTCCCTGATGCTTTTCGCCCTGCTTCAGCAGAAAGCACACTGTTTGATGCAGGGGCAGCCATCCTGCTGAGCCCCAAGAGCCTGCCACCCCTGACCCCGGCAGACAGCTTCCCTCAGGCAGGGCAAGGCACATCCAAAGTGGAAAAAAGGCATCTTTTTCTGCCATCTCTTTTTTCATTAGTTCTCATGACTCCAGGGGGATGACTTCAGGAGGAGCAGAGGGCCCTGGCTTGACAGAAGCCAGCTCCTGTGGCCTTCAGTCAACATTACACAGGGGGAAATGTCACCTCAGCCTTGGTGGCTTTAGGGAGGTGGGGAGGAAGCACAGACAAACCCTTCAGCAGTACTGGAATAGCCAGTGGAGGCTCTGAGGGAAACGGGGAAAGTTACTGACTACACCAGGGCTTCCCCAAGACCACATTGACCACACGATGGTGTCACACCTTTCACACTGCTTGGCTCCTGCTGCGTCACAGATGGTTGAGTCTGAATAAGATAAACTTTTCTTGGCTGCCATGGAGCAACCTGTAAACTCAGTCCTCCCTCTGTGCCCCAGCCTTCTCCTCTACCAGCCTGGCTGCCAGGGCCACTGAGAAAATGTTAAACCCAGCAGCTGAATGGAGGAGTAGCTCCATGGCCTCTGTCTCTGAGGGTCAGAGAGGAGCAGGACAGAGGGGCCTGAGAGGACATCCATGAAAAGGCAGAGGGAGCAAGCACCATGTGCAGGGAGCTCAAGAAAGTCAGGCATCCTGCTACAAGCCTCACAGGGCTCTTTGTGGAAACCCCAACTTTAATGTAGCTTTGTGATGCTGGGTCTGCCTTTGTCAATAGGTTCACCATTACAGTCTTAGATCTGTGGCCTGAGTTCTCTCCCCTGTGAAAAGACTAGTTAAAAAAAAAAAGGAAGCATGAATTGGTACAGGAAAATAACTGAGCCACTTCAGATAAATTATTGTACTGTACTGGGAAGGAACAGGAACCTGCTGTCTGACCAGTCACTTACACTTTCTCTAGTAATCTCTTTTGCTTCCCTTGTCATTTTTATTGTTTTTCTGAAGTTTACTCCCCTTGTCTCAACAACAAGAGCTTAATCTGCCCAGAGCTCTATGCAGAGTCTACAGGCAATGTGAAGACACTACCTGGGGCACAAGATCTCCCCATTATTGTATTGTGCTGTAAATTCATGTCCTGTTTACTTTCTTCAGCCATAGCCAAGTCTTTTAGTATAATTGGTTCAGAGCTTGGAGTTTAGTAATGTCACTCGAGTTGCCAAAGCCTGTCACAGTAAGGATCCTCTTGGTTCGTGGTAAAAAAAAAACAAACCAAAAACAGTATCAGCACAAAAGTTGCTACATTTCCAAAATGTAACAGAGGTGCCAAACGGTGGGCAAAGCCCATTCCTGCAACCTCCCATGAGTGCTAACCCAGAGCTCGTGCCCTTCAAGAGGCAAACCCTTACTACCGAGCATACAAGTACTTGAAAATATTCCTGAAAACACAGAGTGTGTAGAGATCATTGAAGAGTAAAGGCTCTGGGGAAGTACAATTGCACAGACATTGGAGCAGGAAAAGGAAATAAAGTTCAGCCGAAGCTGATTTAAATCAGCTCATCCTTTAATTGGTTCACAAACAATCTTTGTTTGCACACAAGTTCCTCTGCTCCTGTATGAAGAGATCTATATTTTTTTCTCAAGAAAATCAAGCAGCAAATGGTTCGGGAAACTAAAGTCAAGTTGTACGATTATGTATCCCTAAAAATAGAAAAAGTATTATATTAGTTTATGCCACTCCCAAGAAAGACTGAGAGATGGATGTCTGGGCTCTGCTTACCTTTCTTGTGATGATCTCAGGGTTTTTGATCTCAAATAGATGAAGCCCTTTGCTGTTCATGAGTGAAGTCAAGGTTTGTTCGATCCCTGTGGAATCAGCAAATCCACCCAGTTATGGGTTGGGCCATCATGCTTATCACACACCATCACCTTGTCTGCCTATTGCCAAAAGCTAATTGTGCCCCAACACCTCATGTCCTTCAGCCTTATGGAAAACTCACTTTTCCCCTGTCTCAGCCATTTTCAAGGGATTCCCTATTCTTCAAGTAAATCCATCAGAAATCCACATCAAAGGGTGGTTCCCTCCTTCCTCCCCCCAGCCAGGTGTCAGGGTTACTGATGTATTTTTTCATTGCTTAGGTTTAAAAGATCTGACATTTGATGCCTTACAGAGTATACTGGCACTTCCAAAGGGAAAACTCACTTGAAACTACTTCTGGGATCCCCACAAATAAGATCATTGTATGCAGGAAGTTTCTGATGGACGGGTCATCCTGAAAGCCAGAAAATTCATACAAAAAGGTTTTAAAAGACTTACTTTAGCCACCAATGGCCTAGAAAGTACTTTCTTAGCACTTACCCCACTAGCATCAGCTGTGCATTTGAAAACTTTAAACTCTATCCTGAAGGGAAGGAAAAAAGGAAGAAGAGAGGTCACTAAGGGATGCAAAGATCCTTTTTTTTTTTTCATGCTGCTCTCAGACATCAGCTAAAAGGGAAAATTAATCCCACAGGAGACCACAGTACTGACCTGGAGTCCAGAGGGTGCAAAATGAGCTTCTTTTCTGCATAGGCAGCTTGGATGGTGACTGTGATTTCCTGCAGAGGTGAACAGCAGGGTTGAGATTGAGACCTTGCCTTATAGCAAGAATTGCATTTGGACATTCTGATTTACTTTCCATGACCCAGAGTTCAACATCCTTCTGGCTTTACCTCCAGATATTACTAGAGAAGGTCAGCATTTCCCTTCTCCATTTGCTTACAGTGAACTCCCCTGTGATGCCCACAGCCTCAGTCCGTGGGGCTCCAGACTGGCTCAGCCATAGGACTCATGATTTTCCCTTGTTGTGAACCAAATCCTGGACAAGGAAGGAAATGGTTTCTGTAGGGTGGTGTTTCCCAGTGACCATCCACCTCAATATGAAAGACCAGCAGACTGGATGTGAAGAGAACAGCCCCAGAGTAGCCAAGGCTACAATGAATAGTCTTACCATAGTGTTTGCATTTATAACCAAATTAAAAAAAGAAAGCAAATCTCAGGATTCCGGCTATTTGGGCTCAATGTCACCAGTCACAAGGCTGGCCAGGAGCAGATCATGTCCTGAGAGCCACAGTTTTAGGGACCACCTCTAGCTCAGTGCTTCTGCAGTCTTACCAGAAATGTATTTCAAGATATCACCAGGGGCATGAAAACCAGCCGTGTGTTCCCCAGAACACTGTGCTGAGGGGGGATACTTGCAGAAGGCAGGAGGGAATTATTTTCAATTAGAATTTAACCCTTTAAATGAAAGACTCTGATCTGCCCCCAGGCAGGAGCTTGCCTTAGTGCAGTGTGGAGTGTCTGTACCAACCCATAATTACAAGGCAGGACAAATGTTCTGCTCTCTTGTTGTGTCACATTTGACAGCAAGGTTGTTGGCATTTCTTTTTTCTCCCTCATCAGATCCAGTATAAAGCAGTTTGAGGTAAAACACGGTGTGAGCAGGAAGTTTCATACAGGCATACATAGAGGAAAAGGTATTTTGAGCTTTGCATTCCTCAGAGTTTCTTTTCGGAGAAAACCACCCTCTAAGTGAGGGCCAGAGCTAGAATTTGAGAATGAGGAGATTTCAAATTCCCATGATGCCTCCATTCTCTCCTAAAATACCTCAGCTAAAGGAGTTTTAGTGTCCAATACAGGATAACGGGGGCTCATCAGAGCTTTCTGATGCTTTTATCACCTTGCATGTCAGTGATGGGCTGGCCTAAGAGACGTTGAGCCAATAGTCACTTTTATCATTCCCAGCCGCAAATGTTGAGGGAAGAGGTTGTTAAATATCAGGGAAGAGGAGTGTTAAAAGGAACTGATATCCTTCTCCACTTCCCATGGTTTATCCACCACCCCCTTCCCAAAGGACTCCCTGCCATTATTGCCCCAGAGCACCAGGAGTGGTCAGGACCCAGGAGAGAGCCTGTCCCAAGGTCTTCACAGTCAGGAGAAGCAAGAACTGACCTTCTCCACGTACAGAACCACCCGAGGCTCTTCTCCCGCGGGAAAGATGCTGATCTCTGCTGCTACCAAGGACTTCACGACGGTCCCTTCAGGCTGAACAGAGATTTGGGGAGGGGCAAGACTCCACACCTTGGCCACAGAATCATTATAGGAGGTGCCTTGAAAAATCTGATCAAGGAAGAAGCAACAGAAGAGTCAAGGTTTTTCCATACCATGTCTCAATTTCATGCCAACTTGCCACACAGCTGCATCCCTTTTCTAGTCCCAAATTCCACCCTCAGTTCACACAAGCCCAGTAAGTCAGATGAGTGTCAGGGGAGCTGTGCCAGCATGGAGGGTGAAGTCCTCCTTGCAAAGCACAACGGTTTCTCCATCAGTCCCTGGTTTTCCCCATCAGGCCCACCCAACGCTCAGGTTGTTGAGAGGTGGACACAGATGTTACAATGCAACAGACTCCATTTGATAAGTTCCTCATTTGACAAAAAATGTTCTGAATAGAACTGAAAGTTACCATCTGCACTGCCTCCCGCTGCGCTTCCGTGTCTTCCACTTCAAACAGCACCTTCAGAGACAAAGCAGAAACAGATTGTAGAAAAACAAGGCAAGGTTACATCCAAGGTTAACCCTAATGGAGGGTGGATGGGCCAGAGCACTGACTTGTGGCCAGTTCAGAGGCATGACAGTTGTACCTGAGTTCACTCCCTTTCTACCCCAATACTCAACAGAAAATCATGTTACTTTACAACTCAGAAGAAAATTTTCTGGTGTTACTGTTCTAAGGGATAACACTACTTGGTAGCACATACTTGCTAAGAAGGTACTGGTTTCTGACCAGGATCCCATGTAGTGACTGATTATAGGTTTCTGTCTTCTACAGAAACTAGCTCTCACCAAAAAACAGAGGCTTACTTTACTCTCTCCCCAAAATCCGATGTATGAGGTAAGGGGGGAACCATCCCTGCAATCACCTGCAACTTCTCCCCTCTGATAGTCAACACCAGGCGCTTATCTAAGAACGCCGCTGAGGCCAGAGAGTTGAGGATGTGTTCGGACAGCCAGAAGTAGAGCATTCGGGACTCGGGCAGCAGCGATGGGGAGAAAATGGAGTTGCTGAAGACATCAGAGTAGTTCTTGTACAGGACAAGACCCTTTAAAGGAAAGCAAGTGTGTCAGGCACAACAAGCAGGAGGGAGCCAGGACCAAATGTCACTGCCTACATTTCCATGGTGAGGGAAAGGCCCGGCTGGCCGGGCTTAGAGCAGAGAGCAGGCCACTGGCACCAGCCCACGATGCAGACTTACCCTTGGCGTTGCATGGCAGCAAGGGACCAGCCCCTCCCAGCCCTCCAGTGAATATCACCACCAGTAAACCTTCAGTCTCTGAGCAGCCTGGGTTACTTTACCTTGTGATGTGATTCGAGGTAATTTGCTTTTATTAAAGGAATGGATGCAAGGGAGATATCAAGTCTAATATCCTCATCTTTGACAAAATTTGCTGCAGGAAGAAAACACAAAAACATCACACCAGAAATATGAGTGAGCAGAGTTTGTGACAATCACTTTTAGGACTTGCCGGAGAAGGTGACTGGGAGTAATAAAAGGACACAGGGATGGGGCTGGGGGCGTCCCACTTTGGGTGTTAGCACTGGTCCTGCTGCTGCTCAGGTTCTCCACTGGGAAGTAGGGGTAATCACACTCAGTTTTACATTCTGCTCCTTTTCCCTGATATTTGGGACTGTGAATCATGGGAAAATCTTCAGCGGGCAGATACAGATGCTGTGGTATCTCAGCTGAAATACTCCAGTGCATGCTCCTGTTCTAGCTAACATCGGTCCTTCTGCAGCTACCCCGCACCTCTCTGGTCACCACATAATGAAGGAGAAATACCTTGGGAACAGCAATGTGTCTTTCAACCAGTGCAATCACCCTTAAAAAGAATAAATCAGTCTCATGCAGAAAATTCAAAGCATATCTTGGCTAAGGTTTATTTTGCTCTTTAGGGGATCCCATATGCATTTTCAAAGGACTTTTTTGATGTATGTGGCTCCTGCCCTAATGGGGCTCAAATGTTAAAAGTTGCATATAAAAACAAGAGGAAACCCAAGCATATTTACCTGCTAAATCAATTACAAAATTTGCCAGCATCTGGGCAAGAAAATTTATTTCATTGCACACCTACAAGAGGAAAGAAGAGAAAAAACTGAGGTGGGGGGACAATTTTTGGTCGTGGGGTGGAGCTGGGCCGCATGGTAAGACCTGGGGGTTGTTGATCAAAGTCCGACACCTTCAGAGATCCCAGCACCAGCATGACCTCCCACCTCATCCAAGCTGACAGGTTTGCAGATTCTTTAATTTTTCACAAGCATTAAAAGCATATTGCTATTATCTTGTGGGCATACATGAGCAGAGGAGCATGTAGCACACAAACCAACCCTTCATCTGCAGGGGTGGCTGACCTTACCTCACTCTTGAGAACAATCTTCAGAGTAAAGGAGATGAAATCTGTGAAGAGCTGTTTCAGCCAACCTGGCCTGCACAAGACAGAAAACACAGTCAAGAAACACCCAGTAATCCCTGTGGTGGGCAATGCTCAAGGCTGAAGTGCTCAGGGACCAGCAGCTGGATGAGTGAAGCCTGATTTTAAAGGACAGACTCACTCCTTGTCTCCTTGGAGGTGAAGCACCAGTTTGTGGAAAGTCAGGTAACAGTCTGAGGCATCGGCAGCCACTTGGTCCTTCTGGCACACTACATGGGATGAAAGGGGGAAAAAAATAACTAATTTGCTACTGAGACAAGAAGGACAAGTGCATTCTACACTAGAGCAGGGCATCGCTGTGGGTGGGTAGCCAGAGTTCTCCATACCTCCCAGGGGTTATTTCCAAAAGATTCAAGACCCTGCAAAACCAGAGTAGATGGGGCCACCTTGCACCTGGGTAGAAGGTTCCAGCTCAGATCTCCAGCCAAGCTAGTATACCAGGCACCCTTTTTCATGCTTCATTTAGATCATCAGTAGCTTCTATTGTCAGGCACTCAGGTGTCCCCTAACATCACCCAGGAGAACCTGGGCAGTACGTGCAACCCACAAGCAGGGAGGGAATCAAGCCATACTGCAAAAGGTTGGAAATTGCAAGTTTCGTGCTGCTTTCCTCCTGGGACCTTACCAGGAAAATGTATCTTGAGACACATATAACCCACATTCCTCATCCCTTGTGGGAGGTGGAGGAGTGTAGTTTGCCTCTGTGATTTCCTAGTCTAAGCCTATTGACCTTCCTGAGGAAGGCGCATTTCCCAGCACACACCTTGGGCCTGACCTGGAGACAGCTGAAAATGTGGAGTACAAGGACATTCAGGCCTCCCACACCAAAGCCCTCCTTTGGCTCACTCTTTGAACCGTCCCTATCGTTTATTTTCAAGTCATTTTGAAAAGCTGGTCCTGAAGAGAGCCCAGAAGGCCAGACCATTCTTCACTTGCTGCTGGTGTAAATCAGCATTACTTTGCTGAAATGACTGAATACCAGCTTCCTCTGCTTGATCTATGAAAGCTGTGAGGTCTTTGAGAGCCATGTTGTCTCCTAACCTGTGCACACAAGGCAGCAGAGACCCCCTTCCAGCCTCGGGATGCCGTTCAATGCCCACAGACCTGAGCAGAGCTGACCCAGGCTCTTTACCCACCACCCTGTCTGTCCTGATGCTCTGGAGGCCATGTGCCCACAAAACCCCCTGCAGCTGGCAATCCCCAGCTGTTACTTACTCAGTTCAATGTTTATCTGGAGGTCAATGGAAGACTCAATTTCAAAATCAACCGAATGAAAAAGCTGCAAACTGTAACAGCAGAAGAGAGGACATTTAGCAACTCGCCCTGCGAACACCCTCTCCCTGCCCACGTGTCAGCAGTGGGATCCCCTCACAAAGGTCCTCACGCTGCTGTGTGCAAAAACCCTATCACATGGCAGCCCAGCCCAAGTACTTTGCCTTTAAATCCCTGCAAACCACTGAGGAGAACAGGAGTATGAAGCCCTGTTCCCCACCCCCCCCAAGCTCATAGAGCAGTTGGTAGCAGTCAGACCCTGGGTACTTACAACCAGGCCCCAGCGTAGCCGTAGGTCAGAGTCCCTTTGAAAATGGCCGTCACATTTTTAATGTCAATGTGGATGGCATCATCCTCCCTCAGCTCCACCTCGCTCTGCTCTATGGACAAGTCATTGACCTGGATGCTGGAAACAGAAACCCAGTTTGCCCCAAGCCCCAGGGCTGTGACCGGACAAAGCAGGTTTATTCCTGAGGACGCTGGGTCTCTAAGGTGCCTGTGCCAACACCAGACTCAGGAGCTTTTACAAATCGCAGGGGCCACATGCAAGGACAAGGGTGCTCTGCTCCTCCCCAGCAATGTTAGGTTAGGATATGAGGCTGGGGGAACACTTCAAACAGGAAACATGAGCCACATGCTGCAGAAACAGCCAGTTCTGTTGCAGTGCCCCGTGTCAGCCACAGCAGGAAATCCATCCTGTGTTTGCACTGTAGCTTTTGCTGTATTATAAATTGTCTGAAAGGGATGGATCAGAAAATGCCTTTGCCCTGTTCCAGATCTTTGCTTTTCCCAGGAATCGCTGGATCAAACTGCCTTCAAGGGCAGCACCTGTTGCCTTTTGTCAGCTCACACCTCCCCTGGCAGAGAGACACAGAGATACTCACTTGCTCAGCCCATAGGTCACCGTGCCAAGGAGCCGCATGGACCTTTCCCCGGTGATATTTGGGAATTTGGCGTTTCTGAATGCTGCTTGAATGACCTGAGCTGTTTCCTCGTTCACTGTCAGTGGAAGAAAAGGGCAAAGATACCAAACCACCATCTCTCCTGGCTGCAAGGTCAGGTCCATACCCTGGATTAAAGCACTACAGAAGGTTTTTACCCAAGGAATTTCCATTAGCTTAAGGAAGCACTGGATGTAACTTCAGAGTACAAGAAATAATAATTAAAAAAAATTCTAACTTTAACAGCTGGGGACAGCATGTGTGGCTCAACAGTCACCAGTGGGACCATTCATAAGGAATCAAGTCCAGCTTTCACACACCTCACCGCAGCTGTTGGGTCTCCAAAGGAAAGCTTCTGTACCTAGTTTCCTAACATTATCCAACCCATTCTAGCCTCGGGCTCAGGCATGCACTTGTAGAGGATTTCTTCCTTCCAGAAATACCTTCTGTTATTTTGACCCAGCACCCTTCTTTGCATGTGCCACTGTCAGAGGGGATGGGACAGAGCTGTCCCCAACCTTTGCAGGAGCACTAATTATTCTTCTCCACCCACAAAGCCCTTAGATCCTTGGAAATAAACCCACAGCAGCAGAGAAACCCTGTTCTTCCCCTTCTTCAGAATGACCCAAAGAGATGAGATTGCAGTGAAGTGAGAAATCAACCCCACATTTGCTCTAGCTCTTCTGTTACACCAGCCCCCAGTGAGGAACACCACTAAAACTTCAGGCCAAGGTGCCCATGCTCTAACCCACGCTCCCAGGCAGGTACAGACCTGTTACGAGGTAAAGAGTTTCCCCAAGAGCAGGGAGAAGCAGGAAATCCCCTACTTGGCCAGTCTATCACTAACTTCTGATGGAGAGGGGGGAATCACAGCCCCATACAGCAGACACTTACACAGTAATGCCGCAGGCTTGGTCATCCTGCAGACGATCCCCGTGGCACTGTAAGGGATGGGCCCGAACTCACAGGCTGCTGATGCATAGACAAGCACTACCAAGATCCAGAAGGTCCCCAGCCTCATCCTGCCAGCCCAGATCATCTTTGGCCAGAGTGGAGAGCTCCAACGAGACCGACTGATTCTCAACTGTGGCAAAGGCTGCTTTCATACCTCCAAGCAGACCTCGTTCAAAGCAGGACATGACCTGCTTCCTCCAGTTATCAAAACTCATCACACACTTCCTAATCTTCCTATAGTTTCCTTAACATTCTTCAAGTCACACACAGGAGGCATTTGGGCTGCAGAACTTGGCTCTCCTGCCAAGACTGTTTTTACTCAGGACACACACGTAATCAAGGCAATGGTGAAAGCTGGAGGAGGACGGAGATGAGGAGAGGATGAAGTCAAAGGAGAAACCTCACACTCTGCCTCCAGAAAGTTCATTATTTGCTTTTCACACATATGCACAAAAAAAAAAAAATAATTTTAAT
>VWZY01012249.1:75822-87480 GCA_013399075.1 Chloroceryle aenea | reverse complement strand
CGAAAATTTCTTTATTTGATTTAACCACAAATCAAAAAAAAAAAAAAAAATAATTTGCATTCCTGCAGCCATTCCCCAGCAAAGCCCTGTTCAAAAGGCACCCACATTATTCACTGCTCCCCCCTCCACTGATTTTGGGCACATTGTGGGGAAACTGAGGTGTGTTCCTGGGAAAGGGGTCCCTCCTGCTGCAGCTGGGTGAATCTACATCTCCCCACCCCTGGAGAGCTCCATGACCACGGAATGGGGATGCTCTCCGCCTCTGGGCTGGATTTGCAGGCTGTCTTTGGTTTGCCACCTTCCAGATGGGGAAGGACTCGCTAAGCTGGAGCATTTCATGCACCCAGCCTCTCAGCTGCTTTTTGGGAAACGTCAGACACCCCAGTTCACATCCACTCCTCATGCACACAGACCCTGCACACTCCCATCCTCTTGAACCCCTGTTGCAGAGCTGGAGCTCCAGGACAGTCCAGAGTGAGGTTCTTTCAGCAGCAAGGTTTGCAGCAGCTCCCATGGCCCGTTTTACCAAAGACTGATGGGGAAGGGAAGGTGAGATTGTGGCAATGCTGCAGGAGCTCCTTCGACCCCCACAAGCAGGACAAGATGCCAGCCTCCCTTCTCTCCCTGGCAGACTCCCCATCCTCCCCACACCAGGGTTTCCTCTGGGGAGCCCTGTGTCTGGCAGCTCCACCCTGCAGCACTGTTTTCTTCCGGAGTTGAGAAGGTGAATGGCCTCGGGTAGCCCCCGGGAGGGACTTGCGGTCACTGACCTGCTGAGTAGAACTGAGCCTCAGCAGGCTTTTTCCAGACTTCTCCAAGAAAGCAGCCTGGGACAAGCTGCCCAGTGCAAGCTGATGCTGTATTAGAAATGCACAGTTAACTGTTGGAAGCACCTATAAAGATAGGTAGTGTCTGACCAGCATAGCTCCCATATGCCAGCCCAGTGCCATCATCTCAGCCACAGTGACATCCTTGCTGCCCTAGTGGACATCCTTTTATAGAGAAGCTTCACAAGGCGGACATATTACAAAAGGGTTTAAATTCTAAAGGTTTTAACCTCGTAACAGCCCTGGTTCTGTCCTACAGCTCACAGCTTTCATGTGCTCAGCCCTCCAGGGCAGCTCACAGTTGGATATTGGTGCAGCAGCCAAGGCCTGGGCTGAGGGAGCTCAGCAGCAGAAGAGGGTACCCCAAGTGCTACAGCACAAGCACAGAGACAGCAAGCTGTTTAAATCATCAGTCAGACACACAGTGCTGTTGGCTGCCACACAAGTACATCTGCCAGTGTCCTCTACACAGGTTTCAGCAAAGGACAGACACGCTCCCACTCACTGTAGGACATGAACTTGGGAGCACTGTGCGCAATTAAGGTTTTACTGGAGCAGTTCTGGAGAAGACACTACAGCAGGGAAGCAGCCTTGCTGAGGCTGGCGTGGGTCACTGTGAATGAAAGCAGAGCAGAAGCCAGGAGGCCACAGCCACCCACCCCTCTGCCCAGGGCAGCAATTCATACCAGTGCAGAGGAAAGGGAAGACCAGGGAATTTTAATACAGGGGTATGTGTCACTGGTGTCCCAGGGTAGATAGTAACAGAAAGACCAAGAACCCAGAGCCAGGGTTAGCTGGTCCTTGTGGACCTAGTGCATTTAGAGTCCTCTTACATCTAGACCCCCTTCCCCATCACCACTTCAGAGGCTTCTGCTGGCAAATGACCTGAGCTGGGAGCAAGGGAGGACAGGGGACTGTCGGGCATTGACTTCCAGAAAGAACAGGAAGCCTGGAGACTTTCTGCCTACAATAACAAAAAGCACATGGAATGTGGAGGTGCTGCAAGCATCCCTGCCCTGGAGTAACCAGGCAGAGGGGACACAGCAGCCCACCCTCCTCCTCCCAGTGCAAGGTCAGGCTAGCAGGAGGCAGGTCAGATTGAAAAACTCCACAAAAGGTTAAATTCGGATAGCAGGAGGCAGGGCAGGCTTGAAAAGCCAAAGAACAGTTACATGCCCAAGCTACTGTGTAGTGGTTACAAAGGGGATGCTGGAAGATGTTTTGATAAATATTTGCTCTGTAAGGCTTTATCTGAAGGCCATGCACACACAAGTGCTCACCATCCTTGCTGGGAATCATCCTGTAATGGATGTAATAGGGGGTTGGTTTTGCCCACACTGTCCAGAACAGAGGTACATCACAGCACTTTGCACTGCATTGACCCAAACACTCGGTGTTCCTTACCCTGCAGCTGCTTCCCAAGATAGCCTTCCATTCAGGTAGCCTGGCCACACGCTGCTCTGTCAGCAGGGTGGGCTCCAGCACCACCTCCAGGACTCATACAGCAGGTCAGCCCTGGGGGGGCTGGAGGGCAAACCCAAAGCCTGCTGCTCCTGTCTCACCCAGATCCAGTGCTCAGAAGCACAAGGCTATGGTCAATCCCACACTTCCAGCAGCAGCCCTAGGAGACTGCCACCACATGCCTTGCAGTGTCCAGGTGTGTGCTGTCAAACCCTAGCAGCAGGAATCCTGGGTTCAAAGATTCAGCTTTGAAGAGAGGTTGTTTCTCACAGTTAAAAACTGTGAGCAGGACAGACAATGTTAGGCAGAAAATAAATTCAGAAACTCCACCATGAGGGTTTTCTAAACAATGAGATCTCACATGTTTTTCCACAAAATTCTCCCCAAATCAGCCTGACCTCTTGCTTACCACTATCACCCATAACAACCTCCAGAAAAAAACAAGCTGTCACACATGGGTGGCCCTGGGTCAGGCCAGGCTTTTCACAGCTGAGTCTGCCAAGGGCAGCTGGGTTGAAGGTTAGGAGAGCAGCCAGCTACTCTTCTGAAGCTTTGACTCTGCCCTGCCAAATCCAGATCAAAAAAAAAAAAGCAGCAAATACAACGTTCAGTGCTAATCAAGAGATTCTGGGCAGTTTCTCTGCAGCACAGACCACTAAGCAGACATGAGACATAAGCCTAGAAGCAGCATCTCCAGCATTTGTCAACTGTCCTTGGCAGGCAGCTGAGCATTAAGTGACCTCAAGCCCCTCACCATAGGTTTGTGCCCCTGGCTGTACACCAGGCCTGGTTTGCCTCCATGATACCACTCCATCTGACATTGACAACCTTAAATACTACCAGATATTAAGAACTACATGATGAAGGTGCAGTTGCTATATTTGGTAACACAATGGAGAAACAACCCTGGGATGGCTTTCAGCTGGCCTGACACATCCCTAGGGAGAGAGCCTTTGGATGCCCAGCTCTGAAAATCCCATCAACCTCACAGCTAGAAAATGATCACAGGGCAAAGACCAGAGAGGTTGTAACACTTTGCTGGGCAAGTGCACAGCCATTGGGACATCTCTGGCTGCTGAGAACTGGGACAAGCGTGTGCACAAGTGAAACAGCTCTTTGGAGAACAGGGGACATCTGTCTGAGGGTGTTGAGGATATGTGTATTCAATCACCACATGAAATTATCATTAATTGTCACAGCTTGTTTAAAAAAGCCATTTTCAGGAACTGCTGGTACCACAGCCATGATGCTGAGCATGACCTTGTTCACTCCCACATAGTCCACCATCATCTGCCAACTGCCATCAGGCATCTTGACCGGCCAGACCGGAGAGTTAAATGGCAAATGTGCATACCAGAAAACCTGAGCCTCCAGCAAATCTTGAATTGCAGCCTGAACAGCCTCATGGCCCCCTGGAATTCGGTACTGTTTCAGATGTACCATCTCCGTGCAAAGCGGTATGTTCACCTCTTCCTGCACTTCTCCAGCTTGCACCGCTCTCACTCCCCACTGTGTGGAGCCAAAGGCCCAGATTCCCGTTTCATGCTAACTTCAGTCCCATTAACACATCGATTCCCAAAGTACTCATAGATGCTGGCTATCATCAACCTATACCCCCTAACCTTTTGATCTGCTATTTGAAGTTTCAGCAGGCCTGCATGAATCGCCCTGTTGGTGACCAGCAGTCTTATCGAGCCACCCTTACATAGTCACACCCACAGAATTTACCTGCAGCAACCTCATGCTCATGAAATTTACACTGATTTGAGGACAGAAGCATACCCTTGAGGATAAATAGTGACTCCTTAAGGAGCACGATGGAAGTTTCTGCACCAAGAAAAAAAGTGCACTTCCACTTCAGCATGCTTTCCATCCAGGACAGAGATCTGGTCTTGACTGGAGGAAGTGGAGAGTGGCTACCAGGAGACAAAGCAGCAGAGAAGCTGCTAGTATTCTGCTGCTCTTTGCCACCCTGTGGACCATCACACAGCTGACCAGTCAGCTGCATCTGTACTCACAAGTACAAAGAAACTTCGGACTGGCAGCAGAATCACAGTTTGAAGTGAGAGCCAAAACAAACCCAGCTTCCTAAACCCACAGCCCTGAGGTACTTTCTGTTCTTTGCAACCTCTGTCCCAGCACAAGGTCACATGACTCCTAGAAAGCCTCTGGGATTCCTACCCTTTCAGCAGCCTTGCTCTGAAAGTTTCAAGGCTCATTTTTTCCTAGTGTGTAACAAATTCCCTCAACTAATTTAAGGCCCACACCCACTCATTATATCCTCTTCCTTGCCATCATTGCTTACATTGCCCTTCCTCCAGGCTGAACTGCCTCTTTCCACTGCTCCCACACCTCAGTCACCCCCACTTGCTCCCAGGCAGTCTCAGGCAAAGCTGAAGCCTTCCTGGGGGGGGATCAGTAAAGGCATTAGGGCCACACCATACAAGTCCATGTAACACCAGGCTGGCTCAGTCACCAGTGCCCTCAGTGCTGCTCTTGCTTTCCAGTGCTCCTGCTCAGGAACAGTGCTGGCAGTCATCTCTGCAGAATTACATGGTATTTATCTTCACATTACTTGCCCAGTGTCTTCTGCTGTACTCTGTTAAGAATCTTGGAAATGAAATTGTTCAAAGCCAAAAAACACAGTAAGATTAAACTTGCTACTGGTATTAACAACAACAAACCGTGTCTGACATCAGTCTGATCTGAAGATCAAGCATTACCAGTTAGCCTGTTAAAGTAGCTTCTACCAACTCATGCATGTTAACCCTGACCAGCCACTCCTAAACAAAGCATTTAAACAAACCTGCAGTTGGCACTGCAGGCAGCTCTAAGGAAAAGCCTTACAAGTGTCACAAGTAGCTGTTGTTCCTCGACAGCACTTTTCAAGCCAAGACAGTGCTTTGTGATGCCACCAGGAGTCATGCACTGGGCTCAAGAGGCCAAACCCCAAACTTCAACTACCCACAGAACACACCCGCTTCAGGATGTCCATGGCCTTTGTGCCAGCAGCTTCCAGTGAGTTAAAGCACAAGCCACCCCAAAGCACTTGCTAAAGGTTACTGGCAAGGACCTGAGTTTAAGGCTCTGCCAGCATCTTTTCCCCTCATATCCCAACTCATCATTATTTTTCAATAAAAATGAACAGAAAACACATCCTGCAGCTTGCACCAGCAGTTTTCTGGTTGCTGTACAGTGCATAGAATATATAGTAATTGCCTGCAAATTTTATTGGAATCAAAGCCCTTAACTATGTCAGAAATTAAAGGGAACACAATGATTAATATGAGAGAGTTGCTCTGCAGGGAAAATACAAAGTTGAATACAGGCCTGACCACTAACTCAGCATCTAAAAGCAGTGAAGTTTACATTTTGCTAAATTCTTGCTAGATACAGCTGAACTAACTTAACTCCTCCCATAATTTGGCAGGGGATGAATGCAAGCCTTAAGTTTAAACTCTCTCTGAGATTTAACCTGCAACTCCACTGCGATAATGGCTTATCAAGAGGTCAGTCTTAGTCCTCCACTGTCCAACAAGGAAATTGCACCATACATCCTTCATAAGAAAATATTTACACGGAAAATTTAACTATTATTGAAGCAATTTAACAGTAGATCTTTCCTAAAAATCTGCTAATGCATATCTAGCAAATTTTTGAGATCCTACACTCAGTGTAATTTAAATAGGATTTGAAACATTCCAACAGGAATCACATTGCACAGAAGCAGCAATTTGCTTCTCTAACAGTTTTTGCATGCCTGCTTAAAGCCTGTGCATTAAGTGCACAAGGTGACAATGCCAAGCCCCTGCATGGGTACCAAATAAACGCTACAGAACAAAGTCTTTTGGGATGAGGGCAAGCGTTTCAGTCTCTAGGCTGTAATGACTTAAGGCATCTTGCAGCTTCGTTTGCTTGGTCAGTGAAAGCCAGAGAAAGTGTCATCCACTTTCACTCCTGGTTTAGAGTACCCAATTCACTTGGGTAGACTAAAATCCACTGTGGTTTCAGACAAGTAGACTGGTGATGAGTCAGTTGCGGGTCATTCCAGGTCCTTCTGGAAGGAGAGATGCAAAAAACGTCTTGAAAAAAACCCACGCTGTGCTCATAAATGAAGGGTTAAGCTGATGCAGTTCTTGTAAAGCCTGTCCATCAGGAGATGCCTCAGATTCATCTGTTCTGCCTGCATTTCCCTCCTGCCAAAATAAAGAATATTTGGTAAGCAAGATCATTCCAGAAATGCACTAGAAAAATCAGGTGTCAAGCAGCATGTTTTGATACCCAGATGTCACTGAGACTCTAAAAAGCTCACGAGTATCCCCAGACAACCACAAAGTCAAAAACCCCAAGCTGCACACCAGTATTACTGATGAACTCACACTGTCCAAAAACACTGTTCAGGGCAGACATGAAGCACGAGATCAGGTGAACTGTCTTTACAACTTAACTTTCCCTGACAACTGGGAAGTGTTAGCTTGAAACACAACACTCAGATCACTTAACTACTCAAATCTTACCACTGAGGTACCAGTTGAAGCCCTGCCTTCGTGTTACAGAACCTGCTCAGCCTATAACCAGCAACTCTCCACTACACCATCCCAAAGAACTGATGCAATTTTAAGGTAACATTCAACCTGAAGTATTTTGTATACCAGAGGAATTATCTACACCAAAGGATGACTCAGGCTGGCAATTATTCCCCACGAAGATAGTTTCTGACAAAGTTCAGAGTAAAGGTTTTGTTACTATGTATAATTTATAAACTGAAAGTAAAACTTCATAGGGTTTCATGCTCATGGTTTAAAAAAAGCAAGACAATACCTGCAAGTTATTGTTCTGGTCCTGATTTATAGCAGCTTGAGGAACATTGACTGGGAAGGGCTGAGCTGGTCTTGGTCTAAACGGAAGCCATCCAACATGGTGCCTGAGGGACACAATAGATTTTTATTAATACTGCTTAAACATTCCCCCTTGTTACACCAGCAGTCCAAACAACATCCTACTGCTAAGAGCACAGATAGCAACTTCAGCATATTAAGGTCTCTTTCAAAGGCTGCTGTTAGCAGGAAAGTGCAAGGTAGGAAGAGGACTGAGCATCCGCTGCATTCTGAATGAGCAGCACTGGATCCAGGCTTGCACTGAGCAGGTACAAACAGCCTGCTCATTTACATGTTAGGTACACTCTTGGATGACCCTCTGTAGTCACACTAAAAAAGTCAAAGAACATGCAAAGCACAGCACTATCTTAGCAAAATGTAAGAGGCCATATTGTATCTCTACAGCAACCACACCCTGTAACCCACAACATAGGCTGCTCAGAGTTACACTGTAGAATTCTCAATAGTAAAATTTAACAACTTTTACTGAAGCAATTAACCTTCAGTCTGGAGTCCACATAGAGGATGGAAGAGTTGATCATTTCAGCTTCTCCAGTTTCAACTCCTAAACCTATTCACAGGACTACATCACTTGTTTCACTGGTGATTAAAGAATTCGAGAGGACATTTGTCCTCCTCAGACAAGACATTCCTAGCATGTCACCTGAGGACCCATTGTCTTTATTGTGCTTTTAAGATTTATTTATGCCTAGAGAGACTGAAAGGCAACTCAGGACACTGCATTGAATGTAGTCTGGTCTGCTCTCAGGGGAGAGCATAGCACAAAAACCTGCACAGGTACCAGACCTAGATAGCAGGTGAGACACCCTCTTGGCAAACTTCAACCCTTTCCCAAGAAGCAACTGTCACATACTACAGCCTACAGGCCTGTCTGTGCACACTGCCAAATGGCTGGGGCTTCACTGACAGCACTTTAGGTCTCAAGTAGATTTGAGGAAAGCCAGACACACACAAGTACAAAACCCAGGTAAGATCACCCATTATCACCACTTCCTCAGTTTAATCCAGGCTAAGATATACTTTTGCTAAATACTAAGTTAGACCAGGATAGAGGATTGGTTTGCCCTTTCCAGGTACAAGAGTCATATGACACTCAACTGCCAGAAAGCTGACCAGAGCAGGGCTCAGTGCTTCAGTGAAACATTTCCAAACAGAACAGTAAATATTCATGTCATACACTTACAGATACATCAGAACAGTGCCACCCATAACCAGGAGGAATCTGCTGACACTGGAGTAGAAGTAGATAATGTTGACAAAAACATAGAACAGTGTTGCTGAGTACAGCCAGTCCAACCAATCTCGATTGCCACCCTCCTCCTCTTCCTCCATGAGGGGACCACCTTGGGCATTCATCCGCAAGTTCTGGTTGGCTGCTGCATTAACCTGAGCAGCAGCGTTCTGGTTTCCGGGCTGATTTTGTGCAGGAAACGGGTCTGGGAGAGGAGCCGGAGGTGTCACTGGTGCCACTGGTATCTCCTGAGAACGTTGTGCACAGGATGGGTCAGCAGATGCAGCAGTAGAAGCCAAGCTGAAACCAGAGAGTACACAGTACAGAATAAGGCTCAAATTGCTCCACACTTACAGGCACTGAAAATTTGTCCACCTAAGTAGTCAGATCACACTCAAGTAGAAAGCATCATGTTTAGATGCTACAGAAGGGTTAAACCAATTACTGTTTTATGAACAGTAATTTCAACACCTCACAAAACAATCTTTAGAGCAATCCAAAGATAGCCTAGAGAGCATCTGCAAGTCTCAGCTTTACCTGTTCCTGACTTTCAGTGCTGCGTGTGCTATTTTAAGCAGTCAAGAGAAATGGTGAAGAAATTAAACTCAGCAGCAGGATTACATTTACTCAAACCTGCCTTCTCAATCAAAAGTCAGACCTGTAGCTTGCAACATTCAAACCCACTGGGCTAAGCACCACCCAAGTTCAAAGTATACCAGGATAAGTACATTGGAGAACAGCCTTCAAACCACCACCAAAAGAGGAAGAACTGTCAGAAGCTCTACTCCTCTGTAGTACAGTTTCTACTTCCCCCAGTCGCTTTGGACAGAAAACTTACTATTGCATGTAATACTGTCTTGCATAAAGCTGTTGAAACCAGGACATCTGGAGCATGCTGTAGGTTGTGTAGGCAGAGAAGCCAGGAGCCACACTCTGGAAAGGATCTTGAGTTGTTTCCAGCCTTGGCCAAAATTCAAACACTCATTAGCAAATACTGGGCAAAGTGCAAGAGTCATTTATTACAGGACAATGTAAATAACTTCTGCCATTTTGTGCCTCCAAATGCAATTCCTCCTCCTAGTGTATTAAAGACATCTTGAGCCCCATGAATAATTGGAAGAGTTTCAACTAACAGAGCAGCACATTTTCCTTTAGCTTTTCATGTCCGTTAAAGCTTTTATATGGCCTCATCAACTTTGGCCCATGGTCTACAGACTTAACAGTATGTGTGCTATAAAGAGCTGGCATCCAACAAAAACTTTTAAAAAAATCTTAGTGATAGAGGTAAAAAATGTATTTACCTGTCACTGGCTTCTGCTGAGGCCTGGCCACCAGAAGAGCATCTCAGTCTTTCACCAGTTGAGTAAGATACAGATGGCTCTTGATTAGCTCCTGACAATTGCTTTGGCTGATCAGCTTTACCCTGGGGACAGCACCACAGTTCATGAGGTTTATTCAGGACACTACACAAGCCCTGTGCAAAGATGTTACATGACACGGAATACAATCACTTTATAACTGCTAGACAGCTCATGCACTTTGTCCTGCAGAGCACCTCCGGGCACTGCCAGTGCTGCTTTGGGAACCACACCACAAGCACCTCCATCAGTATTTTAAAGCTCCTTAAAAGTGACTGATGTGTAAAATTAACTTGGTGCTATTCTTCACTTTCACTAGATCTACACATGTATTTATTAATTTTTATGCACCTAGCCATGTCCCATGTGGTTACAGAAGTGTAACTGGAAGCAGAGTTGCACTCCAGACAGTTTGACTTTTTAGCTAAGCTAAAGTTGTGTTTACATACAAACTGCTGTAGACAGAAGTCAAGACCTGTTCTGTGGCAATACATCTGTGTAACACCCAGAGCAAAGCAGGCTCATGTCTGACCACCACCAGGCACTGGTAGAACAAATTCAAGTTGCCCATATGGGCACTATAAACAATCTCTAGATACATTAGTACACCCACTATGAAAGTAAAAATGGGTTTTGCCCATTTGCACTTCAGATCAGTAAATGCTCAGTACAAGAACCAAGGCTCATCTTCAGGTTCTGCTCCATAGGCAATCTCATTAATGAGCACAATTAAAATGCTCATTTAGTCAATTAGTCTTCAGCTAACAACCTTCTTCCTTTCCCACAGCCCAGAACCACTCTATAACTAATGTGACTTCTACCCACAAGCACAAGCTCTGTTCAGAAGAGCCTGGGACATGACAAGTCATATTCCATTTTATGAGGCTGCATTTGCCAGAAATCATTTCTCCTGAGCTGTGTACAAATCATAGTTTGGATATTTAACAAATGTCACAAGAATCTTTACTGATGAACTGTAGACTATTTTTTTTTCATTCTGCTTAATCCAAATACATTCTCACACCCCTAAACAAATCATCACACAGTAACACTGCCATTGTGCTAGCAGAAAAATCTGCAGTACCAGTGAACTTTAAAATAGCCTTTCAACACTTCCCATTTTTAGTCACAACCCTGAGATTCAGAGCAGTGTTAACTTCATACAAGTACCTCTGTGCTGCTTTCTTGCATATTTGCAGTAGTCTTCAAATTGTAAACCAAATGAAGAGTGTGTAACTGCCCATGCTGAAACAGAAAGAAGGACATGTTTAAAAACACATTTTTCTTGATCAATTTAAGCATATTAAAAAAAATGTAGTTTTTTTAATATATATACCTTTGGCAGCAAGTCTCTCAAGTAGTGATGATCAAGCAGCAGCTTCCCAGCATAAATCAGCTTTTGGTCCTCTTCGGGCTTTGAAGAAAGCAAAACCAAGATGCAGGATGAGTTGCTCTGCCAAGCACATGCAAGCACTGGCTGACCTGGCTTGCAGTGAAAGGCATGCAGCTGAAGCACCCTGTACCATCGGGGGTATACATCTAAATTCAGCTAGGGAGCCGAAAATAAATGCTGAAGCACAAGATCACCACGGTCTAAATCAGCAGGGGGATGTGACAGTGTAAATCAGCAAGAGGATGTGAGCACTCCTTTGGTGAAGAACTTTGTAACCTGCTGTTTTCTTTTACAGTCTTGAAAAACATCTGTTTCCCAGAAGCAGATGTTTGGAGCAACATCTGACCTAATCAGCACTGCAGGTGGTGTCGAGTAAATCTGCGACAGCCCCTCAGATGCATCCCAGCAGGTGTTCACCCGGAGCACCACCCCCCCACCGCAGCCCAGCAGCGGGTGAAGCACCCTGGTCTAGTTGCTGGGCAGCCACCTC
>VWZY01012249.1:50008-64897 GCA_013399075.1 Chloroceryle aenea | reverse complement strand
CGCGACCCCAACAGCTGCAAGGCCGAGCCTCTTCCGGAACAGCAAACAGCCCTGGTGACATGGGATGGGGCAGGTGTGCCCCCTGCTAGCCCATGCCCCATCCCACGTACTGTGGCCCATCCCATTATAGGCCAGGAACCACATAGGTGGGGACCACAGCCCTGCAGAGCCCAAGAGCAGCGCCCGTGACCACAGCACACAGGGCAGCTTTGCTGCTGAACAGAGCAACCCCAGCAAGTCCCGTTGTAGGGAGGAACAGAGGGTTTTTGGGAACATGTCCCTGCCTGCCCTGTCCTGCAGCAGTGTCCAGGCTGTTCAAGGCAGCGAGCCTGGCACAGAGGCACGATGACCCTTGCCCGTCTCCCCTCGTTCCCACCTTGTTCCTTCTGTGGTGCCCTTGTGATGCAGGGGACACCTCAGTGATGTTTGCAGGGAGCTGGGTGGCCCCTGGGAGGGCAGCAGCACCTTGGCTGTCACTCAGCCCCAGTAAAGGCTGCTGGAGCTCCTCCTCCATCCATGAGCTCAGGGGGCTGTACCCTCACCGCCTCCTCACCTGGGGCTCCCTGCACTCTCGGTCCCTCGCTCAGCACCACAGTGCTGTGCTGGTGGCTTTGGTCTTTGCTGCTGCCCTGGCACTGCCCAAATGGAGAGACAGTGCAACACTCCATGAGGAAGGTGCTGCTGAGCCCACAGTGGTGATGGCTTCTCCTCCTGCTCTGTTCTGGCTGGGCACAGGTCTGGCCAGATCATGGCTGGCCATCCCCACGGGCCTTTGCCACTCTCACCACACCCCCTGTAGCATCAATCTTCCGTACCAGCACCCACGCTGTGGCCACCAGTGAGGTTTGCTGGTGAAGCAGCCTGTCTGGGGATGAGGTCCAGCAAGTAGGGTGCACCTGAGGGCGCCCATTTGCACAAGCTGGATGTGGGTACTTGGGAAGCAAGGGCACTGGTGTGGTGCCAGAGCCTTCATGCCCTCAGATAAAACCCCGTGGGAAGCGAGCGCAGATGGTGCCGGCTGCTCTGGCCTGACTCCTGCAGGGTAGTGATGGGTACAGGCACAGGGTGCACCCCAGCCAGCAGCAGAGTGGGTCACCTCTGCACATAGGGAAAGGAGGGCGCATCCTGCTGACCTCTGGACCCCTGAGGACCCAACCACACACAGCTCCTGTCCCAAGGCCCCCACTGCTGGTGTAAGCAAAACCTTTCTGGCAGCTGCTGGGTTGGTTTAGTACCAAGGGCTTGACCATGCTGGCTGTGCCAGTCCATCTGCCACAGGCCCTACAAACACGGGGCCTCTACCCGGAGCTGCTGTCAAGGGCGCACGGAGGGACTGGGTGAGGAGGAGACCCCACAGCTCTCAGGGTCTGAAGGGACGGCACCAATTGCTGAGGTTTTGAGCATCCCTCCACAGTCTCCGGCTCTGCCAAGACTGGGCAGGGAGAGCAGCAAAGGCTGATGGTGGCAGCGCCAGGCTCTGGCACACAACTCAGGCCCAGACAGGCAGGAGAGAGCAAAGCAGACAGTGGGGCCGGTTAATCCAGACTCGTTGAGGGCCAGGAGGTGCAGGGGGGATGGTGCCCGCAGTCCCCAGCTGCTCCCAGCACCACTCTCATTCAGCTGGCTCAGCCTGTTCACCCCAAGGGCAGCCCCAGGGAAGCGTGGGGTGATTTTCCACTTGGCATCTCACCTCCTCCAGCCCTCGAGCCCTAAAACCTTCCCCAGCCCTTAGCAGCAGCATTGGCCCCATTGTCCCAGGGCTGGACGACTCTGCAACATCCCCACCCTGCAAAGTCCTGCCCGAGATGGAGCAGCCCTGTGCAACAAGGCACCTGCTCAGGGAAACCATGCACAGCATCCCCACCCTGTGCAGTGAGAGGAGAGGGGGCAACAGGCACCGGCTGCGACAGTGGAAATTTTGATGGGACTGCAGAGAAGGAAAACAAAAAGAAAAGTGTTCCCCTTGAGGGTGACACAGCCCAAGGACAGAGCTCCAGCAAGGTGGTGGTGGCAACCCCATCCTTGGAGATCTTCCAACCTCAGCTGGGTAAGGCCCCCGAGCTGTGGAGCTGGCCCTGAGCTAGGCAGATGAACCAAGCCCTCCAATGATCTCTGACAGCTTAAATCTTAAATTTCTGTGCTCCACGCAGCAGGATCCCTGCAAAGGTCTGTACAAGCCCCTCTGTGGCATCTGCAGGTAAGGAGACAGTGAGCTCACCTCCCTGATTGCAGTCTGCAGGCCAACAGTACAAGGCTGGGCTGATGCCATCTGGGAGGACTTCACACATTCTCCACTGGGAGCTCATCACCATGTCCCAGTCCCCCCGATGCTGTGAAACCCAAACTCCTCAGCCACTCGGGGCTTCTGCAGAGGGTGGGACCACAGCTCTTCCCCTGTCTGCACTATGTCAGTGCTGCTGGCTTCTGCTGCCCACCACTGCTCCTCAGGCCCTGCTGAGCCCACCAGGAGCTGCAAACACACTGAAAGAGGTGAACAATGCTTTATTGGAGCTTCAAAGAATCCAAGGTGTCCCTTTCCAGGGCATGGGGGGTGGAACCAGATGATCTTTATGGTCCTTTCCAACCTAAACCATTCTATGTCCTGCCCCACAGACAACAGAGGCTTCTTCAGACATACTACCAGACCCCCCCCGCAGCCAGCCCAGATCCTCCCAGGGCAGGAAGGACTGAAGCTCTGACCCTCTTCATGATTTCTGAGCTGTCCCTGAGCTGCTGAGCCCAGCCAGAGGCTGGGCCCAGCCAGAGGCACCCGCTTCATGAGCAGGACAGGTCTGTTCTCAGGACCAGGGCATGTGCAGCAGATGGACAGAACGAGGGGTTTGTTGCAGACAAGTCCGCAGGTACCCAGAATGAGCCATGACCACTGCCCTACTCAGGAGAAAGAGGGAGACAAGGAACACCACAGGCAGCAGCACAGGAGACCTCCTACCAGTTTCTAGAAGTAGCAAAAAAAGGGAAAATAAGAGGGTGATGCCATGGATCCAGAGCAGAGAGCTGATCTTGGAGAAGTCAAGCAGCACAGAGTCAAGTGTTCTCCAGACTGCAGAGTGGAGAGTGTTATTAGAGCATCTCCCTTCCCTTTTCCATGGGTAAGGCACAACACTGGAGGCTGAGCAAGAGCTGGCTGCATGTTGGACATGGTATCAGCACCTGCATGGGTCCAGGGTCCTGAACTTGCCTTCTCTCCCAAAGCGATGATCGTCCCTACCCAGTGACAGATGTTCACGCAGAGCAGAACAACATACGCAGCCTCACCAGCTCAGGAGTCCAGCTTGATGAAGACCTTGGGCCTTGAGAAAATCTTAATAGCCTCCTCTATCTGAGAGAGCTTCCTCTCCAGCTCTACCCGCCTCCTCTGCATGCCAAGGGTGTCTGAGCGCACTGGCAGCATCACCAGGTCCTTTATCAGCTGCTCCTGGCCTGTAAAAAGAGCCCAATAAATGAGCCGTGTAAGTGGCTCCATCCTTTTCCTAACGCTGTGAACTCATCCTCAGGAATGGAAGTGGTGGCAGCACTGGAGTAAGGACTTAGAATATCTGTCCTTCTATTCACAGCTCAGCTGGATGAGCACTCAAGTGACCTGCTCTGGCTCTGAAGAACCAAGCGTTGGACTGGAGACCGCTGAAGGTCCCTTCCAACCAAAATCTTTCTATCATTTTAAGGGCTGTAGTAACCTCAACAGCAGGTCCACTGGACAAGCCTGTTCCAGAGAGCCTGTAACCTGCAGGTCCCACCAGCCTGAAGGAGACCACTCTTCCCACACACACAGTTCACATCCCAATCACCCATCTTATTCCAGGAAATTCTCCAAGGGGCAGGAATCTGCACCCAGGAACTCCCTTCTCCCTAATCCTGCTTAGGATCACCTCTTTTTCCAAGCTGGAATCCCCATTTCTTTTCCACTTACTCTGCTTCAGATTGCCAAGGGTCTCCAGCCGCTGGCCCTCTGGCATCATGGTATGACCCGGCGGCGTGTCGGGATCCGGCAGGTTTCGCAGCCGCTCCTCCATCTGTCTGCGCCACAGCTCCTTCCTCTCCAGCAGGCTGGTGAGGCAAGCGAGAGCACGTCTCAGTGCATCTGGCACGAGGGTTTGCCCAGCGACACGGGCAGAGGCCAGGAACTGAGCCCTTTGGACCTTGCTCATCTCCATGTCACTTCCTGAGGGCCACACAGACCCACCTGGGGGCACACGCCCTTGCCACAGAAGGACTAGTAAATACACTGCATGCACTGGAGGGTTGCTGGAAGAGATCCACTGAGGCCAACATCAGCTCCTTCGGAGACAAGGGCTTCTGCTCCTTGCTTCTGGCCCAGGCCACTGGGTCCTCTCAAAACTGTCTGCAGGCCAGCGATGGAATGAAGTTGGACAGGGCAGCTCACAACAGGGATGCTGACAGTGAACAGCAGGCACTGCAGAGAGCTAAGGGACTGACACCTAGGACAGGGTCACCCAGGAACTGTTTTCCTCTCAGAACCACAAAATGCAAGTCACTAGTTGGATGTTCCTCAGACTCCAGGTCCAATGCAGGCTGAACGCCAGCGAGGCAGGACAACCTGTCTGCCTCTCCAAAAGGGAACCTTTCAATGCTGACGCTACGTCATGTGAAGCAAGGCTTCCGAGGGGGAAGCCCCATGTGAGATTTCTCAGAGCACAGAGAGCATCCTCATACGGCAGCAAGCAAGGGAGGAGGAGACAAAATCCTTTCTGATCTCAGACACACAGGCCATGGGGATGCTCGTCATGAAACCAGGAGGGATTGATTGCATTTATTCCCCAGACCACGGTAAATTTTGCTGCTGCCACATGATGATACTGTCCCTGACCCCCCACCTTCTATGCAGAAGCGGAGGGACCTGGTGGAGGGAAGTCCCATGGACCAGAGAGGGGCATACATACTACTGGGGGATGTGGCCCTTTTGCTTGGTGTTGTACTCCTCCTGTTCCCGCTGCTTCTGTTCCAGCAGCTCATCCAGTGCCTGCAGGGACTGGGAGCGCCGCAGCAGGGCTCGCTTGGCATTGAGGGCGTTGTGTTTGATGAAGTCAATGCTCTTGCCCTCCACCTGCATCTGGAAGGAAAGAGAGGGAGGCAGCAGGGGCTAAAAGGTCAGAGGAAAAAACTGTTTGGGCCCTCACCAGGCCAGTAAATATAACAGAGACCCTGTCAGAGCAGGAACTTCACTTGTCCTTGAGGGCATTCCCCAGAGACACCCTTTCTATCAAAGCTCCTCCAGTGATCAAGACACGGGAGACAGTGGCTGGATTTGATTTTAAGGCTTTCTTGGTTTTCCTCCTTAGGACTTTATGCCCTGTTTAAACTGTCACTCCACAGCATTTGGGAACCAACAAATTGACAACCCCACAGCTGCCAAGGAAGGAAGACACATGAATCATGGAGCAGTTTAGGACCTCCCAGACAGATCACCTGAAAGGCTTAACTGTTAATACTGATTTAACTCTCCTTACTACAAAGCACACCCATTTCCTAGTTTTATCTAACATCCAGAAGACACATTTCATTTGATTTAAGGTTGGAGCAGTCTTCAAATCTCTAACTCCCCGAAGCTCTAGGAAGAGCAGATCTGAGACCACTGGCACTTCTACAGCGAGGAGGTGGAATTTTCAAGGGGAACTTCACAACCTCTTTAACTATAAGCAAAGATGAAGCCAGAGGGTAGTATTAGCAATCCTTGAACACCCATCTCACCACCCCAGTGACCAAGACCCTGTTTCTTCTCTTCAGCCAGGAACAGTATTTACAGATCTCTCTGTTCGGGCAGCATGCCTGACACAACACTTAGGAAGAACACACGAAGAGTTCAAAGCAGGAGCAACAGGCAAGTGCCAGAAATCCTTGGGATGGATGCAGTTAGTGTGCAACTCACCTTGGTTTCAGCACCCAGTGCTTCTGGAGCCTCCGCATCTGGTTCTGCTTTCATTCTGGCAGGCCTTGGGGAGAGCGGCCTGCACGGCTTGATCCCAGGGCCACAGCGAGAATAAGCCCTCAGGAATTTCGCAGCCTCTGGATTTGGAGGTGGGGAGCTCTCCTGGGAAAGGCAAGAAAAGATCCACCAGTCGAGGGAGGCTGGAACAAAGACAAATCCACCCAACAAAGTGCGGGTGGTCAACCACAAGCTCAGCCAGAGGTTTCCAGCAGGCAGATGAGAGCACACTCTTTCTGCTGTGGCTTGGCAGAAGCTTTTAGGAGAAGGCATCTGTACATAGCCAGCGAAGGCCAAACAGGTTCCCTACAGCAACAAATCCAGACCTGGCAACTGAAAGAAACACTAAAAAAGGTGGGGGGAACTGTCTGCAGAAACACACATTTGGATCAAATGCATGTGTAGCACTGACTGGAAAGTCCCTCTTTACTGACTGGTGGGTGTGAAAGGAGAGCAACACCAGATAAGCCAGCAGAGCCACCTACCAGAGCTAGGGACAATCTAACTGGGTGGACAGTCCACAGTGACAGTGATCACAATTCCTTGAAAAGCAGAAATATTCCTGTGGAAAGGGGAACAGGCAGCATGGCATAAGCATGCTGGAAGTCAAGGGACACAGGCCAGTCTTCCTTGTTGGCAATGCTGGAGAACTTGAGCTCCCTCCCAGATGTTGTGGCAAATAGGTGACCTTCTGATAAATGCAACCAGGGCACTGCTCTGCTCTTGAAGTGACAGGAACCACGCAGAGCAACTGCAAGGTCTCTACAGGTACCTGAGACTGTCAAAGCCTTCGCAAGGCAGCTGCTACAATTCAACGGCCTCAGGGAGAGATGAAAGAAACTCTGCATGAGACACCAAGACCTAACAGAGTCAACTTAGTGTCTCAGCATCACCTCTGCAGAAGATGGAGATCCTTCCAAGGGAACACCCCAGCCCTAGGAGAGTGACAGCAATGGTTAACACAACATGACTCAGCACCAGGGCCTCCTGCCACCTCTCTCTGGAGGAACCCACAGAGCACAATTAACACACCACGCAGAAACTGTCTGCACAGAGACCACCCCCTTTCCCCAAAACAAAAGAAGAAATGATCTCAATCTTCCTTGAATGCAGAGGATTTGTCAAACAAGAGTGTAGGCTCATGCTCCTAAAGCATGCGTGGGTTTTCTCCCATGTGCAGAAGTGTCACAGAAATCAGAGAGGTTGGTGACACACCAGGAGAAGGGGACACAGCATTGGGAATGGCTGACTTGGAAATCATCTTGCCAATTTTTCCAGTTGTTATCAATACACATAATATCAGTGTCCAAAGTTGGCCTGAGGGCTATGGACCAGAGGGAAGCTGTGCAGAGATGAGGAGGGCCTTGAAGGCTCCAGCTCAGCAAGGAAGCACCAAGGGAAGGCTTGTGTAAGCAGCCATGCTCGGGGCATCACCCAGCAGCAGCTCCCTGTGCCACTCCTGTCCGTGCAGCCTGGACAGACAGTACAGAGACAGAGACCACGAAGGCTACCAGGGACTCGCAGAAGGAAAAAGCCCTCTCCTGGCAGCTAACAATCCCAAGGCTGACAGGAATGCAGGATCCAGCAGCCTGAGGCTATTCTGGAGAGCCAGTGGCTTACCAGCCAAGGCTGCCACCCTAAGCTTTCCCCACCTCAAGCGGCTTCTTCCACACATGGTTGAGCTGGAAGGGAGACCCAAGGTCTCTCCTCCTGGAGGTCATGCTGATGAGGGTGGCCACAAAACTCTTCTGTTTGTTGTTGTCCAGCAGGAACCTCTTAGCATCCATAGGAGCTGTGGTGCCCAATTCTGGACAAAAGAAGAGGCTACCTGAACAGAGAGGTCACCTGGTCTCCCAGATCCAGGCTGATGACCACAGATCCACCCAAAGGCAGTGATGGAGCTCTCCTTTCCTCTCCCAATGGGCCTTAATTTCACTTTCTGTACAAACAGGTGCAATTCTACCAAAGCAGACACTTTCATGCATTTTAGAAAGCTCTTTGACAGAAGCAGTGTTTGAAAAACAGGAACCCACCAGAGGAAAAAAATATCTAGAAGAAGAAAAAGAATGGAGTCAAAAGCAATCCCGAACCTTCTCAAAGCCAGACACCTGCTCAGAACAGAAGCCCTGAACATTTCAGCAGCTAAAAAGCCTGAGGTTACAAGGCATGGCCCTGCATCCTTTCTCCCACAAGTGTGCAGAGGACAGGAGGTATGTACACCCTCACAGGTCGTGCTGGAGCTACAAGGTGTCCACCCTGACTGCCTGGAGATGTCTGTGTGCCCCCACAGCACAGTGGCAATTCACCAGGACAACCGCTCGGAGAAGAATCTGGAGATACACCGCCCACTCTGGGTCCACAAGAGTTGGACTGAGGATTGACACAGCCTGAAGACCTACCTCTGAGGACCACGATCCATAGGGCAGATCACCACAGCCCTTTGGCACAAACCCCAGACAAATGTTGCCCCAAACACAGGGAAGCTGTGAAGGCAGCTGGATGCACCTCTAGACAGGGAATATGGCTGGAAGGGCTGCTCCCCACGCCACAGGAATCACCTTTAGATCCCTAATGACCAACAGGACAAGAAGCAGCCCCCAGGCAGAGGCTGTGGCTTTCCTCTTCTCAGCTTCCCCAGCACCCAGACTCTACTTGGTCAGACAGGATGGGGGTTATTATCTCCAGACCCAAGCCAAGCATTCTTGCTCAGCACACAGCCCCACTGTCACATCTGCCCACCGTGTTTCAGCACCAAGTTTCCCCCAGATCCTCTTGACCATTGCACAGAACCTTGTGGCTCACCCACATCCCAGACCAGGAGAGTTCAAGAGCTCGGTGGGTACCAACCTGCAGCTTTGCCTTCACCTTTGACTCCACATTTTCATATTTCTGGGATTTCCACAGAGCTTTCACAGGCTTGGGCTGGCTGTGCTCTTGGGCTCGCTCCTTCTCTTTGCACTTCTTCTGAATCTCCTTTATTCTCCTCACATTTTCCTTCTCGTGGTCCTTGGTCTCTTTCCCTGCACAGCAAGATGAGACACAGCCACCACCCCTCAGACAAAGCCAAGGGATGTAGGCTCTCAGAGGAGTGGCACTAGAGCTGGTCCAACTGCCCACAGAAGTAGCAAGCTCTCCCCTCTTCCGCAGGGAAAACAAACTGTTCATTTTCCCCGTGTTAGCTGCATGCTCCCAGATTGACCCTCTTCTGCCAGAGGATCCCACAGTGCCAGAGGAGCATCAGCACTGGCCTGTGCACATCACTGGTGTTCACAGAGTCCCTTGTTCTGAGAGAGTGGGGCTCACTTGTCCCATTCTGGACTACACCAGAGCAGCCACGCCAGCAACCCCTCAAGAGAAGGTTGATTCCCACTTCAGCACACCGTGGTGCTTCTGAAGCAAAGAGGGGGCTAGGTCACCGCAGCTGCAGAGCCTTCAACCTGCGCTGTTCCCAGTTCCAGGGTCAGCCATTGTCCCACATTCAAGGAGACATAAGCAAGACTGTGGATGGTATTTTCCAGTTTTGATTCAAAAATGATCCTTCCCTGGGCTGCCCGAGACTGGGCTGACACAACCAGAACCTCTCCTGTTCCCTTCCTGCTTTAGCACAGCCACCAGCTGGTATCCACCACTGGCACCAGGCAGGGCAAGGGGCAGTGGCAGCACGTGGAGTAAATCAAATGACACACAGCACTTGGCCTCATCTCCTTCCTGGACCTCTGAATGTGCTCTGGGTGACCTCCTGGAGAAGGGAGCATCTTTCACAAAGGTGTTCTTGGCATCTACGTACACAGACAGCCTTCCCAAATCCCGCCTGGCTTCGGCATCAGGGAATTCCCCAGACTAAACATCCCCTATGCGTTAAGATTTCACTTGATCCATCTTTAAGTCTGACTATAAAGATACTGATTATATACAGAGGGAACAAACTAGAAGGGCCTGACTTTTTTCCAGCATCTCTCAATGGTCTCTCATCCATGACTAGTTCCTCAAACCCAAATTAAATGGCATGTTTTTCAGGGTCCTCATTCAAGACCTGGGCCGGACTGGAGTCAGGGAGGCTGCAGCAGCAGCAGCTCCAGCACAGGGACACCACAGCAGGCCAAATGCGAGAGACAGGGTGGCCAGCCCTGAACAGCTCAAGATCTCCTCAGGCAGCAGAGCTGAGAAATCACCCCAGATCCCCAACACTTCGACCCTGGGCCCAAATACAACTCTGACCAGCAGTGTCTCAGCTGTACTTACTCTTAACTGGCAGCCCCCTGTCAAGGGAGATCCCTTCCAGCTGCAATAAGAGACTGAGTGTTCCCTTCTGCCCCTTCTCCAGGAAGTCCTTTCCATTGGGGCGAATGCGAGGGGCTGGCTGGACCTGGCGGGCACTTCCCAAAGCAGGGTAAGGGTCGGCAACTGGGTCCGGGCAGGCAGAGGTAAAATCCAGTTTCTGAGCATTCCCTTCCAGCCTCCCTCGAGCTACAGAGAAAGAAAGAGAAGGAGATTATCAGGAAACGGTCTTACCTTGTGGTTTTCTTTACCCACAGCCTACAAACAATGCTGAAGACCAAAGAATAAGGACATCAAACAGGCAAGCTGCATCATGCCAAAGTACAAACACACAGATCCATAAAAAGCATCAAGGGCTCACCTGAGAAGGGGCGTTTGTAATAGTTTGGAAAGAGCGTGGGGTCTGGAGGAATGGGTCCAGAAATCCTGGATGGCCCTTCACACATCTTGCTGTCCCTCTGCCTCTGCCACCGGAACCACCTACCCCTGAGAACAGAAATGAACAGGGCTCCCTGAGACACCAAAAAGCTACATTTAACATATATGTATATAGGTGACCTTCAGACCATCATTAGAGAGCTCACACCCAGCTACAGGTAGGAAACCACCCGAGACTGGACTCCATGCAGGTGAGGCAAGGGGGCCAGCAGTGCTGCCCCTATGATGGGGTGTTTTTGCCAGCATTGAACCTGATGTGTCCACAATTTCTGTAATATTGGTATCTCCAGGACAGAAAATCCTTCCTGGCTTTGCTCTTCCATATGGGACCATCGAATACAGACAAGCAGACATGAGCTGAGCTGCTCTAACCACGCTGTGTGCCTTTAGAGATGAGGAAACAAGGTAGCTGGACATCACCTAACACATTTTACCTGTAGATCTGAATGATCTTGCACCTTGGGCTCTTTCTAAATAGCTCCTGCGGTTTAAACACAACCAACCCAAAGCAAGGTGAAGCCCCCACCTCACACAGATAACCCCTCTGCTGTATCCTCCATGAGAGACACACCAGTGAGGTCACCACCCTTGAGCAGGCCGGGGCTGAACCTCAGAAGGACCCAAGACAAAACACTTCACTCCGGGGCAGTGCAGAGGCAGACAATTCAGTTTTGGGGAAGAGCCCTAAGACAAAACCAGCCCCAGCTGTCTCTCGGCTATCCAGGAGAATGGAGTTACCTGTTGAGAGAACACCGCTTTCATTTCTAAAGAACTTTCCAATGCAGATCCACAGCAGCCAGCACAGGTCCATCAATCCCTGCCCCGGCTCACACCGGCCCCTGCTGCCTCTCCTCCCCATGACAGGACGAGCACCAGTCCTTCCAGCACCTGTTTCCCTGCGATGCTCACCAAGATCCCTTGGACAGCATTTTATCACCTACAAGGAACTCCGAGGGACTCGCTCCCCACTCAGGAAACAAGGACACACCATGTCATGTCAGGCATGGGCTGCTGGTGGGCTTTTGGCAGGCGCCACAAAAGCCTCAATACCTCCTCAGAGCTGTACCATGATTTTGACAGCAGCTTGGCTGGAGCCATCGCTGGGAGAGCTGGGGAGACAACCTGCATGCCCTGCCTCCCAAGGCAGTAATTTAAAGATTTCTGAGACAGCTCTATGGGAAGAGCCCCCTTCCAGGACCCTCAGCATGCCAGCACTGATGGGATGCGGCATCTGCAGCTTAATTTATAAGCCTATAAACGATCAGTGCAAGGCTGAGTGAGTCTGAGTCATAACAACTAATGCACTGCAGCCTTCTTCCCTAAATCACCCCGGTGACATGAGACCCATTAGCAAAAAGCTGTTCTTCATCTCCCAGACACAACTGCAGAGGCAACATAAGCAACGCTGACTGTTGCACACCAGCACGCATGTACCATCTGTGCCCAGTGACACTGGAAAAGCTCTTTCTGAAAAGCAGGCAGACTCTCAGCCTGAGAGAAAAGGACACTGCCTCGGTATTATTTCATCTCCTTGATAATGGATCCAACTAAGCCAGAACAACCTGTCTTTCTCTAGGAAAAAAAAAAAAAAAAGAATTCACCACAAGATCACCCCAGAAGAGTTACTGGCCTTGAAATTCACATCTGATCTTGAACTGAACTCACCTTCAAACCCAGTAATTTACACACAAAATGACAGGCTAAAATCAAGACCTGCAACAGAGCAGACAATTAGCACAGGGGAGTGAAGGAGGAAAGGCAAGTTGATGGGAGGTGGGGGATGGAAGGCTCATTTTCCACCTTCCCATTTCACATCCCAACAGCACCCAGCCCTGCTGCAGGAAATTTGCAAATGACACCCACTCCCTGATTTGCAAGTCACATCTCGTCTGGATTGGGAACCTGCAAGAGCAGACAACCTTATTAAACAAGGAGTAAGCACCTTACTTATCTAGGTACCTGTAGCAAACTCCCCTCTGCGGGACAAAAGCCCCAGCCTCAGTCTGCCAGCCCCAAGCAGCAGCAGCCCAGCCTCTGTTACCAGTGGTGGGCACAGATTTTCCCAAGCTGCAGCTCTGCTCCTGCCGACCGTGGGCACATTCACAAGAGAGAGAACCTCACGGCTCACCTCTGACAAAAGGGGTGTGTGGAGCTCCTCTGCTGCCTGCCCAACCTTCTGCTTCACATGGTACGGTGCTGTGCTGAGCCGAGCGAACTCACCAGCCCTGTGTGAAACAAGGCACTTCTGCTGCTGGGTCCATTTTTTGCCCATTTACCCTTCTGTCCAAAAGTAACCCAGCTGCTGCCTCCATGGCAGGATCAGAGAAGCACCAGAGCAACAGGGGAAACACAGCAGGAGCACATGCTTATGATGGCAGGGGAGAGAGGCAACAGCGCCAGCCCTTTTCAGCAGCGACCCTACCACTGGCTCAGCCCCAGTGTCTGATGCACACCCAGGAAGCATCATCTCTCCTGCCACATTAGAAACCTAAACGTCAAGAATGCAGCATCCAACCTGCTGCCACCAGAAAGACGCTACTTCAGGCATTCACAGGCCGTGAGGTGCAGGCAGGGTCTGCAAATGCAGTCTGGTAAATCCAGGTGAACAGATCTACACGTGTGCAACCTGTCTCTGCCTAACCCCCACCCATCTGCAGAACTCACTACAGAAAGCAGCAATGCTGCTCCTTGCCACAGGCTCACACCAGCCCTGCTCCCTGCCCTGCACAGCTACAAGAGGTACCGGGCAGTTGCCAGAGTAACCCAACAACTCCAGCATTGCTTACTCACCCACCAGAGCCTGTCCAGCTGCTCATGTCCCTGCCAGGACCCTGGCTTAATTCTGGCCTAGAAGCCAAGCAAGGCAGGCTGCAGCCCTACCTCTCCCATCAGGGATCATTAATTTGACTCTTTGCACCCTTTGCCCGAGCCTACCAAGTGCTAAAAATGCTGTTTATCCTCCCAGTAAACAGATCCTTCAGAGTTCATATGAACCACAGCTTCCTTTCAGGGCTCGTTTTCAGCATTGTAGTTAAGGAAATTACAAAACATGGTAACGAGCAAAGCTCTGGCAGGTGTTTTTCACAGCCATGAACCTGCTGCATTAGATTTTAAAGCACTCCATCTTCCTCACAGATCACATTTTCACTGCGCCTGGGTCCCTGGCCAGGAAGCCAGTACCACACAAAGCTGAAGCAAACCAAGTCTCATGCTTTCATAGCCAACCACTGCAAAAAGCATGGGGGAGAATAGCTGTGATAAGCAGAGCAAGTCATCTGCAGCAAATTAAAGGGCTAATCTCTATGCAGCTGCTCTTGGCTGTTTGCTTCCTTCCCTGACAGTTTCAGCTGAAATGAAAGTAGTACCAGGGTAACCTCTGCGCCGGAGGGCTGCACCAAAACAGCGAGACATAGATCAGGGTGGGTACCTCCTGCAGAAATGAGGGGGTTAGGAAATGAGGTCAGTGGGCTGTGAACCTACACAGTGATGTTAGTCCATGCCTACGCTTTCCCCATGCAGACTGCAAAGGAAGAGATTAATACTCTCCTTTTAATACTATTCCCCATGCAGGTTCCCTCAGGTACCACCAGCTCGTCCCCACCTGCCGATCTCCAAGACCCATCTTCTCTTTTGCCTCTCCGAAAACAAAGAGGTACGAGTATGGCCAAGTGCGATACTGGCATTTGCATGTAGGGCACGTTCCCTAGGAGCTGCACTTCTGTCCACCAGTGGCCCCTTAGGAACAGCCCAGCTCATCCAGTCCGCCCAAGGAGTCAAACGCGCGTCCTGCAGCAGCAGCCTCAAGCGGGAGGTGAACGAAGGGCCGTGCTGAGCGCGGGNCTGGGCGCGGGAAGCTGGGCAGAGCCTGACGCGGGTACTGTAGAGCTGCAGCCCAGTCCTCTCTCGGGAGAGAGGAGGTCGGAGGGGAGGCCGGAACGGCGGCCGCACCTTAACGCGCGGGATCCTCCCCGATGCGCAGCGCAGCCGCGTGCTGAGCTCANAGCGGAGCCGGGACGCTTTCGCAGCTCAGCCCCGGGACAAGGACGCGATCCCCCGCATCCGGTCAAGGCACCGGAGCCGCCCCGGGGGCAGGGCTGCCCTGGCTCGGGCGCGCTCCGTAGCGAAGGCTCCTCGGGAGAGGGACTCCCGCCCTCATCACCCCTTTCCCCGCGGGCTTTGGGGGGCGCCCCGGCCGACGGGGCCCCGGCCGG
>VWZY01012249.1:33274-44929 GCA_013399075.1 Chloroceryle aenea | reverse complement strand
AAGGCATTTTTTCATTATAATTCATATATATTAAATTTACCTGCCTATCACTTGGCCTTAGGATGTCAGTGGTGTCATTCCTTCCTCACGTGTGAGCAGCAGGAGGTTGGGGACCAGCTTTGAGTGTCACTGCTGGAGATGACCCGGCCCGGGGGACACGGGAGGAGAGTGTGCTGCTGCTTTTCAACCCTGTGACAGCAGAATGTGGCCTGGTCCCCTTCTGGGAGCAGCACTAACCAGCAGGTGCCTCCACACCTCCTGTGTTGGAGGAACAGGGATCAACATGGAGTCTGTGCTTCACGACAGAGATCTGGCTCACCCAAAGGAGGGCTCTTTTGGCAACCGTCCCCCACTGCAGGGCAGCTGGAGGCTGGAGCCAGCCCACGAGAAGCCCATTGCACCTCTCTACACTTCTGTGGTCAGGTCTCTTGCTCACGCAGGAGTCTTGGCACACTCCTTCCTTTGCTGGCATCATCTGGAGATGTTTTGTGCTTCCTCCTCCTGCTGTAGGAGGAGCTGTACTTCAGGATTTTCTGCCCAGTACAAAAATACTGACAAAGACACAAAGGGGGAGTCTCAGTTCAAGGACAGCTTCAAAAGAGATCCCAAACTTGCATAAAATAAGCCAGAGCTGTTCTGTGTGAATGAAAACGGTGCCTTCCATCTAAGCTCAGGAGACATTATCTCACCTGCTTTACATAGTGCTCAGACATTAGATGGCAGAGCTTAGACTTTCCTCTGCCTGTGAAGGGGACATTTGCAGCTCACTGCTCCACCCAGGAACAGGGAATAAAATTCAACCATTTGCTTTCTTCACCTGGCTCAGAGTAGAGATGAGACAAGGCAGAGCACAGGAGAAGCCACGCTCCTAACTTTTAAAACAGACTTATTTCTGTCAGAGTTCTACTGTCTTGAATGTAAATACCCAAAGGGAAATACCCGATTTACACACTGAGCAAAGAAACTGATCCCATCAATACGCTGCTTAGCTGGTGTCTTCCAGCAATTTCTACAGTGAGTCAGGCAGAAAAATAAAGGTCCTGTTAATCAGAAAAGTTGACATGGTAAGGCCAAGATAGGCAAGGGGATCTCCAAACCCAGCCACTCAACAGCTGGTGAGACTTAACTTTTCTTTTTATATATAAATGGGTGAAACTTGACAGGATAGCACAGAGCTATCTCCTACTTTTTTTCCATGCCCAAGCCACCCATCTGGCAGCAAAGGGGAACAGAAGTAGGGAAGGTCTCAACA
Source organism: Chloroceryle aenea (assembly GCA_013399075.1). Lineage (NCBI taxonomy): Eukaryota > Metazoa > Chordata > Aves > Coraciiformes > Cerylidae > Chloroceryle > Chloroceryle aenea. The sequence goes on along the minus strand of VWZY01012249.1, from coordinate 43,677 downwards.
GATACTGCACTCCAGCTCCAAGTCTCCTGTTCACGTTTACTGGGATGGTTTCAGCTTGACCAAATGAAACACAAGCACAAAGCTGCATAAAGAATGCCCTCAACAAACACAACTTTTTATTTCTGTAGAAAACAAGAAGCTTTTCAGGAAGGACCAGGTTATGAAACAGCAGTTTGCATGTTAATAAACATAAATACACGGGGTTACAATTTAGTGGGAAATATTTTTAAAAAACCAAACCCTTTCAAGTACACAAAATAAATGTAAAATTGGACTATCCCTTCCGCACACCTGCCCCAGAGAGGAACATTTCTCATGTGGAATGATCTTCCACTCCCCATCTGCCACGAGATCTCTCCACTGGATACAAGCTGCAAGGAGGGCACAAGAATGGGCAGGGCCAGAGGGTTAATATCCAGTGCTTGAGAATAAAAGCAGATTCACCAGGACAGTTCAGTCCCTGTTCCCTTAACTATCAGGATGCGCGTAGTGTGACAATTAACCCAGTCAGCATGTTAAGAGAGCTGCAAGAGGTAGGACACATACCTCCTTACTTCCATCTTCATGTCCCCCACAGGTTAATGCTGTTAACTCCATCACCCCCAACACCATGGCAATCCTGTGACCCCAGGAGGCATTTATGAACAGTCACAGAAAGGAGAACACAGCCCCACGGTCACGGCACCGGTGCTGCTGGGCATTAAACACAAACAATGGACACAGAGTTTATGGAAAAAAAGGCTGCTGGATGCAAACAGCCCCTGGAGTCGAAGGAATAACATCCACGGATGGGGAATAACAGCACAAATGGTCACGGACTTCCTTCAGAATTTCCTACTGAGACGACATCAACAGAGAGTTCACGCCGCCGTTTAAATAAAATATCAGTTCAAATGAATTTGAAAGACGCTCGCAATGTGCAGGAAGCCAAGAGGCTGATCCTTAAGCTACAAAAGCTCCATTCCTTCTGTCCTATAGCACTTTAGAGACCAGTTACATCATGAAACTCTTTCATAAAATTTTACAAAGTTAATCAGTCTCCAAGAGAGAAGGAAAAAGGCATCTGAATGACAGATACTCCTTGATCTCGCTCTACGCGCTCTCACATTGGAAGTGTTAAAATAAGCAACCTGTGCAGCAGGGCTTGTGTCCCGTGCGCAGGCGACAGCGGAGATCTGTGCTTCACATCACCTACTGCAAGTGCAAAGGGCAATTCAAGTTTCCCTACCAGTCTCCAAGAGCAAAATGAAACATTTGCAAAAACGGAAACATTTAAAACTCTTTAAACAAGTTAAATCAGAACAGTTTCTATCAGATTGTGACATACTTTACACATTTAAAAACAAAACAACCAAAACACACAGAACAAAACAAAACAAAAAACCAAACCAAAACCAAACAAAAAAAAAAAACCAAAACAAGGAACTCAGGTTATTAAATAAGAATCTACATATCTTAAAAACTGTGAGGTTTTTTTACATTACAGCCAGAAGTGTTAACTGACCCATCTTCCAAAGCAGAAATGCTCTATAAGTTATTTCTTTGCAGCGCCTCGCAGAGGTTCTGGTTGGCATCTGGCTCCTCAGTCATCACCTCCACAGCCTCCCACTCCCCTGACCGGCTGGATTTCTTGATGGCCTCTACCACGCTTTGCATGTACAGGCCATCTTCAAAAGAAGCTGCCATAGAGACAGGTTTATGATCCCACGTCCGACGGTCTTCCTGGTCTTGGAAAGACTGCCGCAGTCCCTGCGCCATGTACACCATTCCCTTCAGGTAAAGCAGCGGGATGTCTTTGAACCCCTTCTCCAAGAGGCCCTTGTTGACAGTCAGAGAGTCTGTAAACAGTAGTTCTTCTTGGAGCGCGGTGTTTTTCTGCCCGTACAAGTCCGTCCCACGAGCTATGAGGCGACCAGCAGACCCCACAATCATGACTTCGTGGATGAACGACCCGGGCATGTTGAAGTTGAGAGTTACAGTGCAACAGACACCCTCGCTCATCAGCATCTGGAAAAAGCAGAAGTCATCACTAGTGACGTGGCGGATCCCACTTATAGCTGTGTTCTGCTTCACAAAAGTCTTGAGCAAACCATGGACCTTCTCTGCTCTCCTGCTGATGAGGTGAGTTAGGAGGTCGATGATGTAGGTTCCCATTGTATGAAGGCCACCTCCCCCCATCAGCTCATCGCAGATCCAGTTGTACTTGTGGCTGAGCAGGCTGCCCCCATAAACTCGTACATCGCAGATCATCACGTTGCCCACATAGTGTTCTTCTATCAACTGCTTCATCTTCACAAAGGCGGGCAAGAAACGGAGAACATTGCCAACAATGCTCATCAGCTTGGGGTAATACCTGGCAGCCGTGACCATCCTGAAGGCATCCACAGAGGTAGCAGCTTTCTCACAGATCACATTCTTGCCTATTCCTGCAGCACAAAAGAAAAAAAAAAATTAACAACATATAGCACACGGACAGGAAACATGCTCAGATACCCCAAAGGTTGTCGAGAAGTGGGGTTAAGAGTCAAACTTTCCTGCTGCAATTTCAAAGGCAAAGCTCTGGAAAGTAAAATCTGAACGCCACACGCCGCAAGCACACAAAGCTGCTTCCAAGGTGCTTCAGCTGCAGAGCTGGCAAGCTGCTCCAGAGAGAGGCTCCAGATAAGGAGAGCATTTTTATATCATGAAGGATAAATAGCCAAATGGTATCACATGGCATCAAAACAAGACACGATGTGCAGGATGTAGCTATAAAATTATTTTAATGCCTTTACAGCCAGAGGAAAAAAAAACCAAACCAAACTCAAACCATCTTGTACCCTGCAGGGAAAAGGTGAGTGAAGAGATTTTTCACTATGTATTTCACCATCACTATGATTACATCATACCACAGTTTCTGCCCAGGAATTGCAGGAATGGCTGTCCATGGTGGTAGGCACCTCTCTGAAAGCTGCTTCTTGCCCCAGAGGAGACTCCACTCTCTGCTTAGAACAGCTTTTAATCGACTCTCCAATGAGAAGGTACCAGCACAAGCACCTCCACCAGTCTCTCAGACATGAGGGGAAGTCAGATCCAACCCTGTAGCTCCTGCTCTCACCGCTCCATCTCCTGTCTGCACCAAATGAGCTTGTCAGGAACCATCGGAGCAGGCCAGGTGTCAGCAAGCCCATGACACATGGCTGTGCCCAGCTCAACCAGGGGACAACTGCAGCTAAACAACACTCAGAACTTGTATTTCTAATAGACACAGCAAAATACAGTCAGAAAATGACAAGATGACAATTTCAGTGGTCTCATCCAAAGGACAAGCTCCCTGGGGACAACCTGGCTGCCCACTGTTAACCCACTACGTCAAGAACTATTTCCAACTCCCCTGTCCCCAGTCCTGTTGTTGAACATGAACAGCTAGAGGCCTGAGCCTTGACACTCTCTCTACAAGAGTTACAATCTTGACTCAAGCTACTCCATCTATTTATCCCATGTAAATACTGAACGGAAGCCCCAGTTCTTTACTCTGAAAAACATCAGATACCTGGGGCTGCACCTAGGAAGATGTACAACCAGCTGCCATTGAAGCACACCAGACCACTGCACAGTCCATCAGAACAAGACAGGAGTGTCTGAGGACTCTTCCCAAATAACTGGCTGTTTCAGATGTACTTGCTTCGGGAGCCTCCCAGTGAATGAATAGCTCATTCCACACCACACTCTTTCATTTCAGCTCGTTTGCCTATGGTTTGAAAAGGCCTCCAACACCGCTTGGTATAGAGTCAGGAAGCACAATATGCAAATAAGCACCCACAACGTGCTTGTTCATCCTGCTTCAGGAACAGGAAACCTGGATTTGTCACGACACAAAGCAGTGATAGAGCCCTTTCTGACTCCTTCCTTCATAATTAACATACATGTGCTATCATTTGTCCACAAAATCAGGGGGTCAAACAATCTACATTGCAAAGATGTCTTAAATGATGCAGTCAACCGGTATGAACCAAGACAGACAAGGAAAAGGTTCCTTGGTAGCCACTGCACAAACCATCTGTGTGATAAGTGGGCTCAGGATGTGCAGCAGTGTTATCTTCAGCATCCTGAAGAAAATTTACTCTGAGAACTTTCTCATGTTGTGCCTCCCTGAACAAACACCCCATAGTTTACATTCCACTCCAGCCGGTAACTCTGCTCTGTGCTCACCTAAATGCAAAGGCCGATGCATTTTAACCGTGGGACATGAACCACAACACAGGCATTTGGGGAAATTAATTTTGTTCCTCTTGAGATCAAAAGAAGCACAAATTTTAGGATAGCTTCTTGCTTTGCCTGCTGTGGAGATAAACCATAAGATTACACTGCTTCTAATTTGAATTATCCTCTGGGCTTTGATCTGTTCTGTCTGGTTCATGAACTCAATCCAGCGTTACTTCTCTGTCCTCATCATGCACAATGTAAGCACATTTTAAAATAAGACAGTATTTTAAAAAGCATGCAGATAAGTAATAAAAGTGTAAGCACTTTAAAACAAAGCAGCCCACCCCAACAAAACATACGGGACTGCCATCACTGCATCACATCAGCTCTGTCCTAAAGCGGGGTCTCTCGGCTAGCAAACACCCATCTATTATGTACAATTCACAGCCAATAATTCTCCAGTTATAAACATCACTGTTATCAATTGGAACTTTCAAAGAACCACCTCTAGCCCTATTCTGATTTTGTGTTCCTTCAGAACGTGCAATCACAGCAATCCTTCCAACCCTGCCTTAAACTACGTCACGATGTACCTGGCCACAGATCTCTGAATATCACCGAGACAAACCTAGAAAGCTGGAAGACAAGGTTGGCATCGTATTGGGTCGGAGGTGACTGGATCAGTTTGCAGACCAGAACATTTCAGGACGGAGAGAAGCAAAGAATAAACTACCTTTTACTACATCATCCCTTCATTTCCCATCCTCTTCAGCTCTCCACTTAGCCATGCTTCCGTCAAGTGCACACACCAACCCTGTACTTCACCAGCTTTATCCTGCTTCCCTCCTCAGGATAATGCCATCTTATAGGTTCCTAGCCTTCAGACAAATTCTCAGTCCATTTTAGTTAATAATTCACCAGAGAAAGTTCAATCCTCTGCTTTAAGCCCACTTGATCACCAAGAGCCTTGAGAACTAGTGTAATACTCATTACCTAATGGGTACTTTTAGCATATTTAAAGAGATAAATTCTAACTTACAGTCCAAATACTCAAGATCAGAATACTTTAAATTCAAAGGATGTTACTTTAAGAAGGTAAACAAACAAATCTAACAATGTACAAAAGAAAAAAAAAGAAAGAGCCTGAAATATCTCTCTGCATATCTGAGTGGCGTTGCAAATGTTTGTGCATGAAGCTGTTTACTTCCAGGACAAATTACTGCAGAGCAGAGGCTAAAAAAACCAAACTACCCTGGCTCATGTGGTTTGAGATACCAGCCATCCTAAAATTAACTCATGCGGATCTCCTGTAGACAAACAGAAATATTGCACTTGTTATTTACAGAATTACAGGCAAACTCACACCCCCGCTGTTCTGCGTGAGAGGACATTAACACTACAAAGTTACACGTGGAGGATTAGGAAGTGCCACCTGCCTGCCCAACTAGTTTGGGGTGTCACCTCTTCTCTCCCAGACACCTTCACCCAGCCCTTCTTGCTGGATTCCTCCTGCTGTCCCAAACATCTCCTCCCCCAGCAGCTGCCCTCCTGCGTCAGGTGGAAGGATTCCTGCACCTAGGACCTGCCTGCTTTGGACGTGGGTGTCCCCAGAGGTGGCCAGGGTCACAGAGTGCTGGCTGAGAACAGCATCTACAGAGATTTTACATCCTAACTCACAAGATTCTACCGAGTGCATGCAATCTTTTTTTTTAAAACATCTTTAGCTTTCAAGTTTGGTTTTATTTGTAGGGAAAACAAAAATCAGAGCTGAACAACCACCCCTCCACACAAATCTCAGTCTCCTAATGCAGAATGTGGGAAGATTTGAAATTAAGAAGCAATTTAACTTGTTTGGGGTTTGCTTGTTTGTTTTAAATGGGCATAAAACCATCTACCTCCTCATCACCATCATCACTGGAACAGCTCATTTTTATTAAAACCTTCCCACAGTTCAGTCTCAAGACGAGGTATTTTAGCCCGATTGGTACAAGACTTGAAAAGCTCTAGGCAATTATAAACACTGCTTGGACAAAAATAAATAAAATATCTAAGTAACCTTTCTCTCAGATGGTGCTACCCATGCCAGGCAAAACCTTTAGCACTGCACTTGCACCTTGGTGCAATCAGAATTGTGCTGAGGCAGCAGCTCCCAATCTCAGCCCGCCAAGGAGCGAGCTGCAGGTTCTTGGTCCGACTCCAAAGAGAAAACGGTACCTAGAGCCTTCACCGCAATCTGCCGGGTGAGCGGTGGGGGGATGTGGATGCAAACCAAATCTACGTCCTGGTGCAGCAAGACATCGTCAGTCCGACTGGTGTAGAAGGAGATGTTCATTTCCTCCGCCAGCTGTTTGGCTTCCTCCTCAGTCTTCCCCCAAAGCGCTTCGATGGAGAAGCCTTCTGCTCTCAGCAAAGGTACCAGTACCCGGGCGGTGCTGCCAGTTCCAAACACACCCACTCCAGGAAGCATTTTCATTCTGCCTTCATTCAAGCATCAGGGTCTACACGTAGGCCTTCGACAGAATGTTAGGCTCCTCAGTTTTCCATTCCATCCACAGGTCCTAAAACAAAGAGAGTGACAAGTCTGTAACAACAAAAGGTGCATTTTGATACCAAGCACATTGAGCCTGGACGCCCAGCTCCCATCCTTCACACGGCATTCACAACTGTAAAGGATGCTAATGAAATAAACGAGACCTTCAAAACTTGTGATCTTGTAGAGAAACAGAATTAAGGGACAAGTCTGCAAATCCTACTGCAGGAGAATGGTAAGAAGGCAGCTTGGCAAAGTCATGAGCATCTCTTGAGCTTCAAAACACAGGATGCATGCACAGAAACTCACACAAACACATTGGGACAAACCGGAGACCACAAGGCACAAACTGGGAGTGACAGGAAGTGTCAGGAGGACAGGAGAGTAACAGCAGCACTGCTGTAGTTGTGATGATGTAAGTCTCTAAATGAGATAAAGGTTTGTGACATGAGGTAATGTCTTTTATTAGACCAACTGAGATAGCTGAAAATAATAGGCAAGCTTTTGGGCACATAAATCATTCTTCCAAATGAAATACACAGACTGGAAACAACTACTTGGAGCTTCACAGTTTTATAGCAGACAGTTAAGTCACTCCGAAGAACATCCAGAAAACATGTCCTATGGGGAAAGCCTGGATTCACTGAGCTCATTCAGCCTGGGGAGGAAAAGGCTACGAGGAGAGAGAATATCAGTGCTTAAAGCCTTGGAAAACTGCTTTCAGAAAGGAAAAGGGCACTTCTAACATTCAAGTTTTTCTTCTAATTAGACGTTTTACTTAACTTGGGACAGTTAAAAATACCTCCTTCTGTCCATCCATGTAATCTCCAGGAATGCAGGGGTTGGCACAGAATTATTATATTCCCCACAAACAAACACTTGCTTAAGTCACACTTCTTTTGTTCTTCTATTTCCTGGGAAATGAAACCCTTTGGATCCCAACTTGCCAGCCTATCTTAGAACTGCTTCTAGCCACAACTGGCTGAGCTGCCTTTAGCAGTTACTTGAGCACCAACTTGGAGGAGAGATCTCAGAAGCCCCCTGGATCTCTGACACGACAGCAACCTCCTATCTGGCTTTTGTTCTCTGAATTCCGCTGACCTTTTTAAATGCTTTCCTTCCTTTCTTCAGAAAATTTTCTAAGCATGATAAATGCAGTTTTCTTTAGAAGCCTATGATGAAAAAGCAAAGACTGTGTTTAAGAAGAGAACTGGTACCAACACCAGAGCAACACCTTTGGAAAAAAAATCCCCACAGGCAACAAGAGCCAGGATTTTAGGAAGCAGTTACTCAGCTCCCCATCCTAAAATACTTGTGCTAATTACACCACGTGAAAGCAGATCCTGACACGGTAGTACAAAGTACCAGCATGGAAGTCAAACTACCCTCTGTGCCAACCCTTCGCATGCAATTCGCTTTTTGTTAGTCTGGGGGGTGCCAACACTGACCAGCATCACAAAACTGCAACCCCAGCTGAATTCTGAGGTATTTCTGTAGTGTACAGATACTAAACTAGGATGCAGAAGCAGCAGCATTTGTGTTTATTTTGCAGAACACACACAGACTTTTACAGATGCTGTAAAACACCTTATGAAATATTTACTAAATTCATTCAGTATGCTTTCTCCTCATGCAGTGTGCTTAGGTTTGCAGTGATTCAGCCATTGCCTTTCTTTATAAAGATGAACAAAGTTTGAATTAACTCCTTTTTATCTGTCATATGGCAGAACACTCAAAGATAGTATCGAAAGGATTTTGAAAATATTTACTGTTCTCCATAAAGGATACTTTACTGGAAGGAAGGATGGCTGGTACTCAGGCTTCTACTCCATAAATGACACAAACAAAATTACTATCTTGCAACTGGACAGATGGTACAGCTGTTGAAGTCCCCACACATCTGTATTTATACAGGCTGGAAGAAGAAATGCTGGCAGCAAAAAGAGCATCATCTTGTTCCGAAGAGACAGGAACTAAGCAAGGTGGAACAGGGGCACATGTGCATCTGTTTGCACCAGACACACTCAATGATGTCAAAATCACACAGCAGAAGTTTAGAACAGGTTAAATTCTTTGAAAATTCTATTGAGGGCTCATGGTAGCCTGAGCAATAGGAGACTCCTGATACACTGATAAGCTCATTTCAAGTTTGTTTTTTTTTTTCCTGTTTCCTATCAAACTGCCTCATAAAAAACAACCAAACAAAAACACACACACACAAAAAAAACCCAAACGCGTGCACAAAAACCAAAGTGACACAAAAAAAAACCAAAAAAACAACAACAAAAACCCCAAACTCATGTGGAACTAATTTCAAACACACTTATTCCCAAACTGTAATGTGCTGCTGCAGCAGTGTCACTGGCAGCTATCAGCATGAACCTACAACAGCCGGTGATTTAGTTCCATGGAGATCAACTCCGGATGACAGAACAACTTGAGGACATCAGCTCACCACTAGTACCACAACTCAAGAACTGGCTGACTCAGCCTCAGCAATCGCTTCCAGCAAGGCAGCCATGCTCTCAGGGTATGGAAACAGGGCTTGCACCGTCACAGGGCCCAGCAGGGCTGGAGCCCGGAGCCCACCCCGGCAGCCAGAAATCGGGCTCTGCAGAGAGCAGCACTGCTGCTCTTCCCCTCACCTGGGGGCCACCCGCAGCCTCAGTCCCTTTCCAAGCTTTTGCCAACGGGGAGGTCCTGTTTTGTTGGGACAGTTGCAGTGGGATGGATGTGGATGCTGAAGGGCAGTGAAAACAGCCCCTGCACAGGGCAAGTCCCAGAGCATACGTGGCACGTGGCAGAGGAGCACACCAGCAGCAGAGGCACTGCTTTCATACAGCTGGTCACTGCTGTTGAGTTTGCAAAGAAAGCAAAGACAAGTAGCAAGCCTGTACAAGCAATAAGGCTGTTAGTTTGTGATGTCCTCGTGGATCTTAAGGTTGCGTGAGAATCTGACAAAATCCGCCCAGGAACTGCTCAGATTTGCACTGTGCAGCAAGGGTCTGACACCTGTGATGTGAAATGCTGCAGGGATCTCCTGTGAGAACTGAGCTGCCAGTTCTGTGGGGCCACAGCGGAGGTGACAGGAACACCGGTAGAAACTGTGGGCATCGCTCAGGAAGGCAGCAAGGCCTCTGCAGGAACATTGCTGGGGGAACTTCACTGGAGCACCTGAGAAACTGGAGGTCACCCCACACACGAAGTCATTTCCTGCTGTTCACGCCGCGCTCTGGTGCGCCCACACCTGCGTGGAACGGCTCACGTGTTCACGTCAAGGGCCGAGGCGCTTTCTCTCCTAAAGGTGCTCCTCACGCAGGGCAAGTGGGCTGCGCGATAACCCCCGAGTCCAAAGCCTGGCGCAGCCCTGTCCTTCCTGCTGGGCTCCCGGCGCAGCGCTTCCCGCAGGTACCGCCCGAGGCCACAGGCAGCGGTGAGGGCCAGGCCAGAGACAGCGGCGGCTCGAGAACCGTAGAAACCAAACCGGCCCTCACACTACAGCCGCGCAGCGGAACTCCGGGCAGGGCCGCGGCCCCCAGGGATGCCTCTGGCACAGCCCACGGTGCTCTGCTGAGGTGCGGGGCTCGGGCAGCTGCTCTTTGTGTGCGGGTCCCTCCCGGGGCTGGACCGAGCAGGGCCCCATCTTACCAGGGCTGGACCGGGCACACCCTCACCTCACCTCATCTCA
>VWZY01012249.1:20153-32846 GCA_013399075.1 Chloroceryle aenea | reverse complement strand
CTGCTCACCCCCGCCCAGGGAGGGTGGGGTGGTGTGGGGATGTGGGGGTGAGAAGGGAGGATGTCGGGTACAGATTCAAAATGGGGCAGGGTGTGATTACTGGAAATGATGACAGGAAATTAATGGGGAGTAGGTTTTGCTCTGAGCACAGAGGAGGAGGAGTGGTGGTGGAGCAGTAGGGAGCAGTGGAGACTGCGGAGGTTGAGGGAACAGAGGCACCTGTGCCCACTGCCTGTGCTGCCCGTGTCTCTTTGGTGGCAGGGAAGACACAAACCCTGTCTGGCTTGGTGGATGTTCCTGTCTTGGTGTCCCTCCTGCCAAATGTGGCAGGGACACATGGGGGCACCCCATCTCTGCAGGGCAGGAGCTCACAGCCCAAGCAGTGGGTAGGGGACTGCAGGGGTCATTGACTGGCTGACGCTTGTACATCCCAAATGGAAGCAACCAGAAAGCTCTGACCAAGCCCAGCCCCACATCAAACCGCAGCAGTTCCTGGTGTGTGAACCCTACCTCAGCTCAGCCAGCAGACTGGATGGGGTGGACATCACCCTGTCACCTCACCACGGTGGCAGCACTGCTTTCTTCAAGAGGCCCGTTCCCTGGTGTAAAACAAAATGGACTCGGGTGGTGCAGGGATGCAGTGCTGCAGGGAACTGGAGAAGCTCTTTACCCTGTGCCCACCTGTGCCAGCAACGGGGAGCTACTGGGCTGCAATCTGGGATACTGGGAAATGCCCATCAGCGGTGCTTGGCTGCACTATTCTGGTCCATCTCAGGGCTGAGAACACATGGCCAGGATGAAACCACAAGAGGAATCAAACAGCAAAGACTGGAGCTAAAAAAAGAGAAGAGGAAGAGAGGGGAAGCCTGCCAGCACAGAGGGAACTGCCCGGCCAAGCAGAGAGCTCCCAGCAGAGCTGCAGCTCACCCCAGCTGAGCTGTGACCTTGCCGTGCTGCAGGGAGAGGCAGAAACCTCCCAGCTGATCCCACTGGGAGCCCAGCATCGTTTCTGTGAAACTGTCAGGAGGACAGCATGGAGGGCCAGCTGGCCAGCAGCTTTCTGCCTCTGCTCATCCTTGCCTGGCTGCCCATGGGTGAGTCCACCTGTGTCCTCACCTCTGCTCTGAACTTTTCCATCTGCAGGAGGTTTGGGACACTGCTGCTGCTTTTTCCTCTGTTCTTGCAGCATTTAAACCTCCACTTCTGCACTAGCACCGTGCCATCTGCCTTTTCAGGATGTCCCCTCTGCAATTACCTGTCCCCAGGCTGAGGGCTCTGCCCACAGGGACCCAGTTTCAGGCTTTGGGGCTTTGAACCAGCACCAGCTGCTGGAGGAAAGGACAGTAACTTCACCGTGCCTTTCACGAGCGATGTGTGCCAGTGGGATATGACCCCTGCAAGGACTTCTTCTATTTCACTAATATTTTTGTTTCCTCCAGGGACAGGCAGCCAGCCAGAAGGGGCAGACATGGCCATGGAGTGCAAGTTCAAGGTTTGGCTGGAGAATTTCACAATATGTGTGAAGTGGTGCAAGCCTGCAGGTCTGGGGGTGAGGAATCAAACCAGTGACGTGGCTCTGGGAGAAAACTCTGCCCATCTCACCAGTCCTGGCATGCATGCAGCCAACATGGGGATCTATGACTGTACAGTGTTCATCCCAGGAGTAAACTCAACAGACACTGGAAATGGCATGCAAGGGACATATCACAGTAAGTGTCACCACTTCTATTTTTGTGAGGCTGATGAGTGGGCAGAGAAGGACACTATGACCAGCAGTCCCCCCTGCACCCCATGTGCCATTTCCTCCAAAAAGCATCCCAGGCACTGGAGGAATGGGCCCAGCACAGCCCTTTTGGGAGATGCATCCCACCCCAGAGCTACTTGTCCAGCAGGTCCTTGAAATAGGACTTCCCACCTCCTCCAGCTGTGGCATGTCAGCAGAATGTGGAGGTGGCTGGAGCTGTGGTGGCAGGAGCAAGACAGCGGAGGCTGTGGGCTCCAGGTCCCTCCCCCGAAACAGAGCAGGGAGCAGGGTGTCCTCTGTGTTTCTGTCTTCCAGGCTGTGGCCCTCAGGTCAATGTCACCAAGAAGGAGACCTGGACGGGTGAGTCCCCACAGCTCTGTGTCTGAAAGGGTTGGGGGCAGGAGGGGTTCCTCAGGGAGAAGGAGAAGCAGCTAGGGGAGTGACACATCCTGATGTTTTCCCATGAGTGGGAGCTGCTGACAAACTAGCATGGTCCCCAGGGGATGAGAGGCTGTGACAGTGGGAAGGGGCTTAGATGCTCCAACCAACCCCCTGGCTGAGTTTGGATGAGTTCAGATGAGTTTTTGGAGATTGTTCCCTGCAGCATTTTGTTGGCACCCCAGGGATCTGAGTAGTTTGGGGTCTAGAAGTCCAAGTTTGGAAAAGAACTGGCCCCCTCTCCAAAAGAGGCAATAGCAGCGTGCGTCCCTGTGTGGTGGGATGGCAGCTCACGAGCGTGTCTGGGATGGTTGTGTGTGCAGAACTCAACTGCCTCCTGTGCATCATCTTCGGCTTGATGGTGGGGACGCTTCTTCACATGCCAGTCATTGGCATTCTGCTGTGGAAGGGCAGAAGGAACAGGAAAGGTAAGGCTGATCCTGCACAGAGCCTCCATCTCCCATGGGAGCCGGTCGGCATCTCCTTCTCACCTGATAGTCTGGACAAGCCCAGGCTTGGGAGGTATCCATCTTCAATATCTTACTGCTCCTGCTCACTCTGTTCCCTGCATGAGTCTGTCCTGGGGTGGGAAGAAGGCTCACCCTGTCCCTTCGTCTGACCAGTTGCTGGTGAGAGCCCAGTTATGGCACAAGCTGTGGTTCAGGTGGAACAGGTCTTGCACGTCTCCACATTTCCAGACATGTCCATCTCAGAGCTCTTCTCCAGCTCCTCCAAGGGCTTTTAGCTCCTTGCTAACCCCTCCTGCTCCTTGGCCATCTTCAGAGCCAGACAGCTGCTGAGCCCCATCCTCTCCTGCAACAAAAGCAAAACCAATGTAGATTTTTTTTTTTCATTTAAGTTAATGATTTTTAGCATTACTTTAACTACATTTCCTTTTCCAGATAATCTCCCAAGCATGCAAGAGGTGGAAGGGAATCAGCTCAGCATGGTAAGCCAGGGAGTGCTTTGCCTGTATCATAAAAAAAAAAAAGCTGTTGAATACCCTTTTAAAGAATTTCAAAGTAAAAATCAGGTTTGCTTCCTGAAATCATGGTCCTAAACACATTAACTCCTGTTAAATAGGGGCTAATGAGCTTCTGAATAGGTGGCACCTCTGAGCAAACTGGAATAATGCTTGGGCAGTGCAAATAGTTGTGCCAGTGGAAAAATATTAGTGAGGGAGATGCAGAAGGGAAAGGTAGAGCTCTGCCCATTGCTGTCTGCCCTGCAGGCAGCCCCAGGGACAAGGACCGAGGACCTGACCTACGCCAACCTGAAGTTCGAAAAGAAGGGGACGAAACCCGCCTCCTCTGATGTCATTTACACGGAGGTCAAACCACCACAACAGAAACTGAGCAGTGAAGATGCCGGTGCCGCCAGCTCAGGGGTGGATGTCGCTCCTGAGGGAGAGGGCAAATGAGGGAGCAGGGAAGGACAAGCCGCCTGCTGTACACTTTCCAGGGACATCATCCCTAGGAGGTAGGCCTTCGCTTGTATGGAAGTGCAATCTTGGCCACTGAAGCCACCCATTTACCCCCCAAATGGCAGCACCGCTGTGCTTTACGTTCCCCTGGAAGAAGCCACCTCTCACGGTGAGGACAGGACTCTTCTAGGCTGTTTTCCCCTTGCTGTCCCCCAGCCCCAAGGACCATCAAGCCTTGGCAACTCCTTTTACAGCCTCTGGTCACTGATGGGCGCCTCTAGCAACTTGCTCCATGTTTCAGTGATATCACCGTGCGCCCTGTGGCCATCATGCTCCAGGAAGCACTTGGTGTCCCCTTGGTGCTGGATATGCTGAGTGAGGTGGCCATGAGAAGCTCCTCTCAGTGCTGGAAAAATCCCGTAGCAGTTTTCTGGATTTTCTCTGGAGCAGGCACTTGCTGTGGCCTGGGTTGATTTTGCTCTGTTTCACTTGCTCGAAACACAAGGAGTAAGGTTGGGAAATCATTTGCTTCACAGAGGTGCAGCACAGGTGCTGCTACTGCTGCAGTGATCCACGTGGATCTGCTTCATACCAGGAGTGGATGGGTGTCCTTGGATGTGTAGAGCTTTCCTGTAACTAGGGGGGGAAAAAAAAAAAAAAAAAAGTTTTGCCTCTGTTTCCAGTTCTGTACTCCTGAGGGAGGCCTATTTGAAGTCCAGCAGGAACAGTCCCCAAGCCCTGGAGACTTTCTGGTTTCCCTAGTCAGCCCAGTTTCAGAGCAGCTACCCATGGGAGGCATCCCCAAACTGCAGGACATCCTCACCAACCTCCTCCTGGGTACCTGCAATCATGGAGGAGGAGGATGATCCATTAGGGGTGCCCCAGTTTGGAAAGGGAAGGCCTAAGTTAAATGGACAGGTACAAAATGCAGCCAAAATCTCAGCAGCAGCTGCTGAAAGAGCTGGAGGAGGAACTGGGGTTTGAAGGAGATGTGCCAGGTCTCCTCCTGGCTGCAAAAAGGAAACAAGATGGGGGGTCTCCAGAACATATCTCTCTCTACCCATTGCTCTGTGAAGTCTATTTCCTACATGCCTGGAGGTTCATGGGAATTGTCAGAGAGCTGGAGAAGGGTCTAGAGCACAAGTCTGGCGAGGAGCAGCTGAGGGACCTGGGGTTGTTGAGCCTGGAGAAAAGGGGGCTCAGGGGAGACCTTCTGGCTCTTGACAACTCCCTGACAGGAGGTTGGAGCCAGGTGGGGTCAGGCTCTTCTCCCAAGGAACAAATGACAGGACAAGAGGAAATGGCCTCAAGTTGCTCCAGGGGAGGTTTAGGTTGGACCCAGGGAACAAATTTTTCCCTGCAAGGGCTGTCAAGGGCTGGCCCAGGCTGCCCAGGGCAGTGGTGGAGTCCCCATGATCCCTGGAGGGGTTTCAAAGCTGTGGAGATGTGGTGCTGAGGGACATGGGTTAGTGGTGCCCTGGCAGTGCTGGGGTAATGGTTGGACTTAATGATCTTAAGGGTCTCTTTCAACCTAAATGATTCCAGGATTCTATACAGACAGAATGGGTGGCCCTTGGGCTGGCCCAGTACAGCCCTTTCCATGTTCCAACAGCATTAAATGGCCAATGACATTATTTTAAGGAGAAAAGGGTTTTTAAAAAAGTTGGCTTCAACTAAGAGCAAGAGCTCGTGACTCCAAGAAAAGCTGAGCTGGGCACCCAAGACTTGTATAAAAAGCCTCAGCAGCCAATTAACCTTTACAGAGGCAAGAGGCAAGTAGAACTCCAGCAAAGTTCTTCAGCACACCCCCAGGGTCAAAAAAGGCAGCCACAAGGAAAGGGACCATGAGACTGACAAGGGCTGAGAAAATCTCTCCCTTTGCTTAACTGCTTTAGAAAGAAGAGGAAGGAAAAGTTTCACCCATTGCTTCACCAAGGGCGAGTTGTTAACTGATGAGCTGGAGAAAGCTGGGACAGTCCTAGAGCTGCTTTTGCATCCTCCATTGCCTCCAAGATTAGCAGGGATCAAATCTGGGGTGGTGCTTTTAACAAGGAAGCGTGAAAGAAGTCCAGAAAGAGCCTCAGCACAATTATGCGAGTGAGCAAGAAACAACCAAATGCAGCCAGGGCTGCTTTGAGGAACCAGCTGAGGCAAATCTCTCCAGCTCTCGGAAGCTTTTGCAAGTGCAGGCAGGAGGGGCGGGGGCTGCGCCTTCAGAAAGGTGAAGTGGCTGCGGCCGGACATGGGCCTCTGAATTGTGGTTCTCAGGAAGATGTTATCACAGGTGGCTAAGCAAGTGTGGAGAAAGAGTGATGATAAACTCAATGCCCTTCCCCCCCAGTCACATACGTGACCTCCATCTGGAAGGAAGCCCCTATTGTCCCCATGTGTGCTCAAGGCAGATAGGTGAAACGTCTTGGATGGGGTTCCATGGGGGCAGCTTGATTCTCATCTTTCCCTGAACATCACACATTCAAATCACATTTTCAGTGGAGCTTGGAGAACTCGAAGATACAACCCAACATTTAATTGCTTCCAGAAATCACCGAGGTCAAGAAAAAGGAGAGACACACTCAGAAAGACACTAATACTAGTCTTAAACCAAACACTTCACTATAGGCCACTTTTATTTCAAGAACAGAACAGCCTTTCTTTCATCCCAGCACCCCGCAAGAGTTCAGTGTGTAACTTGGGTAGCACAACAACAACCAGTCACATCCTGCAGAGCAAGACCCCCAACCAAAGCAAACCCCACTGAGAAGCCAGCTGTGGGTTTTCCTCCTTTACCTCCCTGGGTGAGGAGCAAGCCTGGCACAAAATGTGAACAGCTCCCTCATCCTGCACCTGCACTGATGCTACACCAGCAGGAATTAGACAAAGAAAGTCAGTATCTTGCAGAGTGGGAGCAGATCCCAACCACAGATCATCTAGACACTAAGTTATTGCTATGTTCTGACTTAAGGGACACTGCAGGTAACTCACCTGGTAACCACCAAGAGAGGTGATAGCCTCAGATTGCCCTAGGAAAGGACAGATCTTGTTTAATCTGCTCCCTGCTTTAAGAGGGATGAATTTTCTCAGTGGGAATGAATCTTGGTCATTTTGATGGACAAAGGTCAGGACAGGGACACCACAGGCAGGCTCCCAAAACACCTGGAAATTTGTCATGCCTGCCAGACTTCCCCAAGGAGTTCACACAGGCTTTTCAGAATATATGCTGCTAAGGGCACTCACTGCTCCTGACTTGCAACTGGAGCTGCTGAACCACCTTCACATGGTATGAACTGCAGGTTCACATTTCAAAGTGAGCAGGAGCCCGGTGTCACCTTGAAAGATGTTCAGAGTTGCTGATTCATCAGGTAAAATGAAGGCAAATTAGCGCTATGCGACATGAGCATGGGGAGGTACTGGTCTTGCCACCCCCACACGAGGTCAACCTGATACTTGATTCTGCTTCCCTCTGCTGGTGGGACATGCTGTGATGGCAGCGTCCCAGTATCAAGTCAAGCAAGCTAAAAGGAGACCTTACATAGGAGACCACTTGTCACCAAAGATTATCAGGTAGCCCAAGGTTGATTACAAGTGATGAGTTCACAGCAGTGTCAGTGCCCAGTGTCCCTTCCCACCAGGAGTATTGGCCAGAGCATGAGTCTGAGAGGATGAGGACTGCAGGAAGAACCTCAAAGAGATGGAAAAGCAGAGGAGTCCTTTGCCCGACATCCATCTCTGTTAAGCATCATGCAGTTGGTTCTCTTTCAGGAGAATCTTCTCCCCAGGCTTGAAGGCAGGCATCCCCAGGTATGGGCAGCTGGCACAGCGGAACGCATCCCCCAGGTAGCACTGCCGAGAGAGAGAAGCACCTCTTGTAACCTGGGGCAACTCCCAGGTTTTCTCCCCCCGCATGTTTTTGGTAGCTTAAGAGACAACACGCTCCTCAGCGTGTATTGGCACAGAAACCACCCCCCCCTCTCAAGACAGGTCTGGTCAGTGCAGACAGAGCTGTGCAGGGCACTGTGCTCGTGCACAGAACGCAGGCTTTCATCCCAGCCAGTGCACCCAGGCACAGCTGCAAGCTGGGCTTGGGCAGCCCCTGAAGCACCAGCAGGTCCCCCAGGCTCCCCTAAGGTTGTCTCCCCTGAGCAGATCACCAGTTAGCAGGTGAGCAGGGAAGTTTGCTCTGCACTCCGACTCCTACAAGGGCAGCACTTGGGCTGGAACAGACAGCACAGCCCGTGCCGGTACGGGCCCCGTGGGCACCAGGCTGAGGCCCTGCAGAAGCTGCACAAGCAATGTTCGGAAGCAGTAAAGCCAGCTTAGGGAGCAGTCACTAGAGGACACGGTTCTTAGACACAAACCATGTAGAGAAACACGCAGTAGAGAAAGAAAAATGACTATTTACATTTCCACAGGCAGATTTGGGCTGCGAGCTCTTCTTCTCCTGCTCCAGCTCTTCAGCCAGGCCACATGTGCTGTAGAAAAATGAAGAAGTCACCTGCATCTTTCTGCATAAAGGTTGTAAGTCATCAAAACTTGTCTCAGACCCACTGACACACAGCAGCCCTCTCTCTGTCACACAGCACAGCTGACTCCACACTTTCACGCTCTTCAACACCACAGTTTGTTTAACAATGTTGAAATACACTCCTCGAGTTTAAACCGAGTGAGAGATGACTCTCCAGCACTCGTATATGTACTTGAAATCTGAGAAACCAGGGGGTTAGCTCTGGCTGCACAAAGGGGGTCTCCACCTTCGGGAAGGCTATTGACCTTATCTGTGTGCTCATTTGTAGCAGTTTTGGTGTGGCCAGTCAGTGCTCACTGTATTTGGATTTACTTTCAAACAGGTAAGATAAGAAAGGACATATTCCAAGATAATTATGCTCTCAAGAACACAAAAGCATCTATAATTTTTTAAAAATCCATCCAACCCTACAGGTTTAACGCTACAGTTAAAAGCTTCACCAATACACTCATCCCAGCACTGACCAGTTCTTGCAGGCCTTCTTTTTGCCCATTTCTTTGCAGGATGGAGCTCTGAGGGAAGCTGGATCTGGCTTTTTCAAATCCTCTGAATCCAACAGCTCATCAGAGTCTAGGATATCCTGAAAACATACCATGCAAGATGACATGCAGGAAATGGATTTGACAGTAGGGAATGACATTGCTGCATGATGGGGTCAAAGAAACAGTGCCACCTGTAGCACTAAAGTGCTGCAGCTTTGCCCTGTCATCTGTGTCTCCTCTCTGCCCTCACCACACCTCTGGGCTCTCAAGACCTCACATAGCAGATGAGATACTTTGCCCTGGGTGTGCTTTTCTACCTGTTGAGTTGTGAAGCTCCCCAGGAGGCACAACTGAAACTAGAGCAGAAAAGAAGAGGAGAGGGAAGGAACAACAGCAAAGCCTCACAAATAAAACCAGATACCATCTCTTCATCATTCATATCATTGGCAGAGAGTGTCCACAGCTTGGCAGTGGCTGGGTCCACCGAGGGTTTTCCTGGAACGAAGGAAGAACTAGTAGTTACTCCAGCCTTTGTACCACCTACTCCCAACAAACAGAGTTCAAACACCTTTTGAAAGCCCCACTTTCCAGTTCTCACTGTAGCACTCCCTACCCCCAAGCTGTCTCCCTGTTCCAAGGGATGCTCCTCGGTGGAGTGAGGCAATCCAGCCATGCAGCACACACCACTCCTTACCTGAAGGACCGGGTTTCTTGGCGAAGGAAATTTTGAGCTGACTTGAGGATCCCACTTCGAAATTGGGCTTCCTGCCTTCTATCTGAACGATGAGAAGGTCGTTGCCTTGGTAACCCAAATGCTCTCGGACCGACTGGGCCTCTTCTGGGGTCAGTGCTTCCTTTTGCAGCTGCAATTTAAGATACTGAGTTACCCTCGTGCAGAAGCCCTCATTTCAGCACCCAGTCCAGTATTCGAGGCAAGACAGATAATTGGTTTCGTTTTTTTTCAGTCCTAAAAAACCCCACTACATTTGCAGTAACTAAAGCTTGTGGCATTTACAGTAAATCAGGGTAGCCAAACACCTTGTCACCCAACCAGTCTCCAGGAATTGCCATCTGCATTTCAAGGTAACTGCACAGAGGAGTTTCTGCAAGCAGTTTGTGTACACATACCTCCTTCACTTCCACCAACCCAGAGAGAGTCAGGGCTGTGGGGAGTTTGGCTGCTGTCTTGAGTCTGCTGTTATTTCCTGCAAGACACAAAAGCAGGAAGTAGGAGATGGGAAGAGCAAGAATAGAGGTCACTGAGAAACCTGGAAGAGCTTCAGAAGGAAGTATCTGAGCCAAACCTCTGCTTTCAAAGTGGGCCCTTTCTAGTTGACAGCAGGAACAAACCAGAAGGAGCATAAGCAGCCTGTTCATTAAAATAACAGCCTGGGATCAGGCTGGACATGGACAAAGCCATTCTAGCTCCAGACCTGTTCTATTTATGCCAAAGCCTTCCTCAATCCAGTTAGCACCCATCAAAAAAAATGGAAAAAAAATGCCCCAAACAATCCCCACCTCTAAATTCAAACAATATCCCCAAAAATATTTTCACTTTATTAAAGTGAACAGCTCATGAAGTTTTCAAAACATGGACTTCTGAATGAACATTACACCCAGAAATGGAACACTCAAGAGCCTTGTTCTCACAGGCAAAAGCTTCTGCCATCACTGTCAAACAAAAACTCATTCCAGGCTTCTTTGCCTGTGCACAGAATCATGCTGAACAGAATCCATTCACCCTCTTGCAATTCCCGCTTGCACTTTTGTCCAAGTCCACCAAATTCCAGCCTGTCAGACATGACTCTGGAAAAAAGAAACCTCATCTACTACAGACTTTGCGTGTTCTTTGTTCTGTCCCAGAATTGTTCCTCCCTGCCCCTGAGGTAATACAGAGCCAGCATCAGCTTCAAATCGCTGGCAAATCTTCCCAACCTGAAGGTGTTTTTGCTGCCACTGACAGCACCATTTTCAGCACTGTAGATTGTGCTGCAAGAACAGAAGCCTGTATGGCAATGGTGTTATCAGGGGGCATTTCCCACTTCCATCCTGAACCAGCTCCCTGTGACAGTAAGATTTGAATGCAGGTCAGACAGAAGACAAAGAAATAATCTTGCCTTCACCCTCTTGTATACTCCTTCAGCTGACCCAAAGCAGGTGCTCTGGATTGACTCTTAAAATTTAGTCCAAACACTTTCACCTTTTCAGGATAACTGCTTCTGGGCAGTATGTCAGAACAAAGGTCTCTGGCCTTTCCATTTCGGCCTGATGCTCACAAGAATTTCTGCGTTGCTATAGAAGTGAGGCTGATGTGGATTCTCTCACCTGGTTCTGTAACCACCGGTTCTTTCAGGAGGACACGGCCCCCTGGCTTAAGGATGCGAGCGATTTCTGCCAGTACCTCTGCGCTGTGCTGTGCTGCACTGCCTGGTACCATGCCAGAGAGAATGACATCGAAACTGGACTCCCTGTGAGCCGCTGGCAAGAAAGAAAGGGAAAGATGGTGAAGTTTTACAGATATACAGCACAGCTTTGCTTAATGCATCCGTTCCTGCTCCCTCCTCCTCTCTCATGCCAGCATACACCAGCAATAGTGGATTAAAGACACCAGTCACAGAGCACGACCGGGATAAATCACTGTCTTTGCTGTGCTGCTTGTGGCACAAGCCAGCATTAGGTGCGGTGACTGTTCCAAGTGCTGACTTACAAACCATGAAGACATCAGCTCACACAACAGAGGCATCCTCTCCCTTTAAACAAAACAGTGAAAAAATAAGCTCATTCTTACACTGAGACAGCTGGTTAACGTTTTCCACGGAGACACGATTATCAGCTCCCACCAGCGCCTGAATTTTATCCACCAAATCTTTCAGGGCTTCAACGGGTGAGGAGCTGTCCCAGACGATGGCCACGCGCTGGCCTGGCACAACTCCGTACTCGCCCATTCCTGCAGCAGCAGAATCAAACCTGAGAGCAGCAGAGAGAAGAACGGGTCAGGGGAAGGCAGAGGAAGGGTAAGTGCCAAGTGCAGCATGAACTCCTGTGGACTGTGACTTAACCATGGAGCATCACCTTGCTTTCTAGAGACAGGCAGCACAGAGTTCCCACAATCTGAGCATTAACAGGACATTAAGCAAAAGCTACACTTAAGGGCATAATTCAGTTTCTCGACAGCTCAGAGACTAGTTTTGCAGGGAGGCTTAAAACAAAACAAACCCCTCAGCTGCTTTCCTGAAAGATGTGAGTAGAGACGTACACAAGGCTTCTGGATTTCTAGACTAGTGACAGCTTTGAGACATTGAACACTGCCTTACCTCCGCCACTCAGGACACGACCTAGCAGAGTTTGCTTATGCATGAAAAGGAAAATAAACAAACCACAC
Source organism: Chloroceryle aenea (assembly GCA_013399075.1). Taxonomy (NCBI): domain Eukaryota; kingdom Metazoa; phylum Chordata; class Aves; order Coraciiformes; family Cerylidae; genus Chloroceryle; species Chloroceryle aenea. The sequence goes on along the minus strand of VWZY01012249.1, from coordinate 20,855 downwards.
CACCTAATTTTGGCATTCCCAGCATTTCAGATTGAGGCTTTTTCAACTCTTGCCATTGGTGGTGCTGGGTGAGCACACACAGAAGGAGAAGGGGAACAGAGTGTGCAGTGAAGTGACGGTTTTGAGAAACCCACCTGCAGTAATATTTTATAAGAGACTGTATTCCTGACAGTGTCCAAAGAAAATCTGCCCTGTGCAAGTGTCACAACAGTATCATCCCACCACCTGCGTTCATAGCGGCACTGGCTATGGAAACAAATTACCTACCCCTTTTGCTCTACTCATCCATTGTAAATCTATTTTCTTTCTAATCAACCATGACCCCTGAGACCAGAGAGCTCAGTGTGCTCACCAGTTGCCCTGTGTAGTTCAGAACAGGACAGCCCTGAGCCTCATCACAGCTACTCCAGTAGGGATGGTGCTACCGCAGCCCACACTGCCAACGAGGTGAGGAGTGGGGGATGTGGGAGGTACACTACAGGTCCCAGTGCTGCACAGCTGCCCTTGAACATGCATGCAGTGCAAGCTAAGCAACTACAACAGACACTAACACTAGTAAACACACATACTAATCTCATTTAAGTCAACTTTCCCAGGAACATGGCTAAAAAATCTCAAAAGATATGTAAGCTGTTGGGCCAACGTGGAAAAAAACCCCAAAATAAATCCCAAGTCACACCTTCCTCTCAGAACAGCAGGTTG
>VWZY01012248.1:79945-108277 GCA_013399075.1 Chloroceryle aenea | reverse complement strand
TTTTTGATTGATTATGTGAGAGTGCACACCTCATTTCAAAGTAATGCTTTTATCTTAAATCAAATCAATTCTAAGTGAACATGTTTTATGCATTTATGCTTATAGTTGAAAAAAAGTGGTTCCTAAAAAATAGTACTGGCTTTTAACTATCCAGTGAACAAGTCACTGGAGATGCCTGCATGTCTCAGCCAGTGAGCATTTATTGTATTGTCTTGAAACTGCTACAAGTTTAGGGCTCACAGAGCTGCTGTAATCTTAATGAAGCAGTTAATGATGTGTGAATTATAGATCCTGACAGCCTCTTTAATAAAATCAACAGGACTGCATCCACGGCCTACCATAGCTGCTAAATAATGACAATACTGTCTGTTTAACATAGCACAGTATAAGTAAAGTACCATTCTTGCATTTTTGTACTGAAAAATTCTTTTCAACACAAAGAAGAATGTGTGCAATGAAGAACAAGCTGATACAAATGACACTTCATTTCTTTCAGTTTGGGAAAGAAATGCAATAGCCACAGGGAATTCACAAATGATGCATCATGTAAAGCAGTGTGGTTTTTGTTGTTATTGTAACAACATTTCTATAACATGTGTGTTTTTTTGTTGGTTTTGTGTTGGGGTTTTTTGTTTGTTTGTTTTGTGTTGTTGTTGTTGTTGTTTTTTTAAAGCATATCAACTTTATCCTTCTAACAGCTTTCAATGAACGATTGTCTTCACAGCAGAGCTTATTAGAACATGATAGCACCGGACAGCCCTTAGTTGTATGGAAATTGGTACTATATGTATGTATGTCAAGGGATTTTTCAATACACTCTGCTCACAGAAAAAGAATAATTGTTGTTAGAATGAAAGGGCTTTTTTACACTGCTTTAGATGATCAGTCTTATCGCTAGCTAACAATTCAAAGAAAGTTTTATGTGTGCCTTGTGTATATATTCCCTAAAAATCGTTCTTTATTGTCTGGTAGACTGAAACTAAACACTAAGGGCTCTGGAGAAATCCAAGGCTACTTTACGGTATGTGTGTAGTCTTGTTTATGTTTCTAGTTCAAGCAGCTGTCTTTCACTTATTTAGTAGACATGGAAGCAAAGGAAAGGGGAAAGAAGCAAGCCGTATTCACTACCTCATGTGGACACTTCATTTGCTATTGTGGTCCAGGCAGTATCAGATCAACAAGACACCAAAAAGCTAGAAAGTAACTAACATGTAAAAGAAAGCACCATTAAGACACAACTACAAATGAAGGAATTACCTAGCCTGTATAAGAACTTGTGAATGTATTCAAGATGAAATAAACCTGGCCCACTGGACTGAATTTACACAAGTGACATTTTTGTTACCAGTAAAGGCACTCCTATCAGTAAAGCCTAGTGCAATTAACATGTACAAACAAAGCAGATGACTTGCTTAGAGTAACACAGCCAAACCTATCAATTAGTCCCTAGAAGTTCAAAGTCTGTTTTCCTGCATTACTGCAGCAGTGTTTGTACAAGAAACATTGTTTATTGCTTCCCCTCCGTTTCCTTAAGCAAAAGACTTGGAAGTGGTCCCTGCATTTGCACCTTTCTGTTCCTCTTTTCCTTTCTTTCCTTTGGCTCCCACCTCAAGCCTCTGTGTGCAGACAGATGTGCACACACATTATGCAAACACAGGTGTTTATATCACCTTTCCTATTTGGATCTTTTAGTTTCCAGCATTTCATGTCCCATGCCTCTTCCACTAATCTTACTTCCACCCCTGTCCATTACTGTTTTGTTTAACCCAATCCCAAATAACATCCTGTCTCCTGAGACACATTTACCAACAGTAGAAAAAAAATAATTATACCTCCCTGCTTTTCACATTCTCTAAGAATTGAGAAAGACCTCACCCCTACCAGTGGATCCATTTTTCCTCTCTGTGTCACTCTGAATTGCATGGTTCTGGATTTCCTTCATGGAGCAGATGTTGGAGGGAAGGCAGTAAAAAGAAAAGTAGAACAGCTGTTAAGACCATTAATCTTCCAATAGGTGTAGACTTTGGAGATTAAGGCAGGTTTTCCAAGCATTTCTCTCTTTCAAAGCAAACCAAATTTATTGTGGAAAAAAGCCAATATAGAGAATGGGTGGATGTACCTCTTGGCGAAAAAAATACATATCCAATTATTTGGGTAAAGTATTTGTGTTCAAGCACTTTTGAAGTCATATACATGGAAGGCTTAACTTGATAATGTCACTGGTTTTGATACCATTGCAATAAGGAAAAACCCAATAGTTTAGACTTTTAGTATTAAAAATCTCAGCCTACTAGCTACCGTACTTCTTTCACTTGTCTCACCATTAACATCACTGGCAGCAAATCGTTGAAAACCAGCAGTAGTAAAACTGCCATCTCAGACTGTGAATGTGCACTGCTCAGGAGTGCACGTAATGAGAACGAAGGCAGAGTAAATCTCCCTTCACTACAACACACCATCCACTTCAGACAGCCTGAGTGGTGCCATATGCTGCCAATATTCCCATTCACATCAGTCACTTCCTTGGAAAATAAAGCACCACAGCTCCTGGGAAGTATGAAGGGCACAAGTCTTGAATATATAGTCTCCAGCACAGGGAAATCACTAACAAATGTAAAAAAACCCTGAATCAGTGCACAAGATTGAAGCCAGCTTTATCTTTTTTTTTTTCCTTTCTTTGTTGGTGACAAAGCAAGAAGTACAACTAACATTTAACTCACTTAGGGTTTTTGCATTTTACTTTTATTTAAGTATCACAAGCAGTATTGGTTTTCTTTTATTTTAGACCACCCACCTACAAGAGAATAGGAAATCCAATCATACAATGCTCCTCTGCTTCATTACCACACAAAAGAGGTTTAGAAAAGCTTAGGATAAGCAATGGGATTTGTGAGCATGTTTCTGAATCAAACCTTAGAGGTTTCTGAGGTTTGCTTACAATCCCTTGCCTTTTTCAGTAATCATACATTAGAGGACCTTAGAGAAAGGCAGGTCATTGAATGATTTAGTTCTAATCTATAATGGTTACTATTGATATCAGCAAAACCTGTGCTTTCCATAAATCATATTGCTAAGCAGTATTCTCTAATAGAAAAATACTGTCTTATCTTGATTTTTCAGGGTGATTTTTTCACCCTGATCCTTTTAATTTCCTTTCGTTTCTTAGTAGTTTATGTTTTCATCTGTTGCACATTCAAGGGAAAATCATTGCAAAATTCTGCCTTGTACTGCAAATTACATTAACTGCTTCAGAGCTGGCAGTGGCATGTATCTGATTACAAAGATGTCAATATTTTATGATCAGAACAGGAAGAGCTAAATGGTGAAAATCTAATACGCGATAAGCTCTGAAAATGGGGTGGGTGCTCTCATTGTTATTAGTGTTTTTCAGGGGTTTGGGGGAGCCAAGCAGGTTCATGGTTCATGGACTTTTAAAGTGGCATCTCAGTGGACCACATTGATGCTTTTGTTTAAATACAGACCTCACAGAGGCTGGCGGTAGCAGGTGTAAATTGGCATGGTGCCACCAAAATGAATGCAGTTCTGATGATTTTTGTATTGAGAAGTTTGTCCTTAGAATGCAGTCAAAGTTTTTACACTGCAGCTTGCAGAAGAAGATAGTGACATACATTTTCACAGTTAATAACACAACTTTAGTCATGCTTTTGACAGTTCTTCATTTCTAATTTGTGTAGTATTCTTTTCACAAAGAGCCTGACCAGCTGCACAGAGCTGCTGTTATTTCAGGAGCTGCAATGAGCTGCTGTTTACCCCAGTACCCCTCATCCAAAATCATCTTTCTCACAGATTTTTAGGATATTACCTAATTTAAAACAGTTAACATTAATAAATGCTACATTTTAAAAGAATGTTGCACTGAAAATGTGCATTAGGGTACTGAAGTCCATCTATGTAAGGAAAGAATAAAAAGGATCTAAGAAATGCTCAACACTCATCAGGGTAGAGGCTGCATTTGTATCCACAACAGTGGATTCAGAATAATATTTTATTATTGTTTCTAGTTTACAGAAATTATGACTTGGAGCTTAAAATAATAAATCAAATACAAAATCATGAGTTGTGAAACACTTCTTTGGAAATGTGCCTCATTTTTATCACTACAATGTCAATTAAACCAGAATTCTTTGTCTTTGGCTTGATGAGCAGGTATAAAAGCAATTCCACAGCCAATTGTCAGATAAAGAAAACCCAATTCATGTGCTATAATAACAAGGTCATGAGCCACATAGAACCATTTTTAGATTTGCTTTGAGTAAGCTTGGATGAAGAAAAGCATGTATCAAAATACAAAAAAAAGAGCCATTGAAGGGTTTGGATGAGTCATTCAGTCTCACCTGAGAATACAGGCAGATAAAAGAGTGTAGCTTTGATGGAGGCACTAGTGAATTGGTTATGTTTTCATAATGACTTCTTTACATTATTGAATACAATGGGAACTTAAAGGCCAAATGCAATAACAGTTTCTCATGAAAAATTAACAAAGAATTTATGGAAATGTAGCAAAAGTCCCAAAGCAATTAGCTTAGATTTCTCTAGAGTCTGAGAAAAGCCTGGATAATTGCAGACAGAAACTGCATAAAGTGGCTATTTTCATTATCACAGGATACAGAAAGTCCATTTTCATCACAATGGGACATAATGATGTTAAAGCTAATGTGGAGATATGTTTAAAGAGGTTGAGGCACAGTTTACAGAATGGTTTGATTTTCATGGCATTCAGATCCATATTAAAGATCCTTCTTAAAGTGATGAGGTGTTTTTTACCTTGTGACTTCAAAGCCTCCTGCAAGGTAAGAGAGAAAAATAGATTGCAGTCTCAGGAAGCTAATTGTACATTACCAGTAGGATGCACAGGAATGAGTTTAATTTGTCTTGAATAGAGACGAGCAAAATTGTGATACAAATTGGCACATGAATATACATTTTTACTTATTATATGTATGTTTGTAAAAGCACTTATGATGCTAGTACTGTGTAGCCTGGAGACAGAGCGGTTGTAGCAGGCTAAGGTCATGAGAGAATCACCCTTAAAATCATAAGAACATTGCTGAGAGCACCTGCAACACCTCCTCAGCCCTAATTTCTGGTTTGCCTATGAGATCTGTTGATGCATTTTATTTTATTTCTAGTGAACACCAATGCTCTGCATGTGGTGTTCTCTCACCGGTCTAATTACTCCTCACATGAACTGGAAAGTCATATTCTGGTTGGATGCTCATGCTCAAATGATTTATATTACATAACACAAGCAGCCTTTTGTAATCACAAATGTCCTTAGCAATGTCACAAGCTTCGATCTGCAGTGTTTCCACCAAAGCCCTCAATAAAAGTCTGTAGGTAAAAGTTTTCTATTACAGCACAGAATAATTTCTACTCTATTATAGTACAATGCTGTGGTCATTATACAGGTAAAGCGATCACTGGTCTCCAAGGGGTTTTAACTACACAGTCAGGCCTTTTATGTTCTACCAGCTGAGTAACACAAATAACAGTCAGTCTAGCTGTTAGGCTTGATTATAATCTTGCTCATATCAGTGTAAATCAAAGAAGCTTTGCCAATATTTCACATCAGTGCAAGTCTCAAGTACAGATGGGCTAGCCATTTTATCTACTCGTTTGTCGGTTTTCTTGTCTCCAAACACAAGTATACATATTGTTATTATTGTAATTGTGGCTAATTTAAATCCATTTTACAATGGACTAAACATGATTAATGTATCCTGATGCATGTCCCTCTTTCCCCACATGAATCTTCTGATCATGTTTATTTCATATCTGAGCAGGAAGGATAAACAATTTCACTGTTTTAATTAGCAGGGCGTTAACAGAGTAAATCAGAACTCATGGGTAGCTGCTTATCACCTGCACAAGCAAAACCAGATGTATCTACATATCCATACAACCCATTTTATCCATTTGTGTGTTTTACTGTTTTAAGAGTAATTAGGATGTTTTGCATTACATATGTTATCCTATCATATGGTTGCATTAATTGTTAAATACTTAGTAATAACCAATATTAAGAGGCAATGCTTAAATATTTGAAATGCTTGTGGGATTTTTTCCCACTTTCTCTTTTTTTTTTTTTTTCCAAGAAAACTGCGTCAGAGAAAAAAAAAAAAAAAACAAACAAAAAACCCCCAATCAAATAAAACATTTCACAAAAATATTCCTGTAAATCTGCAGAGACCAAAAAAACAATTTGATTCACTGAGCCAGACACTTGCTTGAAACTGCTGAATATGGAACACTGACATTAAACACCCTTGGATCTGAAACTTCTGGATGGTTTAGATAGCAGTAGGTCAAATGAAGTTTTTGCTCAAGGGCTAGTTTAAAACTACTTGTAACATGTTTTGATTTACAGATTATCAATTTAGCTGAGCAGCAGAGGAACATACTCGGGGAATCGCATAAACAAATACATTCAACTGTACTGCAGATTAACCTAAAGTGACACATTTATTTAAAAATCTGCCTACTACTTGTCCTCATTGATTAAATGCCCTTAAGAAAGTGAGTCTGATGAAACAGAAGCCATTAAGATTCAGCACACCTCCTCCACTGCTTTTGATGGTTGACACATTCCCTGGAGTGGGAGATTGGATGGCTGATAAGCTAACACTGAATTATAAGCACTTTGTGAGATGTCACTTGCAAATGAAAGATCTACTGTTTTGCTTGCAAAGCAACAGTGTGCCTTAAGAGCACAAAAATGTACACGATGCAGAATTATTTAATCCTCTGTGCTGAGAATATAAATGAATGTATATGTATGTATTTATACACTTCACATGTGCATTTTTATGGCTGTGACCAGATCATAGTGCAATACAACTTGTTTGGAGGTACTATTGATCAGGAAAATAGAAGTGTCTTGGACTGTTTCAGTGTTGTCAGAAAGCCAAAGAAGCGTGGTGTAATATCTCCATTGTGTGTGCCATGGGAAGCTTTTTTGAATCTAGAACAGGGAACAGATAATTGGCAAGGGAGAAGTCTCCTTAGCCCTAAAATACACTGGGTTCAAGAGTTATGCTTGAACTTCAGAAGGACTGGGTGAAAACTATTTTGAGATTGTTTGAAAAATGAGTTTTGGTATTGGGTACAGCTCCATTAGGCTATTTGGAGCAATTACTGCTAATTACAAAATGTTCCATAAAGGTGATAATCTTTGGGTTATACCAAATGATCATATAGCAGAAACTAAAGCCACAGTGTCAAAACAATGTCTTCAGTATGAGCGAAGGCATAGAAAACTGTCTTCCCCTTTCATCACTCATTTTTTTGCCACCACAAGAGACCAGAAGGGTGCAAAGTGATCCTGGACTGAGAAGCCAGTTCTGAAGGAAAAAAAAATAAAAAATCAGATAGACCTTTCCACCAACACAAAACTGCAGTCTCATTTTTTTTTTTCCAGAGCTGTGTCATGACCGCTGTCCTCCCTNNNNCCTCCCTGCCACAAAAAAAAACACCATTTGGCTGTTCCCGAAACAGTCTTCATTGTAGCATCAAGTTGCCACTTAAAGTTTAATTGTAGGTATCTAACTGTGGTGTCTAACACCTGCTGTCAGCCCCTGCATTGATACCATATTAGTTTCTCTTGTCACCAGTTATTCTGTTTGATATTCCATGTGTCTGTGGTGCTGACCAGTTTTGATAGCTCCAGATCAGCTACCAAATCCAGCTTTCTTATTCACCTGGGTTTTTTTGTGCTCCAAATCACTCAGACTGTACTAAAGGGGTGAACCTGTAGAGTGGGGTGAACTTGTAGAGTAGGTTGAAAGGTTGGACATGACGATCCCATGGGTCTTTTCCAACCTAGATGATTCCGTGACTCTGCAAACAGTAGAAGAAATTTTTGTGCCATGCTGCAGGACCTTTACAAATTTGTAAGAATATTTGCCCCTAAAAAATTAGTGTAGATTGGCAGGAAAAGGAAAGGCATTTAGACAATAGAATAATTAAGTCCCACATTATTGTTAGTATAAGTTTGCTGGTGTGTTGTTACTACTGTTTAAAAAATGGTTTTCTCTGAACAGGAGATTTAATGAACCTAGGTTTTCTACAGAGAAGCATGCTTTGTACTGCACACCTTTATCCATCTCATCAGTGTTGCATCTCTGTGCTCCTCCTGACCCCATTGTAGTCAGGGACAGGCTGCTCTGGAGCCTCTCGTGGAGCCACTGTCCAGCCAGATGCTGTCAGACAGCACGTGTTATGGCTGAGTACAGCCACTCTTCCCCTTTGCAGGGGCACTGGGAATATTTCTGTCCTCTACCCAGCTGCCAGTTTTCACACAAGTTCTAGGAACTTTATTACCCTAGCTTTCTAGTAGGCTTTTAAAGTCAATTGAATTGGAAGAATTACAGCAGTATATTAAATGTCTTTTCTTCCTTATTACTTTAATTGCAAATTTCCTTTCTCTGTTATCACCTGGCAGTTTTATGTCTCAGAAATATATGAAGAAAATCTCAACAAACCCATCTTCCCCTCCCTTATGTCCCCCCTTCTCCCTCTCTCCCCACCCCAGTAAATACAGCTATTTGGCATAGTTGTAACTCAGGGCTCCGTATCATGACATTTTGGTGTTGATGTGAGGAAGGAGTAGAGTAACTACTGGGCAAATAAGGAATGGACAAACACTGAAGTTCTTCAGGGACTGGAGAACTTGGCATGCCAGAAGGGGCTGAGGGAAGTGAATCAAAATTTAACTGGTCTCAGCCCTGAGCAACAAGAGCACACACCTCTGAGCAGCAGGTGGGCCTGGATGACCTCCTCACATCCCTTCCCTGCTATGCAAGTTTGTGATTCATAAGCTCCAACCAAAGACCCATGAAACCTCCAGACTCGGGCCTGTCTCCTTCATGTGGGCCAGCAGAAGAACAAGCAGAAGGTTTTGGTTCATTAGAAGAGACTCAGAGTCACATGTATGTGCTGCTGAGCCCTTCTTATCATGGTGACACATCCTCTGTATTCCCAGCTCATGCTGCTGCTTGGCCTTCATCATGGAAAATATTTGGCTATCCTGAGGCTACAGATCTGTGTCTTGGCACACTGAGTTTGACCACCTGAAGAGCAGTCGTTTCCTCATGTAAGATCTTGGTTTCGAACGTCATAACACTGAAAGATTTTAAGAAGTATCTCTCCAATTTCTTAGCAGTTAAGTTGCTAAACACTCTTGGGGCAGGAGGGTCTGTCACTTGGACTCCTTATTTAACAGCTGTCAGGTGAATGATTAAAATACCTTATCATAATTTTAGTTCAGCTGTTATTGTTCTTGTTTTGAAAAGTCTAGGTTAACTCCGTCTCCATCTTAAGGTTTCTGAAATGTGCTAGGGTACAATGAGAACTCTAGTTATGTCTCTTTCATAAAGCAAGTCCTGTACAGCATAAAAAAGCAGCAAATATCAGACTGTGCAACTCCAACATGGTAAGCATGCGTCAAGAACTTGACTGATCTCAGAAGACCAAAGGTATAGATGTGAGAGAACTCCAACCAAAAGAAGACATTATTATGCAATGATTAATTTTTAAAAGTTTCAAAAGTCACTAAATACCCATCTCTTTATTGAGATGCACACTGATGAGTTCATGATGTTCGTCCAAGTGGTCTTTTATATCAAGGCTTAATCTGCTGAAGCCCTTTCAGCTAATGTCACAGAGAGAAAAAATGACCTTCTTCCTCTGAACTGACTTCTTCCTCCCATTTCACTATACCCTTGATAAGTATGCTACACATGCTGCTAAGAATGTATATTTTCAGGGAACAGGTATGTGTAAGCACATATTTATTTGTTACAGAAATACAATGAAGAATCCTGTTTATTCATTTTTAATGAATCAACATTGTATTTAATAATTATTATTATTAATTTCTGTCAGAATGTTTAGCATTCAGAAAATATGATGATGCATTGTAGCTTGTAGTTTGTAGGGAAAAATTGCAAGAAATTTTTAAAAATCTCATCCATTTAACCAGTTTTATCAATCAATTTGAAAGTCCTTTAGAATAAAGCAAAAACTCAGAGTAAAAAATAATAAAGTTGACCTACTTGCTTTTGCACCTTTAGAATGGAGCAAAATCTTCCAGAATGTTAATTAAATCTTTGGAAAAAAATGCTAAGGTTTCTTCATTAGCAGTATTTGATCTTATTAATATATGTTCCTCCATACCTGCGTGTGGTGGTTTGAGTTTGGCTGGACACCAGGTGCCCACCAAGCCATTCTATCACTTCCCTGCCCCCTCTTGGATGGACCAAGAGGAAGAAAATAAGATGAAACTTATGACTTAAGACAAAGTCAGTTTAATGAAGAAGCAAAGCAATGCTGCACATGGAAGCAAAAGAAAACAAAGATTTATTCTCTATTTCCCACTAGCAGGTGAAGTCTGACCCCTTTTCTGGGAAGCAAGTCTCCAAACAGGTAGTGGTTGCTCTGGAGGACTAGTGGATGCTCCCTCTGTTCCTTTTCCAAACTTTTATAGTTCCTCTGACACCATATGGTATGGAATGATACTTTGGTCAGTTTGGGTCAGCTGTCCCAGTCAGGTCTCCTCCCAAGATCTTGTCCACCTCATCCCACTGTTGGGGGAATGTTGAAAACCAGCCTTGGTGCCATGGGAGCCCTGCCCATCAGTAGCCACAACACAAGTGCTTGAGCAGCACCTTTCCAGTTCTCAGTGCAAAGGACAGCACCAGGAGAGCTGCTGTGGGGAAAATTAACTCCAGCTCAGTCGGACCCAATACACCGTGTGAGTCGCCTCTATAAATGAATTGTTACTACAAAACATGGAGGCGCTTTGGTTATTGTAAAAGCAAAAGTGATGGTCACACTTGTGCCAGTTATATCACTGGGCATTACTTGACTCTTACTGATAATTTTAGTGAATATAAGCTAATTCATCTAATACTTGATTCATGAAAATAAAGGCTTGATTGAACTAGACCTTTTCCCTTTGGTTTAGAGAGCCTTTTCTATTAATAAAGGCTAGATAAAAATCACAACTCTTTCAAAATATTAAAAGCTTCAGTACTACATTGTCAAATGCTTTCTTTACATCTAAGAACGTAGAGATGGCAAGCCTGCCCAGTTCCCCAGCACACAGTCCTAAACAGGTTAATGCTTCTGCTCTCTAAATCTTTACCAGTATTTAACACTGCTTCGGGAAAATGTTTGTAATTTCATTTATTTCAGGTACATGTGTTCACAGTGGACTGTAGAAAGTACTCCTAGTCCTAGTTCTACTTAGTGCCAATTTTTGGCAGCTTTGACATAATAAATCATGAAAGTAAAGCATAGATCATGAGTTTTCAAAATAAACCTCCTAAATAAACCTCATCTAATCCAATTTCCCATGGCAGGGAGGTGGGATTAGATGATCTCTTAAGGTCCCTTCCAGCCTAAGCCACTCCATGATTTTATGAAACCTGACCTTAGATTACTCAGATATAGAATACTAGAGAAACCTAGTGTATTGTGTTATTTATACTCAAATCTGCAAATTCTGAAAGAGCTATTAGAAAAATCTGAGAAAAGACATAACTGTTAAATATTTGTGGGCTCCACAGAAAGCAGTTCAAAGCATATTGCTTAAAAAAAAAAGAGTGTTCTTTAGAAACTGAACACAAATTTTGTAATTGATACATATATGAAAATTAATAACATGTAAATGAAATTCAGAGTTAGCTGCATGTATTTGACCATACTAACACTATCACAGAATCATAAAATCATAGAATGTTAAGGGCTGGAACAGACCTCAAAGCATCATCCAGCCCCACCCCCCTGCCAGAGCAGGATCATCTAGATTATGTCACACAGGAACACGTCCAGGTGGGTTTTGAACCCCTCCATAGAAGGAGACTCCACAAGTTCCCTGGACATCCTGTTCCAGTCCTTTGTCACTCTCACCATGAAAAAGTTTCTCCTTAGGTTTACATGGAATGTCTGATGTTCCATCTCACACGCTTTGCCCCTTGTCCTATCACTGGACATCACTGGGAAGAGCACTATCCATGCGGGATTTTTTAGTATAAATTCAAAGGGACATGTAGACCTAGCATCTGACCTGGCCTAAAGCTGGGGGGCATGTAACTTCACAGCTGGACTATTTATGTATTTCAGGAAAATACAGGAAAGAATTACAGGAAGTCTACATGCTGCTACAATCACACAGCTCAGAAAATAGTCTCAGAAGTTCCTTGACAAAGATTGCTCTGATACTAATGAAATGCATTCTACCAGCATGTATTTCCATAAATGCATATTAATACTTAAAAATGCCAGCTGTGACTGAAAGAAATATTTTATGTTTGCTTAAAATTCAGCTTGTTCCAGCTGATAAATGTATACTTAAATACAGGACTGAAGAGTGGATGCTACAGAAGGGTGGAAATTAATGAAAAAATGTTGCTGCTAAAATAGCCAAACCAAAATATGCTTAAAGGATAGTATTTGGAAAGAAAATCTTTTAAGAAGAAAAGACATAGCCATAAAAAAATAGTATTTGAAAGGTCATTTAAATTGCCTTTTCAGCTGTGACATGTTATAGCTCTTTGGCATCCCATTTCTTGGCTAGACAGAGATTATCCACAAAAGACCCACACATGAAAGACACTAAACATCTCGTATGTGTTTCAGTGAAGCCTTTACTGTCTCTGAAATCAATGGCAGCCTCTTTAAGTGCAACACTTTTGAACATCACACAGTCAGATTTGGGAGCCAACCATCACTGAAAATCTGGGACACTGTTTGTGTATTCTCCCTATCATTTAATAGATCATGATAAAGAAAAGCTCTTATTTAGTTTAAGTGGTTAAATATCCTGATGGATTCACCACAAGTGGTACGAAGCTGGGTTAGTGTGGCAATTTTTCCCCCTTTCATCTCCTTTTATCTACCTTTTAGCTTTAACCTTCTTCTCTGTCATCAGCTTTTATTACATCTATCCCTCAGAGGATCTGATTCAAAAGCTACTGATGTCAATAGCAACCTCTCATTGACTTCAAAGGGCTTTGGATCAACCCCTAAATGACTTATTTTAGGTATTTGTGTTCCACGGTGCTTTTTCATTTGCTAGGCAAAATTATCTTCTAAACAAAAATAAATCAGATATTTTCTGAAACAGTAAAATGAGTGATGAAGAAAAATAAATTATTCACAGATATTTTCTCTAGGCCCTGTTCAAATTGAACCAGAGGCAGTCAATTTCTGTTTATTAATTTATGTTAATATTGAACACTATATACTAACTGTGCAAAGACTGCTTTATGTATTAACACTGTGAGCATCACTGGCATTATTCTCATAGCAGTTTTTGACATAAAAAAGCCCATTGTACTTCCCCTCCATAATTTATTTTTCATGGCTTGTCATTCTGATAGGGTTTTAATTACAGTTGTTGTTGAAGCAGCATTACCTAATATTTTACTCTTGTATGCTAAGACAGTCTTGAAAGCACAAGAAAACAGGGACCACATAGTACACTATATTAACCATGGGATAAACTGTTTCATATGGGTGTCACTGGCTCGAATTTAGTGCGTTTTGACATCAATCAAGAAGCATCTGCTCTGAGTAGTGGTGGATAATAGAGCGATAAAAACGCAGTCTGTGAGAGAACGCTACTTCTGCCATTGCTTCTTGGTCAGCAACAGGAGATCTCCCAAAAATTGGAGAGTCATTTTGCCTTAGCTCCACATATTTTAGTAAAACATGCCAAAAGCTTAAAAGTGTAAGGAAGTTATTTTTATTCACAGTTTATTTGGTGCATGGTTTATTGCATGACAGGGATTTTTCACAAAGCAAATCTAAAATCTGCTTAACAGCCTGGAATTTCTTAGGCATTTCTCCCTGGCCCAACACTCCTTGAAGCAGATGTATGAAGCTGTGTTATATCTTCACATGTTACAGTAGCCAGCATTTTTCTGCAGCTCACGGTATCTAGTTTAAAACCAAGTGATAATACAAACGGATTCATCATATGCTAATGAGAGATCATAAATAGATATTACATCAATTTGCAAAACTTAGACTGGTTCCTTTCTTACAGCTAAAAACACTGCCAAGAGGAAACAATATATGGCATTGCACTGTTGTTAGGGTAAGCTCATACACTGTATAATGACATGAAAATCTATGCAGCTAGGCAGGAGTTAATGTGTTTTTCATGTTGGAAATGATTGGTAGGACTGGCAAATGTGTATGGCAAAAGTCTGATGATAGATTCCAGATAAACCATGTCATGCAATTACTTATAATCCATTTGTCAATGTATACTAGTAAACCTCTTAAAAGAAAGGTATACTCAGATTTACTGTAGGAAAACGGAAGATGAAAATATGTCAAGTATTTCTTAGTCTGAGCTGACTAACAGGTATCCTATTACACTTCTGTGTTTGAATCTTCTTTGCATGCTCTGTTTTTGAAAGACATGCTTTATCTTCAAAAATTCCTTCTGTACTAAATTTAAGCACAAGATTTCAAATAGTCTTGCATATGATTTGTTGTATTAATAATATTATAATGTTAATAATATATCTCTGACAAGTCAAATTTAAAACTGAAATAAAAACAGCTACCAACGACTTTGAAGAGCAACTTCTTAAAAGCAAAAAGGCTTGTAATGTAGTTAAGTGCCTCAGAACCAGCAACCTGGCTAGAGAGCTAGTACATGACTGAAATGTAAAAGATTAAAAAACATAGCAGAAAAGCAAAAGATTATTTTCATTCTTTCACTCAGAAGAAAATCATGAAGGTTCACTGGTCAGGTCCATTCTGCCTGACAGAAGTCTGTGGAAGTGCTTGTCTTGAGCTGTCAATAAACCACGCTGTTAGCAAACCAACAGTGGAAATAGGAGCAAATTACTAAAATGAACCGCCTTGAAACAGTCTAGGTCCAAGATAGCACTTGGCTTCCACACCTTGTTTTCAGTACTCTTCGGTCTCCTTCCATCTGCTTCCCTCAATCCTGTGATTACTGACTTACATCCCCTTTGTGGATTTGTTCTGAAAAGTGCTTTGTTGACACTGTAATTTGGAGAGTGCTCCAGGCAGCTGATGTAGCTCAGTTGCTCAGATGTTCCATTAAGTGTCTCTGAAGTGTTGGGAAGGTGGACACTTCATTCAATCATTTCCCCTTGCTGTAGCCTTGTTGACAACATTAACTCAAAACTTCCAAAAGAAATCAGATGTGAACGTGATGACCTACCAGCTGGGCAAGAGGGACAGCAGCATGTGAAGAACCAAAAGTAAAACAAAGAATATCATTATGCTACTTGACTACACCTAAAAACACTAATCTCTATTCCTCACTATAGATCTGGTCACCTTATCTGAGGAGGTTTTGCAGGAAAACACAGGAAGAGACACCAGCAATGCTCAGACATTATTTTAAACACAATGAGTAGGACAAAATGTGGCACCAACTTCAACACTTCTTCTTACTTTTCTGTAATGAAGCAACCCACTCCATTCTAAACTAAAGAAAAAGCAAAGGAGACGGGTACATACTAATTGTGCTATTTATAATGAATAACCTTCTTTTTCACATTTTAATTGGAACAAATTGGCAAGCAGCTACTCACAGATTCACAGATATTAATCACAGAACTCAGGCATTCCAAAGATTTCTGACAACATGTTTATTATCATTTCTTTCACCATTTTAATATTAACAATCCCTTAGTTAGTTATGCTTTTAACAACAATTCAGTATTACAGGCATAACTCATATGATGCTATAGACTGGGTGAAAAAAATGGAAATATAGGGACAAAGTATTTTGTATAAATGAAAGCTAAACAGTAATAAAGTTTACATACATTCCAATTTGTATAACATTCTGCTAATCTGAATTCTCCATTAAATATTAATTTAGATGATGTGAACTTTAGCCAGTTGTAGCTGCTGCTGCTTCAGGGGAAATATAAAAGGGAAAAATCCCTCTTCAGTAAATGAATCAAGTGAGGCAAATATCAGAGAGCAGATAAACACATCTAATACAGATTCACAGTGTCTGCAAGACGAATATCCTGCTTTTTGGAGAACTGCTGAGACCACCTTCATTCTAAGTTGAGCCTGTGAAAAATGTTGACAATCCACTTCCTTCCTCTGCAAAATAGCTCAGAAACAAGGAAGTAGGTCAAAATGTGCTCACACAGAGCAATGGCAGAGAACAAATAAAATGAACAGAAATCCTACCTAATTCACAATTTCCTCAGCATTCAGCCAGAGAGTCACATGGACTTTTTTTGGGGAGGGGTTGGTATGCATATACTTGAGGCTAACACCTATCCACAGAGTAATGCACTCTTTCTCTGTCCTTGCGTGTGAATTAATGATGTAGAGGCAGAGCAGGAGATGACAATGTCCCAGTGGAAAGAGAGTACTACAGACAGTGTTTTTCAGGGCAATGAAGTTTTTGAGGAGTGGGAAGTTTGAAATGAATCATGGCTGTACTGCAGAAAGCAGATGTGAAGGTGGCCACAGCAGGGCTGAAATTAATTTCCACTTGTATTTGCTGTACCTAATGTATGACAGCTGGTTTGCCAAGTTTTATACATGTCTTGGTGTTTTCTGTTCCAAGTTTGAAAAAAATGGCACAATGGTGCACAGATAAAAGTTGAGGGTAGGCAGTTCACAGTCCACAAGAGCTTCATGGACCTTTCTCTGAAGTAGAAAGCACAGGATTCACGGCTCTTTATCAGTTTTAATAACCATACTGTGGAGCTGTTGCAGGTAGATTCTGGTTTTCTTATACCGGTCCACATTTACTTCTGGGGAGCAAGTCTGACAGAGTCACCAAACTGAGGACTATTGGATTAATACATTCATTGTTCCCACCAAACTGGAGAATCAAGATGGTCCAGACTAAATATAAAATACTTTCCTCCACTCCATAAGGAGACTTAGATACATATATGCTCTATGATTTGAAATTAGGAGGCACTGCCACCAGTCCGCACCTTTAGGAATTTTAGGAAACATACTGTTTTAAAATAGTGTGAAAAAACATGTCTGAATAAAGTGTAGCTTTCAAATTTGTGGAGCTCATCAGCACACCCACCTCCTGGCAGAATAAGGAATAATACAGTAACAAATAATGAGAAGTCAACAGAGGACAAAAAGATCAAAACATGGAAAAGTAGCAGTCGTGCCCATCCTCAGCTGAAGATGCATATGCATTGCAAAGGGGTTGCTTTGGGGAAGAATACTGGTGAATTTTTACTTCTTTAATTTTATCATAATATGTAATTGAATTTGTCCCTTTGCTGAGAATCCATCTAAGGAGTTCTTTTTAGACGGAATGTAAGGGAGCATAATTTTAAAAGCAAACCTTTACAGGTATATAAAGCCTGCATGGTATCTTTTGTTTCCCCTCGATAACCTTTATTTTCTCTATAAATTACTCCTCTCACTTCACAAATGGTGACTATCACAGAGTGGAGGGGAATTGAAGAATTATGTATACACAGCTTCTATGTTAATTCTGTGATGCTTGTTCAACAGCAGCTTTAAGAATATAAACCCCTCCTTACTAGTTCTCTGAAAGCCTTTTCAAATAATAATTATGTAAAAGTTAAGGTTTGAATATTCTGTGTTTATGAGTAACTGGATATTACCATATTAAAATCATTACTTACCCAGCACCTGGATATTTGTTCTGAATACTGTCAATACGCTAATGGCAGTATTCTTGGAAGCTACACATCTGCCACAGGATTAATTACACACATAAAACATTATCATTGCCCTACATCTCCTATGAGGTAGAGAGTCTGCTAGAATGATTAATGCATTCATATGACATAAGAAGGAATAAATGTAAATGTTACCCAGCGGATAGAAAAATCTATTCCTGGCTCATATTAGAAGTTGAAGGACCTTACTGGTGCAACATTATTCTTTAAGGTCTTCAGACAATGTTAAAAATAGCCCTAATCCCCACATTCTGCAAAATCTGAGAAATTTTATTTAGAGAAGTCCTGTCTGCCATAGCATTTTTAATTATTTTGAACATTGACTGTGTGTATGCTCACAAGTATATAGACATATTAAGCAGGTTCCATACTTAGTGAGTCTCCTTTCCTGCTCATTGTAAATAGTGGTGGTGCTTCTTGGGCCAGTGTTAAACCTAGGCCATTAGAAGTTTCTGAATTTTACTTAAAGTCAGTCTTCAAACACAACAGGGAGATAACATTTCCTTTTTACACTATACTGGGGAGGCATAGGTTCATTTGTGACAGAAAAGAAAGAAAACCGGAGGAAGTATTCCAGAGACATTCCATTGTTTAAAATTAAAATTAACAAAGCAGAGTTCAAAGGTGACATACCAGTATGTAATTAAGGCCATGGGTAGACCCAAGGAAGCAATTAGGTGAGAATTATAACAAATGTAAACTGAAGCTAATCTATTGATCATGTCACTTCTTCATGGTTCATTATTTCTTTAGACATCCTTTAATAAAGACCCAAGTGGTCCTCTGTACCTTTGTTATTGAAATCTGAAATACCAAATTACAAAGGCTGAGCCCTCTGTTCATTGTGAATCATTTGTTTCTGTTCCTGCTAACATACGCTTCCTTCCTTTGGAAGATCACATCCCACATGTGGGACTGAGAGCTGCAGTTAGTCACTGACACTGCAAAACTATTTGCCTTCAGACACCTTAAAGCATGAACATGTTCATCAGCCAATTAAATCTCAGACTGGTTTTGTAATTTACACTCCTATAGCTATAAAATTATATGTCTTTATCTCAAAGTGGGACACAACTTATATGCAACCCAGCAAGGAGCAGTGTGTAGGATACCTATCACCAAGGTAATTGCAGTGAAGATGCAGGGAATTGAGACTGACTGATACTCTAATGACATGGCAGGAAAAGGAACCAAACATTCTTCTGAGTGGATGCTGTGACACCATATCTTGTGGCATTGCCTACCTTGTGAATTAAGACAAAACAACAGTAAGGTTGTCAGTGATTATTGTTATTGAGGAATGCAGGAAGTATTGTCCAGACTAGATGTCAGTGCAGATGATGGGAAGTCCATAAGGGAAAGAGAAGGTGGAGGAGATATTGTCCTATTAATATAAATTGATGCAAAAGGGATCAGTGGGGACAGTAAGTTAAGACTCAGTGCCCCCTAGATATCCTGCCCCCCTAGATACCCCTTGATACAACACTAATGCTTCTTATTTACCCACAGACACCTGTTAACATTATGGTGTCTTCACAGACTCCTTTTTTTCCATTGAGATCTAAAAATAAGCAATGTGCTTTGCTCTTTCTTTATATTTAAATGCTCAAATTCTATCTCCATACATTTTTGGTGCTTGAGTGGGAAATGTGAAAACTTGAGTGTGATCTAAGTCACTGTATAAAGAAATTGGGCTCCCAGTGCCTCAAGGTAGTGGACAAAGCCTTGCAACAAAAGGGGACACTGCATTCTTTTTGCACACTTTGTTAGTACATAGGCAAGTGTTTACAGATAATATCAGATATTTACACCCTCATACAAGAGATTGAAGTCCTGGATTTAATTTGCTTGGTTTTCCCAGAGGTTATGCTGCCACATAGATAATATCACCAGGCTGCAGACTTTTTTTCTCCCCAGTGTGCAATGTCACTGGGATTTTTTGAGAGAGCCTCTGCTTTGCTTTTTCTCCTGTTGACCATATACATGTGATCTTGCTTTTACATAAAGAATAATGTCAGAGGAAGATAGTCACATCCACACAGTGTGACTCATCATGTTTCTCATTTATGAGACTGCTGTTGCTATTCCAGAAAGCCAATCTCTGTACTTCTGTAGGATGTGAAAAGATCAATAGAAGTCCTGGAGCCCACCTTATAAGATATCTGGTCAGTTTACCAAACGAGAGCAAAGCAAGCTTGCAGACAAAGTCCATGTCAGCATTTTTGGTATTTAATTTACTGAAATCTAAAGTCTAATCTAATTTATGTCACCAAGTTCCTAGAATTTACACAAGAAAAATATTTAGGTATATTACAGAAGGATTGTTGTCATTCATATAAATGTGCTTATTTGAGGAACGTATAACAATATAATAGTAGTGATGAGATATAGAGAGTTTAAATGAAGTATGCAATTAATAACAGCAGAGATTACCAAATTAATATGCATACAAACTTTGAGATAAGCTTCATGGTACTAGCTACATACAATGTAAACAAGAAGTCTTGTGATAGTGTATAATGACCACTATTATCCTAATCAACACAATCACGCTCATCATTAAAATTTAATTAAGGTTCTCTTTTTTCTCTGTGTAATTACTAGAGAAGTCTTCTGGTGAAGTCTAATTGCCCTATCATGAATGAGGGGAAAAGAGAAAGCCCCTTTGTCCAACAAACAGGTTTTCCTTTAAAGCAAAAATATTACATAATAATTTTCAGAAAAAAAATCAGTCTATGAAAAGCGTAATTAAGCTGCTGGAAGGAGTGGAACAGCTACTGTAAGCTTAACAGATTCTGTGCAAAGTTCTGTAGTTTTTGTGTTTTCTTCTTCCTGCTCTGCAGGAAAAACACAAGGGGAAGAATATGTACATCACAAATGAGAAACATCCTGATTTCTGTCACTCTCAGAGAAGAAATACACTGCCCTAGGTCAACGAGGAGACAAAGTGGCTCTGCTCTGGCTTCCTGACTACACGGCAAAATGGGATGTCTTTTGTGTTCCCAAGTGCTAGCTATGTACCATTGTGTGGGCATCTTCCTTACATCCCACCAGATAGTGCACAGCTCCTGCTTTAGATAAAAAAGACAGAACTGGAAAGTTTACCAGGGTTGAGTTTAACATTGTTTTTTGCAGCAGTCTGTTGAGGACACTTTTTTGTTGTTGTTTAATTTTAGAGTGAAGTAAATCTAATGCACAATGGTTATCTTTCCATAAGAACTTAAGTGGAGAAAGATGTTTTTGCTCTAAGATGCCACTGCTCTTAGGACACAGTAACCTCATTGCTAGCCTTTGATGCTTTTCCACACTACATTTTTACAGAAAAGCACTTTTGCTTCATACTGGTAAAGAACGTAACTTTGTTCTGTGAAGAAATATCTTAAGAAATTATATTGCTTAATGAAGTTGATGTCTTGTTGTTATTCTACAGCTGCAGAATTTTACACTTTCCTACATTAGTGCTCTTTCATAATACGTAGTGTAGGATGACAAGTGTTTTGTGTGCAAGAAATTTTGAGCTGAAGTCCATCAATAGATACAAATTTTGTGTTCCAAAATGACTTCTGCTTTTCTTGCTTCTCAAAACACTGTAAACCCATAAGTGTGGTTCACTTTAGGAGATGCATTGGATCATCTAATTTGAATAATAAATGTAATTTAATTCTGTTTATTGTTGAAAGTGGTTGATAAAACTAAAAAGACCAGTCTGCATAAAGTTTTGGAGACTCAGAAATATATTTGCACTCTTTGATGAAATCATTAGAAATTCACATAATTCATTTTTATTAATAATCAATAAAATGTAATATTTACAAACTAATTACATTTACATAAAGCCCTTAGGAATTTTGCATTATATGGTGCTTCAAAATCTTTTTAGGATTGAACCTATGCTTCAAAATGAAATTATCAAATGATATAAAGCAGTTTCATGTCTTTTTTCTGGCTGTTTGGTAGAGGAAATACTACATAATGAACAACTTGATCTTAGGGTGTCTTTTGAGAAAGCTATATACATCCATCTATTGTAACATATATAAGAAAACCATTAGTTGTTCCTCGTCAGACTGGCTGATGCAGCCGTCCAGTGAAAGGAAAAGGAAAAGGAAGAGGAGGAAAAGGAAAAAAAGAAAAGGAAAAAAGGAAAAGGAAAAAAGGAAGGGTGTGTCTTAAAATTATTGTGCTTTAAACTTCTCTGTGCCTAAATTTAAGACTCAACATGTTCAGGAAGTTAAAAAATGTGATGGACATCTTAGCAGCCTACCTTTCTCCCACAAAACACATAAATTACATATAGATCCCACTGATTTACATCCCACTGACTCCAAATGAGTACAAATGCATCAGTTCCCACTGAAATCCTATTATGTCAGTGACAAATAAGCAGTACTTACAGTTGATCTTATTCAATTCTTTGCTTGTCTATGGCTATACCTAAACCCATGTTTAAATCTTTGCCAAATCTTTGTTTCCCTTGACAAACAAAAGGGGCTTTTTTCCCCTCATCTGCCTTTCTGATGCAAGGTGCAGCCAGAACAAGAAAGGCTTCCCCAAAGACAGGATCAAACTGAAATTCTGCAAAAGCAGGAGAACTGCATTTGGAAAGTCTGCAAATGCGCTGAAGAAAGAAATTTATCAAGAAAGGTTTCAAAACACAGGACATACTTTGTCTCATTTAGAAGACAATGTCCAGAGGTAAAGAAGACCCATATGGCTTCATCTGCTTGCAGACTGAGGGTTGTTTTTCTAATCCACAGGCTGTACCAAGGGAAATCACTTAGTCCAAACCTGATGTTTTAAGATTTCTAACTTTTATGTATTGTATGACATGCTTGACTGGTTAAGAGTCACACGATTAGATGCCTAAGTATTTTTGTTTACAAAATATAGAGAATGATGATTTTAAATACCAGAGGCACAGTGAAGACATCTATTTTAATGTTTGGGAAGAGGTGAGGAAAGCACCAGTTGCTATGTAAGTGGCAACAATATGATTAGACAGGAAAATCAAGCTTTCTGAATAAACAACTTGAATTATACCTTTGAGAAATACAAATGATATGCAATATAATTACATCATTACAAATTGTCCAACTTTTAACCAAATAACTTCAGGCCAAGTTTCATAACATATTTACAGATAAAAAGATTTTAAAGTGACATTTTTTTCCAGCTATAAAAATATTAGTTGGTCTGCTTTATAATAAATGATTCCTATACAGTCTCATTAACGTAGAACACATGAATTGCTCTTTTACACAGTAGTTTCAGCTGTGTATATCTTTAGGGGTAACCACAAATGCATTTGCATTTCTCTTTTGTTAGAGAATTTGTGTTTACATTAGGTGTGCAGGCATACAAGTCCAAAAGAACAGCGAGCTGAAAATGAGTGATACCTGACTCACCTGAACTAAAAATATCTTACAACTTACTACAGGGAAAATACATCTTTGACCCTGAGTGCTATTTTCTAAAGTATTTCTTAGGGCATAGCATGTCTTATTGCTTGTTGTGCTTACACAGTTTTTCACACAATGATGCCCTAACCTGTTTGCAGCCTCTAGTCAATAATGGTGAAATAATGATCTTGGTCATGAAACACATCAAATGCTCAAAGAAGAGCTATATGCTAATCTTTATTAGCCTTAAATAAATATAGAAATAGTTATTTAATTGCTTCCTGTCTCAGGTGTGTCAACCTGGTTCAGGAAGGGCACGGCAACCACCCCATGACTGCGCGGTCAATCAGCACACATATATAATATACATAACGAATTTACAGTTTTTTTAAAAGCAAAGTTATCACTACCAAGCTTTTAAAGTTACATTTTCTAATCAAAGCTACACCTGAAAGATAAATTTTCCTTTTCTGAATGCAACCACACATGAAAATTTGTGTTTTAAGTCATATTACAGCTAATTAAAGGGGTATAAACTTTATAACCTTTCATCAGAAAACATCATACTGACTTGGAAATGACTGTGTACCTATCTTGTACACAGACCGTGAGGATCATTCAAGAGTGACATGAGAGTGTCATGAAATCTCAAAACATAAACAAACAAACAAACAAAAGCGTCTCTCCCATGTCCCTCTCACATAGATTGATCTGTGACAAAATAAATTTATTATGTTGAAGTAGAAGTTGGAAATCAAGGGTTGTCTACTACCACATGATATGTTAGAAGTCTTATATGCATATATCAACCATACCTGACCACAAATGGTTTTTAAAAGTGCAAGCTATTCAATGAAAAGGATAGATGACAAGTATGAAGATCTGTCAGAATTTAATAACCCTTCTGTCTAGGATTACTAAGGAAAGAAGAGGAAAATATTACAGGCACACCTTAGAATGAAGTCAGAAGGTCTGTCAAGTATGACACTAGGCAGCTGAAAGAACATGACTGATTAAAATAATTTCTCTTCTGTTAAGCTGTTTGCAAAAAGACCAGATGTAAGAAGCATTATAGCAAAAGGATATGTAATGACTGGTCCAGTGCTGACAGGAGAGGTAGATCATCATGTGCAGATTCATATTTGGATACTGTATGACTATTTACCTTGAAACATTACCTGTGTGATATCATGCAAACAGTTCAGGTGCTATGAAAATATTAAGATAGGATGAAATTCATCTAGAGTGGAATTCTGTTTCAAGTCTTTACATTCAATTCTTGCATAGCATAACACAATATCACTAATGAAAGATTTTTGCTTTTGTCTCTAGTGTGTAGTGTATGCATAGTAGGCAGTAGGTATGGCATACAAGTTGAAGTAAATTTCAGATAAATGAGTCTGTGCCAAGAGATTTGGTGTAAGAATATCATTGTGCATTTGGGTTTAAAAAGAAGAAGAAAANTCAGCGGAAAAAAAAAAAAAAAAAAAAAAAGAAAAAGAGAGAGAGAACAAGATGCCATAAATCTAATACAGACATACAGACATACTGCAAGTATGCCTGTCTGGTCTTTAACATCTCTGTCTAAACATTAGCCATGTCTAATGGGACCATACTCACATAGTCTGACCATCCTGTCTGAATGAGACACTTAAAAGCTGAAGTTATCACTGCTGTCATGCTGGTTTTTAATTTATATTTCTCAAGAATTTTGTAAGCCTGCACTGTTGTCCTGACGTGCTAGATATTGGTAGGATGACAGCTAATGCAAATTAAATCCTATTTGTACCAGCAGAATATAAGAAGAGTAAGCTTTCCATCAGAGCTCGAAGCTTGCTCAGGGCCACACACTTAACTTATGAAGTTCCCCCATGTAAATAATAATAGAATAAAATGGTGCCATAGGCTAATGTGAAATAGTACATGGCAATTTCATGACAATGCAAGCCAATGTTATAATATAATTACCAGATAACTAAATCATTAAGTTGCCATGTCCCTGCAGACAATGGACACATTTTAATAATTTCTCACAGTTTTCATAAACTATATCACAATTGCATGCTTTTACAGAGGGTCTTTGTATTCAGATCTTTTCTATAGTCTGTAAGACTAAGTCTCTATTTCTACAGTCTTCTAATGTTCCTATTATAACACTATTAAGGCAAGATATATGGTAGGATTGTATAGTCTAACATAACTGTGTGCTCCTCTGTCCTTTTTTTATCTCAGGTAGTAATGTTTTTATATATTTGTATATAATAGCGTTAATAGCACTTGGAATTTTAATGAAAAAGTAATTGTAGCAACTACTGTAGCATAAGGGAGAGCATCTGAAGTCTGATGTAATCCTGGCTTACCCGATCCTTGTGGCCCATATTATCAGAGAGGAGGTTACCAGATGTCTAAAGCATTAGAGAAGAGTTAGTCGTTAAAAAACTAAAAACATAATGAACCAAAAAAGCTTTACTGAAAGCTTCAAGACTTTACTCTGAAATCTTTGTTTGAAAATTTTTGTGTGTTGCTCTGTGGCTTTCTTGTGTTGACTTGACCTTCAAAGTAAGTACGGGTGAGTCCCAAATGACAGCTGCTTTTTAATTTTAGCATCCATTTGAGGGTGAGGAATTTGTTTCATGTACTTGTATCTTAATGAGTCATATACAAATATCACAATGAGTTTCTGAACTGGAAAACCCTCATAAATCAGCACTTCCAAGCACATGGACCCATAATGGTGCTTGAAACTGTTAGCTCAGCTAACGTCAGCAAGCATACACACCATAACTATATTCTTTTTTACTTGCACAGTCCTCTTGTTGCCATCTGTTCAATACAAAGTGGAATAAATCCCTTTTGATGTGCATTAACACTATGCCACTATCCCTGGATCAGCATTTAAAAAGAAAAGGGGAAAAAAAAAAAAAAAAAAAAGAACATTACAGTGAAACTGTAACACACTGTGAATTGTAATTTGCTAATCTGACTGGTTAGGATTGTGAAATTTTATTGGCACCACTGACTGAGCTCTGATGAGGGGACTGTATGTGTTTGCCACCAAAACCAAATACAACTGTTAAGTTTTTGTTCTTTGACTGTATTTTAACAGAGGAAATTTGGTTTCCCAAAAAACCTCAAAAATTAAGACTGCTGTTAAGTAACTGATCAATAGAAGGAAAAAAAAACATGTTAATTCCAGAAGTAAACCCAGACTTTGAGCTAGTCAATTGGACTGACATTAGTGCTGAAAACCAGGAATTTTAGTGGCACACTAGGTCCTTAAGATATATGTATGTTTTTATATAAAGCTGTTTAAAATAAAGTCAAGTACCATTTCAAAATGCCACAAACCCAACCTCCACTTAATTATGCTGCCTTTAGTAAATCTAGTACTATTATGTACATTCCTTTGCAAGGACAAGAATGTACTTTCTCTCATGGTATCTCTTAAAGGCTAAAGACAAAACTCTCTTTTGCTTCAGTGGCAGTAACATGCCTACAGTTATAAATTTTCACAACAAATATGTCACCAGTAAGTAAGGCTGAAGGTAGACATAAAATCTTATTTTGTGTCCTGAATGTGTAGCTGACAATATGTTAGGATTTGCACTAGACTACCAGGATGGTGGATACTATTTAAGAAGAGATCCATACTGTCACCATGTACATTTCATTTCGAACTCCATTGAATTGCAAAGTATATTCTACTGAAAATGTAAGAATAAGACATTTCTAGATCAAAGAAATCTTAATTTTCTTTTTCTTTTGGATTTTGGGCAGGCAGAGTCCACTGTATGCTATGATGTGTCTTTTTAGAGCTCCTTAGCACCATACTTGGTTAAGCCATTAAAAATCTTAGATAATTGGCTCGTTATTAAGTCTCATTGTTGGAATGGAGCATTTTGCTGTGAACTAGGACACAGAGTAACAGAATGTTAGTCTAAATTAGTGTTGTATTTCCCAGCCACCGTAGAAATGAAAACTGGGTTCGGAGTAAGGGATAAGGAGATTGATGGACTCGCTTCTCTAAACCTTAAAAGGGAATAAATTGTACTGTTGTACATCAGTTTGAGATGGGTGCAGAACATGAAGTTGATGTTTTTGTGTTGACACTGAATGTCACATCTCCAAAACTTAAAAATGTTGCTTCACAAGTATGAAAATACATAGTTCCCAAAACAAGCACTCTTGTCATTCTCTGATGAAGTTTCTTTGTGATATACCCCTTGACCTATAATATTTAAGATGTTTCTGCAACCTTCCATAAGTCTGAAAAATCCCAGTGTTGTTCCTCATGCCTTTTACTGAAAATAGAGTAACAACTTGGGGTCAAACCCATACAATAGTACAAGTTGTTTATATGTGGAGGAACTGGCTGCGTTTCATGTGTGTAGCACAGAGGTCAGCTGTCTGTGAGTGATGGGGCCAAAAGCTGACCCTTACATTTTATATGAAATTCTGGATTTGAGAGAAGAGTGGGAGAGGGAAGGGAATTGTCCCACTCTGAAATAGAAAGGATACATTTGAGGCTTTCCCACATAAGGGGAAAAGTAATACTTTAAAAATAACCTATGGAATTTCAGGCTGAACCTAACCCTGGCAGATTTCTGATAAGGCCAGTGTGCAGAAACCTTTCCTGTCATTGCCAGGCTGAAACTTTTGGACTGGGCAGCATATATGTTTCCAGGATCTTAGACCCACTACAGGATTGCCAGGGCATTCTGGTCATGGCTTTATCATGGAAGAGAACATAGTACTCTGGAAAACACAAAGATCCTCTAGTGTGTTATGTCACAGCTATGTCAAAAACAACACTTCAGCCATCTATCATGTGATGAGTATTTCTTCACATAAAAATTCTTGGCTGATACTGTGTTACGTGTCATTTTAAGTGTGTTTTAACATCCATTAAGGGTAGTTTGGGTTAGAAGGGGTTGGATCTGTTAAATCACTGTGTCCTGTCTCAGAAAGGGGACAAAGATCTTGCTTCAGCTATGGCCATTGTTCACTGGTCAGCAATGGTAAGTGTACTACTCCATCCCTGTGTGATTCCTGGTAAGCCTCTGTTCTTGTCTTCATAGTAGGAAGTGTGTTTAAGAATATTTATGTGCCCTAAGGAAGGGGTTTGAACCTGACTTCCATTTTGTCTATATAGAGCTCTGAGGTTTGTAATGAGCCTATACAAAATGACAACTTCTGGAAACATAATTCTGATA
>VWZY01012248.1:50384-61454 GCA_013399075.1 Chloroceryle aenea | reverse complement strand
CCGGGCAGCTTCCCAAGCCTGTCCTGTTGCATGAGGTTGTTGTGAACCAGCAGGACCCAGCACCTGGTCTTGTTGAACATCATACCATTGANATGTGCCATGTGATTTCACTCAAGATGATCTGCTCTGTAACATTGCCTGGCACCAAGGTCAGGCTGACAGGCCTGCTGTTCCCTGGATCCTCCTTCCAGCCCTTCTTCTAGATGGGTGTTGGATTTGCTAATGTCCTGTCAGCTGCAACCTCCCCAGTAAGCCAAGGATGGTGATAAATTATTGAAAATGGTTTGGTCAGCACTTCTGTCAGCTGCCTCAGTACCCTTGTGTGGATCCTATCCAGTCCTATAATATTCTATATGTCTAAGTGGTGTAGCAGGTTCCTTACCATTTTCTGTTGGATTATGGAGGCTTCTTTGTTCTCTCTGTCCCCATCTTTCAGCTCAGGTGGCTGGGCACTCAGGGAACAACTGATCTTACTATTAAAGTCTGAGGCAAAGAAGGCATTTGATACCCCAGCCTTCTTGTCATCTCTTGTTAGTCTTTTCCCCTTGAAGACTTTTTCTGGAAAAGCATGATACAGCTGACAAACATTATCAAACAATACAGCAACCTTTAACAACATACAGTATAGAAAAAATAATGCTGTGCTTTAAAATATGATCTGAAATGTGTTCATAAAGCAAATGTCTCTTTTTTTTTGTTTGTTTCTATAAGGTGTTTCTGCTCAGCAAAGTACAATACAAAACAATAGGTCCATTATTGCCACAGATACTATGCATCAGTATTTTGGCTGTACCAGCATTTTTTCTTAACTTTGAAGTCTATTCCAAGGTAAAGTTTTGCAGACTGTAATGTCAGTGAAAAAAATGTCAGCATTTCATGATGTTATCAATTGATATATGATAGAATTAGAACACGGAGGCCAGGGACTGCTGGCTGCTGTGACTCTGACATTGTCATATTGTGGAGCCAAGGAAAAAAAGCAGAGAGAGTGATCCTCTCGGTACAGGACAGTTATGTAATTCATTATCTCCAAAGTCCTGGAAGTAATTTTCAAGTACTTAAAAGCTAAATTTGACAAGGAGTTATATAGGTGTATTTTCACTAATATGTCCTATTATTGTTAAATAGTAGCTCTAAAGTAATTTCATAACTCACTGGCTACACTGCCAAGCATAGCCATAGTCACCTTTCAGAGGCACTTTTAGAAGGCAAATATATTGAAGTTCAGGTAAATTGAATACGGAGCTGCCTGCTCATGTCTAATTCATCATTACTTGAAACTAAGTTCTGATACAACCAGAAGCTGTAGATTTTTTCCAAATAATCTTGAGACAGAAAGACTGCTTACAGGGTAAGACAGAAGTGTAGGAGGCAGGAAAATGGGGAAGGTTAGTGGGTTCTTCTGAACCAGGCCAGGGTAGGAAGGTAACTTGCAATGACCAAGCAATGTTGTAAAGGTTATCAGACTTTCCCTCTATTGCTTTTTTTGTTTCTTTGCCTGGCACACACATCTTCAGTCTTCTACTAATTTTTCATAGTGTTCTTACTTATTAAGTGTGAAGTAATAAAACCAATGAAAAATAAACTCAAACGACCAAGCTAATATGACAGAAAAAATGGTCTTGCTGAGCTCCACACAGGACATAGGAAGCAGCATGCACCATCTGCCACACCTTTTCCAAAGCAGTTCCCAAGTTTTTTAATACACTCAGTGGTAATAATCCAATAAACTTCTGCCCTGTTATAAATAAAGATTAGTGCAGAGAAACTCTGCAGTTATAAATTAATATTTTTACATGGGATGTTATTTAATACAGAGCAAGAGGGATGCAGTGTATTCCTGATCAGGGCTCTGATCTGGAAACTATTACAGACATCAAGAGAACTGCTTAACCAAGCATCATACTTACTATTCTTTACCCTTGACAGCAACAGCAGAGTTATCTGCATCTGTTGGTAGAGTCGGGCAACATTTCATTCAGTGTCAGGCTAAGTGATATTGTTGGATTCTAGTAAACTACAGATGGTTAAAATGAGTTAATGTGGTAGATATACAATATATTGTTAACCTTTGCTTAAAAGTAGTGCTTAGCATCAGTGGCACAGACTGTGTTCCCAAAAGCATTAACCAAGATGCTGATGGAGTTTAACAGGATGAAGACGAATACAAACATGCCCTTCACAGCAAGGACAGACCAAATCTCTGGATAAAGCCTTGATAGATAATCAAAAACCAAACAAACAGACAAACAATAGTTAAAAAGTTACTGTGGCAGACACAATTAATTTGTGTGAATATAAAGAAGGATAATTAACTGGAAGTCTGACCCTGGTCTACAATGTTATAATAGCACATGTTTTCAAGATCTGACTTTTCTGACAGAGGTTACATGAAACAGCAAAACAAATATTCTGAACTTCATAGTAACTGCTTAATCCCAGTTTCCGAGCCTCTCCAGTTCCATATTCTTCCCACAGCTAAACAAAGACCCAATGAACTGATGCTGAATAAACACTGGAAATGCCCCTTTCTCTAATCGGTGATCATGGCTAAATGTGAAAGAACACAGTCAGAATTCTAAAATGCACAGAGTGCCATATATTTTAACCCAAAACCATAACTTTACATATTTTCTCATTAGGTATTGTGAAACAGTTATGAACAAGGGCTATTAAGATGTTAAAAAGTATATTTATAAAATACTCTACAGAGATTGTTACCAGAAAATAGCTTTTTTTCAGAATCTATCCACAAACAATATCCTTACTGACATGAAAAAAAAAAAAACAGAAATATATTTCACTGCAACATGAAATTGTGAACTCTTATTTTTCACGTCTACATGTGACTTGAGTTCCTTTATTCCTCCCTGTCTGTTTATTTTCCCACATATCTACTTAGGGTTAGCATTTACTTAAGAAAAATTTCCAGGACAAAATAAAAAAAACAAAACTCTTTGAGAGAGAGCTGCCTGGAGAGAAATGACAAACAGAACATCAATAAATCTATGTCAGCTTGATATCAATAAATATGTCAAAGTCATTGGTGAAAGGACAGATGGTCAGATTTTTTTTTTGCCTTGGAACTGTGTGGAATCTTTCTTTTCTGTGAGCTGAAGGACAGTGGTGTACAGAAAGATAGAATCATAGAATAGTTTGGGTTGGAAGGTACCTTTAAAGGTCTTCTAGTCCAACCTCTTGGCATGGACAGGGAGACTTATACTAGACCTGATTGTTCAAAGCACCATTCATCCTGACTTTGAACACTTCCAGTGATGGAGTAACCTCTCTGGGCAACCACTTGCACTGTCTCAGCACTCTCATTGTAAATATATCTAATAGTCTGTCCTTTAAGTACAGACTTGGAGTTATGTGGATGTGAACACTGAGCTTTGTTGTGGTTGCAGTACCCCTCTAAGATACATTTTCTTAAATTCCAGGAGTGTAGTATGATATATAGTTGGATTTGGGTTAGAAAACAGAATGAAAGAGCACCAATAACTTGTTTTCTCTATATAAAAGTACTTAGTACCAAGCCCTGGACTATAAAAAATTTTCTGTGATCATCTTGTGAACTGAATATTTGACAAGGAGTATGGGTCTTCAGTGTTAAGTTCAGTTATGATATCTATCTTAGTTACAGCTTCTGATGTTACTTATATGGGGAATAAGGAACCTATATCTATGCTGTTGTATACAAATATGCAAGAGAAATAGTATTTTAATGTCTAGGTTTGTTTTGTTGGTGTCAATGATAGATTTAGCAATGGCTTCAAAGTTGTAACATCAGCTTTACAAATAAAAGGTACAGTGATTTTGAGGAAGAAAATAAATAAAAGATGAATCCCTTTAAACAATAGCAGCAATGTCCGAACTTTAGTTTCTAACACTAGACTATGAGGGATAGGAGTTGCCTAAGTGGAAATTTATTTAGTTTTAGAAGAAGATTCTCTTTAAAAGTGTTATTAATTATAGTGGTTTCACTGGACATTATTATAATCAGGAAAATAAATCATTTTATGTATATTAGTATATTAAGAAATTCATAGCAACAGTTCCAGTTCTGCAAGAATTATTCCTGAAGACACTGACTAGATATCTGAATACTAGGCTGTTTGACTTTCCCTCTGAACACACAGATAGAAAATTTGGTCCTCTAGGTCTTGTGCATTTTTAATTATTATCTTTTGTCAGGTAATAATCAGATTGATTAATTTTCTAGTAACCAGAATTTGTATTCTGGCGAACTGTAAACTACTGAGAAAAAATAATTGTTAATCATTGGATAAAGAATATTATTAGAGGTAGAAAAAAGAAATGGATCCATGAGATAATGGAAATAAAACCAATAAGCCCTGAAAACAGCAAAGGAAACATTAATTCAGTCAGTGCCCTTTCAGTTCGCCTTAGGAATCATGAGTAGCAATTTAAAATCCTGTTTTTCTCCTGGGAAGAAGTGAAGCCTGGAATATGATATAAACTACACTGATCAAATAAAAAACGGAAGCCTCAGGCTAAAACAGAGAGAAAGAAGTTACAACAAAGAAAAACAGCTAGTTATATGAAATGACACATTTATACAGCAGCAAAGTAAAATTATAATCCTCTCCATTTACTTTATATCAGTTGCAAAAGAAAAATAGCTGTTTTACAGAAACCAGACAACAGAGTAACATAAAATATTGTTTTGAATCACCCCAGAGGATTCCTTCCAAAATATATACTTAGAATCTGCAGATAAAATGACATCATTGTCTAGTTTTTGGATACCTAAGTGTGCAATAATCTTGAGCATATTAAAGAAATTTAAAAAAGAAAGTGTAAGTAAAAATCATGTGCAAGGCAATTTTTCCTTAAAAAGGATGTTACCAAAGATTAAAATTCTTTTATCTATAGCAGAAGAGGGAAGAGTGTGAGGGTTTCTTAATATCTGTAGTCTGAAATGTCTTATTCAGTCTAGGCTGACAGATATACAGTCTTTAGGCCTAAAAAGTCTAAAGAAATAAGAAATGTATACTTAATAAGTAATAGTGCTGTATAAAACCACTGTCAGTTACAGAACCTGAAACACAACAGTAAAGTAAGATGTGAGAGAAAATGGTGAATTTATTTTTACCATTAGTGTCTTTGGAATTCATTTTGTGCTAAATCATTCCTGTTTTAGCTTTAGTATGGCATTGTACTTCCAATAGCAAAGGAACAGTGCTTTAGAAATACTTCACGTATTTGCCTTTTCTATTACAAAATAATGGCTTGTACTATGTATGTGATAATTCAAAAAAAAAATGTCCTGTAGTACTTTGTGGAAGTTTCACAGCAGAAATATGCTCTCAGTTGAAAATATTAGGAAAATGTATTAGTCCCAAATTTTAGCTCTGAACAGGAACTATGAAAAGTGTAGGTGGTGGTGCAGGTAAGTAATTTTTCACCAAGCATCTCTGGTTTTATTTTAGGTAACAGAAAAGTAGAGAAGAAGTTTTATGCTGATATATATTAAATTATTTCCTAAATTTCATATCAACAAGAATATTCTCTGTTTCTCATTTATTTCCTTCATAAGAATCCCTTGGGGGATAAAGGGATATCCACTACTTAGTAAGTTATAGCTAATTTATTTTTTTTTTTTAGTTTCTGAAGTGATCTGGACTCTGTCAGGCAAATAGTTGCTAAAAAAATATAATTAAAGTGATTTAAAGCACAATTAGAATAATACAATTTAACAGTGAAGCAACAAATGCAGTCTTTGGGTGAGTAAGTGTTATTGGTCTTTCATTCCATCACAGTTTGAGTTTCTGTCCTATTCCGATTGGAAGTTCACTGTTTTATCTGAACATGCTGGGCACAATATGAACGTAGATACTATTCTCCATAGGTCACCTACCTACTGATTACCACAAATGAGCAGTGCTCTCTGAAAAAAACATTCTCCTAGTTAATTTGTTGCTTTTGACAATGTTTTGTTTCCTTCTGTTCAAGTTACATTTCTATTTATTGCACACTATAAAAATTCCTGTCAACATAGAACTGCAGATTTTCTCAGGGACTTCTGCATCAGCTGCTGCTGTATTTGTGTGGAACAAGTCTCAGCCTCACACATTCTACAGATGCAGCCCAGTATCCCAGAGACATTAAGGCTGAATCCTGTGGCATTTCCACTCCTTTTGTGTGCCCAATTTGGAACATCTACAGCCCATTTTCTCAAACTATTAAATATTTTTACATTGCTTGGTAAATGCAAAAGTAAGCCTCCTCAATGACGGAGATAGCAATAAGTTCTGAAATCTGCAAATCACATCACTGATGTCTCAAGCTGAGAGCTTCAAAAATGAGGAACTTCAATGGACTTCAGGTGAAATAATCAGTTTAAACAACTAGCTAGTACTTCATCAGGGAGAGACACAGTAACTAGGTTGACTTTTAGCTAGTTAAGTAAAGATATTATCTATTGTTCATTGACTCATTCACTATGCAGCTTCCAAATTCTGTGAACAGTGGGAAGCAGGTTAATAGAATTGTTTAGTAGACAGAGGTGTCACAGAAGTGCTGGAAAGCTAAGGAAATATATCATAAAAGCTAAATGTAGTGGGAGACTTAATAGGCATTGTACATGTTCATTGATTACATTTAAATAAAAAATTACTTTGTCACAGAAATGAATGTTTGTCTGCACATCACATTTATTTTTTAGAATAAATCAATGATGTATTTGAACATCTTTACAAAACTGCGTATGTGCTTTATATAAATATATATTTCAAAGTATTTCTGTTTGGACACCTAAAATTTAAGTCACTTGCAACGCATATTTACTTGTTTATGTCATGAATACAATATGAGCAACAGACTGGGAGACCTATTGCCTAAATCTAATCCACAAGAACACACTCATTTTGTGAATGACTTTTTTTGTGTACCCAGGTTGAAACACCTATTGTATTTTTCCTTAGAATATTCAAGTTCTACAATATTTCAAAAAATATAGAATATTTAACATCCTTACATTTTGCAAAGTAGCCAGTTGCTCTCCATTACCATGTTATGTATTTCAAGCAGAATGAGGGTTGAAGACTCAGAGTAGGTTACAGGGCAGCAACAAATAGATTAATCTACCTAGAAAACAGGATCCTCTGATCCAGCCATCAAAGTAAGACTCAGAGGGTGATTAACAGTCATTACATGTGTCTGCCAAACAACATGAGAAAGGCATCAGGCAATCCTCCAAAGATTAGACTGGGTTAGCTATTGTTCAGAGTACCTGAAGATGAAAATGTATTCCTAAGTTGTCAAAACTTAAAATTGAAACACAGAAAAGGAGCTGACTGGTTTAGGTGGAGTTCAACATTTAAAACTGAAAACTCTCTAGGGCTGCTCTGTTAATCATCTTGTCTGAAGAACTGAAAATAAGGGGCTACAAATGAAATAAAAGGATCCCTGCTTGCTTAACCTTCTCACTGAAGTGAAAACCATGACAAAAAACCAAAAAACAAAAAACAAAAACCCTGAAGACACCACATTCAGTTGTTTGAAAGTAGCTGTAATGAGGGCTTGTAACATCTCATTAGGAAACTGTCAAACCCCAGGTTGCTTTATAAATGGACAATCACGAGCTGCAATGACAAATAAGGGAGAAATACAGTGATAGAGCCAAACATTGCAGCAGGAGAGGATAAGGTGCACAGCATGTGCTGGGAATTGAACCTGAGTTTCTTCCTTTAAGTTCCTTACAAAAATCTTTTAAAGGACATACTAGGGAAACTTTCATAGGCAAAGGAAGAACAACGTTTTAGCCACTTTCCCATTGAGACTGCAATCTCTGAATTACAACATCAGTATAGTAAATGTCTTAGGTGAGGGCCTTAGGTATATAAACCCAGGAAAGCACCCAATGAGACTTGCTGTTTTGTTATAATAACGTGTTAGCCATAGGGATGATAGGGTGATGATGGACATAAAGTTTTTACTAAGCCTGCAGTAAAGAAGGGATACTGGGTCTTGCAAAAATGACTCTTGAAAAACTAAAAGGTGGCAAAAATCAGTGAATAATTAAGAAGGAAAAAGAGACTTAACTAATCTAAAATAACTTTTTCTCCCTAGTTTATCCAACTGTTGTGATTAGCAAAAATATTTCCCCAACAAGTGAATAGATAAGAACAAAACAAGAGAAATTATAATTCAAGGACAAACTTCAGTGTAAAACTGCATGCAGTCCATAATGTCTGTATCTGATATAACAGAAACAACTTCCCAACATATACCTTGACTCTCAATTCAAGTGCAATAACTTCCTCTGCAACTTGGGTAGTAGATATATTTATCAGAGAATGAATTGTGAGATGTCCCCCTGTCCATCAAGAACTGTTGTATAAGGAATAATTCCAAGCACTCAATGAAATATGGAGAGATGCTACTTTGTAAGTAACTACATGCTGTGTATAAAGGTCACTCTGGAAAAACCTGACCATACAGACCTATCTGCTGTGGAAAAATGGGCCTTCTTCCCATTTCCCAAGTGCATTTATGTTATGCTGCTTATGATGGAGATGCAAGCATGAAAGTTGGCTGAAAGCCACCTCTTCTGACAGAAGAGTGGCGTGTTGTTTCCCTTCGGGGCCCAGTGAGATGACTAGCCAGACCTCTTCAAAGCACTGTCCAAGTCATTTGTACTTCAGAAGTAAGCAAGCAAGCCTGTCAGCTGAGGAAAGAAGAGGAGAAAGCACTGCACACCCAAAATAGTAGCCAGACAGTTCTTCCCCCTTAGAAGTGCATACCAGTGGGCTGCACTAAATTTCACAATAAGCACACAGAAATATCAGAAGTGGAAGAGAAGTGCAGAAGGGAGTGATTGTTGCTGCTGTTCTCGTGAGGCTGCAGTTTCAACCATTTCCTTTTTTTTATTCAGTATGTCGACTGTCACAAAACTAAGCTCACATGAAAAATAAACCTTAAAAAACAAGTCAGTAATGATAAAGTATTCCATATCAGCTAGTTCAGCTATTACATAGGGCATGCTTGTGCTTACTCCTTATGTTCTAGCTAAATTTCCTTTTGTCTGACAGTTAATTTTCTGAATTATGTGCAGGGCAGTTTTCCTGATTAGAACAAGTTGTTATAATTTTCCTCCTCTATATAGCAATATTAATTAGTGATAAAACTAAAACATGGCTGTCACCATTTTAGTGGTGTTTGTGACAATTTTTCACACACCTTTATTCTTGATAATTGTAACTGTGCTCTTCAGAAAGCAGTTGGATATTGGTAGCACAGAGAGCTTTCAAGCATTTTAGAGCAGGGAAACCAAAAGGGAGAAATCAGGAGACTAAGGATCAATGTGATGTTACACATAGAGCGGATCTATAGCTCAGACCTCAGTCAAGCTATACATGCTCCAACATTCAAGGCTAGCCACGATTTCTAGATATTTTAATAAACCTCCCTCCAGAGCTACAAAGCTCAAAGATCAACCATCAAAATTTCTGTGCAAATTCAAAGCAATTTAGTTTTATCAAAAATGAAAGGTGAAAGTGCGTGTAGCTACTAATAATTTTAATGCTGTAAGAGCTAAAAATCTAAATAAAAATTTCAAGCTTTTATTCTGAACAAAATACTCAAAGGGTTTTTTTTTGTTCTAGAACACATGCTGCTGATAGCTTAAATTAGAGGCCAGTCTGAAGTAAAAATGACATGCCCCAGTTTGCTGTCTTTCATCACCGGAGCCCATTCACTATGAGAAAAACAATAGGATTCTTTCATACTTGCATTAAATACAAATATTGATTATCAGTTTCTTTTGCTCTTATACATTTTATTGCCCTGCCTACACTATCCAAGGAAGTACTGTTTAGTATGGGTGGTCAGAAAAGTGTTTCCATTTGGACTATTCTTGACATTTGGCTTATGTATTAAATTCGAGTATATACTAATTTTGATGTGCAACACTGATAGCTCAAAATTTAGAGGTGGTCAGATTCAGAATTTCTGTTTAGGCTAGTTCTTCTGTACTGAGACACAAAAAAAAGACTGAAAATGTTATATTCTAGATGTGAAAGTAGTTTACTTTTGGCAAAGAGTGGTATGTTGTATATGATTACATGTGCCTGGCTTCAGAGATACATGTATTGCAGTATTCACATTTTTAAAAGCTGGTAGTTAGAACTCTGAGCTGGTTTCCTTGCTATCAGAGACTTTCACAACTTCAGCAATTTTTCAGTGGTCTGGACCTGTTTTAGTTCTGCCCCCTTTCTAGGCAGGTCTTACCCAGACATCTAGAGCTAAATCCAGGCTTACCAACTTGAGGTCCCAGTGTTCACCATGGTATATATAGATTTGCCTCATCATATGATCTCAACAATGGTGGGACAGTCTACAATCCCCTGCTGTCAACCCAACTGGTATCACACCTCACGATGCCAGATAACTCCACTTTTTCCCATTTTCTCTTACCTATGAGTAGGCAGACCAAGCCAAAAATAATAAAAATATTATTATCACACTTTCTCATTCAGAGTTCACCTATAATGTTTTAGGTAATGAACACCTGACACAAACCTCAATAGAAGCACCAATATTTAAAATGTATTTTAACAGCATTCATAAAATTCAGATTTCATAGTATCACGCTAATTCAGTATAATAATATTGACATCATCTGAACAATCATATAAAACACATTCCTTTGGAAGCTTGTAACTTTCTGGTGTTGGAAAATAGTAACAAAACATAGTTTTGAAAAGGAACAAGCAATGAAAAGCCTGTTTTCAATTGCCCTTATAAGTTTGCATGTCAAACAAAGACATTAACGATAAAAAAATTAAGATTATTCTATAAAACTGTTATACCATCAAGAAAAGCAACGGAGAGAGCCAATAATTTTCTATGATTAAAAATAAAAACTAACAACAAAAAAAAAAAAGCCCTAAGAAAGCCCTGAGGAAAGAAGTGCTTTGAGAAATGGATGACTTTTGGCTTCAGGTGGTGGATGTTATTCACACAGATATACCACAGGAAAGGTCCAGGAGCAATAATCATAGAATCATAGTATCATTAAGGTTGGAAATGTCCTTCAAGATCATC
>VWZY01012248.1:35644-45716 GCA_013399075.1 Chloroceryle aenea | reverse complement strand
ATTACACTGGGGTAATAAAAGAGTCTTTTTGTCATACCTCACAAGACTCAAGGTTGCAATATGGCTCTGCAACTTCGGTTCCTCCTGTTCCTTCTTGTGAGTCCTATCATGAGAACAAAGTTCAAAGGAAGGCAGCCAGTTTCATATTCTTAGCATTCAGAGATGACATTCTTAAGAAATTATGAAGTACCTTCCCATTTGTGGAAGCTGTGTGAAAATTACATCCTTGGGCCAGAGGATTTTTGGGCTAGATGAATTTAAAAAAAAGCTATTATTTGTATGAACAAAATTCAGTAGTCCTACAGACTTTTAGGAAGGCAAAAATTACAGCAGTGCAACTGATGCCACATTAAAGTGATAAATGTTATCATCTGAGAATATTCATATCCTCTCCCAAATAAACAAACAGGCTGTCACTTATTCACTGAATCAAGTTTTTTAATCTCATGTGGTGCATGATTTAACTATTAACCACCCTCACCACTATTTGCAGTACTCTACACAGTTTACTGTATAAAGAGGGACCTTTGTACTGGAGCTGACAGAAATGTAACAAATACAGGTATGTCTTAAAAACCAGAGAAAGATACAAAAACAACAACAAAATTGTTCAGAAGGCTCTGTGGTAGTGTTATGGGATACACACGTTTTTTCCATGGATGTTTACAATATCTGTTTGGGGACAATCAAGTTCTTGACATTGTCCACTATATTAGTGTGACTATTATTTAGGCAAACATACTATGAAAATGGAGATTTTTTGTAAGAAATGCCATCATTTCCTTAAGGTTGAACTCTATAAAAGCCCACTAAATAACAAAGAAAACATTGCTAATTTCTTAGAAGGCCCACCTTATGCAAAGACAGACTCAGAGTTCTCTAGATGAAGAATTAATGTCTGTTTTCCTGAAGCTTATGGTGAATGCACTACTAGATTCATTAAAAATAGGTAAATCCTTGAAGTACTGTTTAAAAATGACTTTTTGTATGCTCTGGCAGTAGGGTAATGTCCTGTAGCCCAGTATTAAAGTCAAAAGAGAAGTTGTCTTTTAAGGTGGCCATCCAAAGAATCTCTAACTTGAATCTTAGTACCTAATTTACTAAGTAAGTTTCTAGTTTCTTAGCGTTCAAGTAACAGATCTATATTTGTGTGAACATAGAATGAGAAATCTGTGGCCTCATCTCGTAGCAAGGAAAGAGATTCCTTACAGTGTCATAGAATCATAATATCCAAGAATGCTTTAAATTGGTCAGGGATGTTCAAAAGCTCATCTAGTCCAACCTCCCTAAAGTGAGCAGAGACATCTTTAACTAGATCAGGTTGCTCAGAGCCCTGTCCAATCTGACCTTGAATGTTTCCACAAATGAGGCATGTACCACCTCTCTTGCCCCTTCAATATATATAAAAAACCCCAACAAAGTAAGAAAATACCGAATCTCTACACAGTTTATAGTTACCTTTAGGGTATTTAATTTTCATTGATGTTTTTGTCAGCTGACTTTATTTTGTGTATGCAAACTGAAAACTGTCATAAGTTATGCTTTTTATGAACTCTATGTAGTAACAAACAGTAATTTCACAAAGTTTGGAGACAAAGTCTGAAAGGAATATCAGAAAAAAGCCACTAATTTAGATACTTAGATTGGACCTTTGATACATGCAACTTCTATAATATTTCATGCAATATAATATCATGTAACTAATAATATTTCCATAACAGCATCTGCTTACTTTTATAGCTAGTGTTTGGTTTGATGTGACTAATGGAGTTTAAGTTCTCTGAAGGTTTGTTTTCTTCATTAGCCATTTTATCACTTTGTTATTTTCACCTTAATAACTTAACATCATCTCCGCTACCTTTCCCCTTAATCTTCTTCCATTCACATTCTTATCTACATACACAATAATCAGATCATGTGTTTT
This sequence comes from Chloroceryle aenea, assembly GCA_013399075.1. Lineage (NCBI taxonomy): Eukaryota > Metazoa > Chordata > Aves > Coraciiformes > Cerylidae > Chloroceryle > Chloroceryle aenea. Next base: position 43,792 of record VWZY01012248.1, on the reverse strand, counting down.
CCTGAGGTATTTCTGAGTATGTCATGCCTCCTGTTGGTTATGATATTAGAAATGCTTCAAAACCAATAAAAGTCACAAAAATAAAAACACATCTTTCTGGAAGAATAAAAACCAAACAAGCCAACTTATTTTTTTCAAGTTAGTATTTCTGATTTTTTTAAAAAAGGAAAAATACATTTTTAAAACTGACTTTTTTTAACATTAATTGATCTAGTTTAACAAGCAGCATGTGTACTTTGGAAGAAAGTGAAGAAGGAGGCTGGAATAGGCAACTGCATGTAGTAGGTATGTCGCAAGAAATTTTCTTGTCTCTCTCTGAGGAGAACAGTAGCCGTTGGATATAAACCATGCATAAGCACTACAAGGGAGTTTCTATAAACAGATAGTCCAGGAATTGCACAAAACAGAGAGATCTCCTTTCTACACTGGAAAGTAAGGTCCCAAAATGCCCTTTTATACTGTGTCATAAAAGGACAGTTACATGCCCTAAAAGACATTTTCTCTTTAGATTTCCAAAGATCAGTAACAATAGGAAGACTATATATCCTACTAGTTGGAATGGGCAGCATCTACTTTACATAACACCGAGATCTAGTTCTTGGCAGCCTGATAGCTTAAAGTTATGTATATATGCACTTTTCTTATATAGCTTTACTTGTTGTAGAGTGACAAAAGATATTTCAAGTATTTTTCTCAATGAGTAACAGAATGTTGTACTGCTGGAGCCAGCTCTGAACCTAGCCAAAACAGAAATTCCCTTGTTGAAATGTAATGCAGAAAGGGTAGTGGTCAGCTGCAGAACTGTTTTCCAGTTGTCATGACTTATTAGGACTGTCTTGCTGCTGCTTCAGAATATGAGCAATTCCAATTACCAATGGCTTTGATGATCTTCTAATCCAATGCCTTATCAAGGTTTAAGTTACACCATGTTTAGAGAGACTGATTTCACCTACTGCTATAAATAATCCTCTTGTTTTTAATTTACACTACAGGTAGAGGATAACTACCCCACAGGGGAGAGTTTATGAAAAAATGGCATATCTACCCTTTTTGTACTTCCTTAGTTTTCCCTGCTACAGAGATCTCTCGGTTTACAGCATATTTGACAGAGAGATACCGACCTCTTTGATGAATAAAAGTGAAAACAGGCAAACTGAAAGTGTCTGTCTATATTTTTCTTGCTTATGATGGTCTGAGTTGCTAGCACATATTTCATTGAATCTCTAATTCTATTACTGATTTACACAGGCTGTTTATATTTGCTCATTAATGAAACCATATCATGACTAAACGTGTGGCAGCCACAGTAATTAGCAAAGCATCTCCTTCAATTCCTCAGAATGTCGTCAAAACACTTGTCAGGAAACAAACTCATTTTCAGTCTCTACTGCCATTTACAGGGTTTCAGGCACTGATGATAGCTTGTCTTCTTAGTTTAAAAGAGCTCTTGATATAACAGAACCTGACACTGTTTACTTCAGCCTATTATGCCTGCTGCATTCACTGAATGCTTCAGTGGAAAAGAAAAATCGAAAGAAAGCTCTTCATTGTAATGCCAGCTGCTTTTTAAAAAAAAGGAAATCAATTTTTGCTTGAGCTCAAAATGTACTCAGCAGGCCCAGAGTGACCCCCAAGTCTGATGTCAACAACAAAAGAATCTGCCTGCATTTCCCACAACAATCACAAAACAGCTAAAGAACATTGAAAATGTAAGATTAGTTTCATTTTAGTTTATGTTCAAATTGGTATCTACTAATACAGACAGTATCTCAAAATAGAATGACTGCTGTGTCACAGGTTGCATGTAGAAACACAATGAGATACAAGGACTTTTTTTTTAACACAATACCTCATTAAAAACTACATGGCAGGACCATTTTAAGGCTGAAATAATTCGTAATGTTTGGTATTTGTAGCTGGTATGATGAAGAATTTCTGTACTGACAACAATTATTTTATTTCCTGCTTGTTTCAAATACAGTTACCTAAGTATGACAGTGATCACAAAGTTTTACATATTTCTCTTAATATTGATTTTCATATAAACTAGTTTTCATGAGACTGTAAGTTTAATAATTTAATAATAATAGTAATTATGATTTCTGGTAGTGTAGCCATTCACAGGTAAAAATCAGGTCTTTATTGTTCTAGGCTGTGTAAAAATGTGGATAGCAAAAGTAGTCTTTGCAGTTTACATTCTTTATAAGAGACCTTATAATCTAGATAGCTAGAAGTCAGCAAAGCAAAGCTTCTTGTTCAGTAAGTGGCATACTAGTCACCTCTGTTCTATGGTGCTCACTAAATGCATAAGGATAATGATACCAAAGTGAACACCTCCATCACTAAATAACTTAGCTTCTCCATTTCTTCTCTTGTATTTGTGGCTGGGTTAGAGAGATATCAAACCACTTTCAACTCTAGTGAGTGTTGCAGCGAAATAAGAGAGTGATAAAATGCAATCAACCGTTTCTCTCATATATAATTATTGCAGCATTTTATACCTTTAAAGCACTATGCATACTTTCTAGTGATTCAGTCTGTTTTATTGGGCACAGAGTCTATGCTGACTTCCATGGTGTGCACCAGTGCTGATACATTTCATTTTGTAATAGGATTTACATTACTCCCTTTGGGTGGCATTCTCACCTTTAGACACCTGCAGTATACATTTGTCTAAGTCACTTTATGCTCCCTTACTGTCAGCTGAGAGAAACAGATTAGATACATTGCACCCTAAAAGCAGTTATTTTAGCTGTCTACTTTAGGTTAAGATGAATAATACCCTAGAAAGACCTATTTTTCTACATTTGCTATAAAGTTAACTGGAATGAAGGTTCCCTTACATCTTCGTGCTTTGACAGGATTTACTTTTAGTTTCTCTGGTTCAGTTATTCACTTAATTTAAGATAGAAATCACTTTTGATAAATGTCCATAATTGTTGGAGTTGTCCTGAATATTTTTGTCCCCAAACTTTTTTTCCTAACAAAGAATAGATTTTTAACTTCAGAAATATGAACTTTTGAGCTTTAGATTAAAAGGTTTAATAGCTTTTCAACTTAAAGTTCAGAGTTGGTGAAAAAATGCTTCAAATACTTGGGTATTCAGGTTTTCTCATCTTTTCCTATCTCTCAATGCTTTTGTTACATCATTGAAAAAGCAGAGAAAAAACAAAGTCAAAGGTGAAAATCTAAAGACTTAAGAATAAAGATTTTGTTGTTTTTTTTTTGTCAAAGATTAAGAAAACCCCAAGAAATGTTGTTTATGAACATCTTTTCTCCCCCCTTTATCCATCAGAAATACACAAATATACTGGAGCAACTCTAGTGACTGGGGTTGATACAGTATAGTCAAACAAGTCCTGTAAATGTTAGAGATCTCTTTCTTTGAGACAGATTCTCTCTATTCCCTCAGTGGAACTCTTATTCCATTAGTGGGATAAGGAGATCAGGATCAACAATTTTTGGCACCTCTAGAATTCAGAAAAAAAAAATAATATTTGAAGGGTAAGTGGGAAGAAAGAACAACTAAAAAGTAAAAAATAAGAGAAAAAGAACTATGTGGGCATAATGTATGGGCAAGAACTTGGGCTATTAAAAAAAAACTCTCTCAAGGGAGATTCATAGCTGAATTTCTTAACATTTGTCCATTAACTTCCGATATGTTCCTGTACAGTCTTTGGAGAAAAAGAAATAGGAAAAGAGAGGCCATTTGATACCATTTTGTGAAGAATATACCATTCTAAATTACTAGCAACATTAAAGTCCTAAGAAACTAGTAATGACATGCAGAGTCCTAAGAATGCTTTCTCACTTAATTTGTAGTCAAGACAAACAACATCTGTGCTCAGCTGTCCTCAAAGGTCTGTTGCTATTTATGCTTTTGAAGTTACAACAGTTTGGCCATCTTCCAGAGTTCCTCTCACAAAATGTTTCAGAAAGCTGGTTGAGGAACTGGAAAGAATTATTTAGTAAGGAGGTCAAACATCTGCTGGGGTTTTCTGGTTTTTCCCAGACATTTTTAATGGTATTATTGCTCTCACTTCCACAAAATAATGGTAAGTGCTTGAAAATAACTTAACCTGGTGCAAACCCACACACTTTACCCCAAAATATGGAATGAATAAAGAAGGAAAAAGAAAAATGTTAGGAGAGCTCCATTGTGTACTTCATGAGTTAACTCTCAGGATGCTTCCTATACCACTCACCCTTAAATCCACAAATCACTGCCTTCACTTTTGATCAAACATCTGTAAACAGAAATTACTGCTCTAAAGACTGTCAGGTACTGAGAGATCTGTTGGAGATACAGACTAATTCCTCTCTCATGTCCCAGTGAATAGCCAAGACTGCCATTTAGGAACTGCTCCATAACAAGGTAGACACAACTGTATAGGCTTGGACTGTACAGGCTGCACTGATTTCTAGTTAATTATCAAGTGATTTTACATACATTAATTTTGTCTCATGAAGTTTATTTCTGCCTGTGAGTTTGATTGTCAGTTAGAAAGTTGCAGGAGTTGTGCTTATGAAGACACAGATTTTTATATGGTAAAGAAAAATGGTCAAAGGAGAAGGCCAGTAAATCTGAATTTCTTTTTTACTACTACTCCAGTGGGTACCAAAATATTGACAATCAAGTGAACTCAATCAAGTCTTGCTATAACTCTCTTACTACACAGAAATGGGACAGAAGCAAGGAAAAGTTAAATTTCAGCTTTGGTTCTTCTTTTTTAGTCAGGTGAATTCCCTAGAGATAAGGGACATGTTACACTTATATTCAAAAAGGGTAGAAAGGAGCACCCTGGGAACTACCGACCTGTCAGCCTCACCTCTGTGCCTGGGAATATCATGGAGCAGATTCTCCTAGAAGGCCTGATCAGGCACATGGAGGACAGGGAGGTGATCCAGGACAGCCAGCATTGCTGCACTAAGCGTAAATCCTGCCTGACAAACCTGGTGGCTTTCTATGACAGAGTGACTGCATCAGTGGAGAAGGGACAACCTGTGGATGTGATCAGTCTGGACTTGTGCAAGACCTTTGACACAGTCCCCCACAACATCCTACTCACCAAGTTGGACAGATAAGGATTTGATGGGTGGACTGGTCAGTGGATAAGGAATTGGCTGGATGGCCGCATCCAGAGGGTAGTGGTTACTGGCTCAAAGTCCAGATGGAGAGCAGTGACAAGTGGTTCCCTCAAGGGTCCGTACTAGGGCCTGTCTTGTTTAACCCTTTTATCAGTGACATAGACAGTGGGATCGAGTGCACCATTAGCAAGTTCACAGATGACACCAAGCTGAGTGGTGCACCAGAGAGATGGGATGTCATCCAGAGGGACCTGGACAAGCTGGAGAAGTGGGGCCAGGTGAATCTCATGAGGTTCAACAAGAGCAAGTGCAGGGTCCTGCACCTTGGCCAGAACAATCCCCACTATCAATACAGGCTGGGGAGGAGGTGATAAGAGAGCAACCCTTCAGAAAAGGACTTGGGGGTGCTGGTAGATGAGAAGCTGGACTTGAGCAGCCAGTGTGTGCTTGCAGCCCAGAAGGCCAATTGCATCCTGGGCTGCATCAAAAGAAGTGTGGCCAGCAGACAGAGAGAGGTGATTCTGCCACTCTGAGAACTCATCTGGAATACTGTGTCCAGCTCTTGAGTCCTCAGTAGAGGAAGGACATGGACCTGATGGAGTGGGTCCAGAGGAGGTGCACAAGGATGATCAGGGCTCTGGAGCACCTCTCCTATGAGGACAGGCTGAGGGAGCTGGGATTGTTCATCCTTGAGAAGAGAAGGCTCAGGGAAGACCTAATAGTAACCTTCCACTACATGAAGGGAGCTTATAAAAAGACTGGAGATGGCCTATTTACAAAGGCCTGTAGTTAAAGGATGAGGGGCAGTGGTTTTAAATTAGAAAAGAGTAGATATAGATTGGATGTAAGGAAGAAGTTCTTTGCCATGAGGGTGGTGGAGCCCTGGAACAGGCTTCCCAGGGAGGTGGTTGAGGCCCCATCCTTGGAGACATTCAAGGTGGGGTTTGACAGAGCAACCTGCTCTGGTTGAGGATGTCCCTGTTCTCAGCAGGGGGGTTGGACTAGATGAACTGGAGAGGTCCCTTCCAACATTTCTATGTTTCTATGTTTTGTCCAGCTCTAACTCCTTGCTACTTTATAGTATATAGGGAGCCTGAGAATTTTAGTCCTAAAATTAGGTTTCAGGGTAAGCAGGTGAATATTCTTCAAACTTTTCTTACATAAGGTAGAAGGCAAGTCTGTGAAGTAAACAAGTATAGAATTAATTCAGCCTGAGACTGAAACCTTAACAGAGTTACAACATTGTCATTTATGATTATTTATAACATAATTATTGCTGCTCACAATAAAACACTTAGGTTATATTTCATTCAAAGTTCTGATCCTGTTCACTTGGGTTTTATGCACATAGGGTAGCAACAAGCAATTTCTGCACAACTACACAATTACAGGAATCTTTAGGAAAGAAAAATAAAAAATAGCAGAAACCCAAAGCCCCCAGTATTTCTCCTATACTTATGTATTCAGAGTTTGAATGCAACATATATTCTGTTCACTTTTAGTCCACTCACATTAGTGAGTCTTACACAAAATTGTACTTCTCACCTATATATAAATGCTTATTCTTGAGCTGCGAACAAAATATTGAGGGCACCTCCAGCCTTCACTAAATTCTAGGTGCTATGACATCTGTTTGTATACTTGCCACAAGAATAAAATGTATTTTAAAAGGCATAATTCCATGCAGTAAAAAAAATTTTCTTTTGAGTTTCTGCCTTCATATATCATGAATGTTATACTATAGGAGATATATTATTAAAAGTTTTGAAATTCAAATTTATGTCTATATTTACAAAACATGGCATGAGTATTGTGAGTTATTATCAGATAAAAAGCATGACTCTCATTTTTTATTCCCTTTGGTTAGAGCTGCTGGGTATATAGACATGATGTAGCCTAGAAAATAATGCACACCATCTGTGAGAAGTTCCTGTTTTCTTCAGGCAAAAGCACAGCTAAATTTATTTTAAGTTGAAGGCTATCCATAAGTCAAACTAGACTTATGTGGTGTGGGTGCATGTGTATACTGGATAGTCATTTTAACACCATTTGATTTCTTGTAACTTTAAAGAAATTGCAAACGTATCTCTGACTGATTTGTGTAAGCCTTGTGCGTAGACTTGGCAGAGTTACACAGATGCCAGTGCCTTGGAGGAAAATACTTAGTAAAGTTCATATCATGTAGTTATGCTCATTTGGATATTAACCAACACAATGACTGTCCTGATAATTCTGAATTATAGTTTGAACACAGAAGCATCTCAGCAAGGACACCTAAGGACTAACAGGACAAATAACTAGTATAACCTTACCAGCACAGTCCTTCACTTAACTTTGAAGTAGCTATATCTTCGTTTTCTTTTTTTTTTTTTTTATTCAACAGAACTGGAGGCAGTTCTGTGCATGTCCTTCCAAGTATTCCTTCCAAGTGTCCCTCTGAGGTGATAGCACCTTTTGCAGCCCAGCTGAAGTGCTTCTACACCAGTGCATGCAGCCTGGGGAACAAACAGGAAGAACTGAAAGCTACCATGCTGCAGGGTTTATGACATAGTGACCATTACTGAAACTTGGTGGAATGAATCCTAAGAGTGGAGAGTGGCCATCTATGGCTACCAGATGTTCAGGAGAGACAGAAGGGGAAGGAGGGGTGGTGGTGTTGCCCTCTATGTTAAGAAATTGATAGACTGTGAAGAGTGGTCCCTTACGAATACAAATAGCCACAAGAGGGTTGAGAGCTTATGGGTAAGAACCAGCGATCAAAACAACAAAGGGAAGTTTGTGGTTGGTATCTGCTACAGGCTGCTCAATCAAAGGGAGCTCATTATGAGGCCTTCTTACTCCACCTCCAGAAGACATTGTGCTTCCTAATGAGAAATGCAAGGTCTCATCCTACTAGGGGATTTCAACCACTCTGATGTATGTTACACATACAGTTACATTCATATCAGGTACTGGCAGGTCACAATAAGGTCCCAACAGACCCTCCTCTTCTCCAGGCTGAACAACCCCAACTCTCTCAGCCTGTCTTCATCAGAGAGGTGCTCCAGCCCTCTAATAATT
>VWZY01012248.1:0-17097 GCA_013399075.1 Chloroceryle aenea | reverse complement strand
CAAAACTCTGGAACAGGTTGCCCAGGGAGGTTGTGGAGTCTCCTGCTCTGGAGACATTTAAAACCTTTCTGGATGCATTTCTGTGTGACCTGATGTAGGTGGTCCTGCTCTGGCAGGGGGGTTGGACTAGATGATCTTTTGAGGATCCTTCCAATCCCTAAGATTTTGTGATTCTGTGATTCTGTGGTAGTCTTAGAAAACCCATGCTTGAGCTCTGAATATGCTTTAAGTGAGATGTAGGGGAAGTCATCTCATTTAACAGTTTGTAGGCATCTACAGCTGAAGCAGTTAGCCATGTACTCTATGTGATCAGTCAAGAGAGAAATGCATTTCCAAGATTTCTTTAGTCTCACTGATCACAGAATCATTTAGGTAGGAAAAGACCTTTAAGATCATTGTGTCCAGCCATTAACCTAACACTGTCAATTCCACTACTAAACCCTGTCCCTCAGCACCACATCTACATATCTTTTAAACACCTGCAGACATGGTGACTCCACTACTTCCCTGGGCAGCCTGTTCCAGGACTTGACAACCCTTTCTGTGAAGAATTTTTTTCCTAATGTCTATTCTAAACCTCTCCTGACAAAACTTAAGGCCATTTCCCCTTGTCCTGTCATTTGCTGCTTGGGAGAAGAGATAGACCCACATCTCACTATAACTTCCTTTCAGAGTGTTCTAGATGTTTGAAATACCTGAAATAAGTACCAACAAAGGACTGATTATGTCTTGTGTTTATAAGAGGGGTCTAGACAACGATTTGGATATGTCTGCACTGTAGAATTTTAAATTTAGAGGATCTGAGTGCTACTTCCTGAGACAGTAACTAAAAGGCACCGGACATGAGAAATCAGGTTTCAGAGCAGCTGAGGTGTCCACATGGGCGTTCCCAATGCAGCCAAGGAAAAATTTGTTTGATTAATATACAAGATGGGAGGCAACCAGGGATAAGCACTAAGAACAAGAGTGGAGATCCATACCTGAAAAGCCCTCTTCAAGTATTGCTTTTCACCACTCCAAAAATTACTTACTGTTTTTAGACTATGACTAACAAGGGCCAAGACCCTAACTACTAAGGTGCCAACAAATTTTCAGAAAACTATGTATTGTACTCTTCCCTCTCATGACTTTTGTTTATGAATATAAAACTGTGGTCATAGATTTTTCACATTTAAGAGGTCTTTGCTTTTATCACAAGAAGAAGAGTTCTTGCCTTTTGCATATTGACACAACAGATGTGAAAAAAAGATTTGACATCAATGGAACAAATTCATTACTGCTGTGATGCACTGAAGTTCATATCACCACCAGGATTAATGTAACACAATATTATTACAACTGAAAGAATTGGCTGCTGGGGTTTATCTTCAGTCTGCATTCTGTGCATTCAGGAACAGTAGCTGTTGTCTTTGTTTCTGGAAAGCAATTAAAAAAAGAAAACAAGCTTACATGGATAATCAGAAGTCATTCTTCCTTGCCATAGAAAATAATAAAGCTTGAGATTTCACTGAATATCAGTGAAATGATTTGTGAATTCACCCAGGTCCAAAATGAACACTGCAGTTAAAACTCAGACTGAACAGCACTGTAGAATGGGGAAAAAAATAAAAAAATCCAGTATTGAAAAAGCAGCTACTTGCAATAAAGGTAATAAGAGACAGGAACTTCCACGGGAAGATGAAACATTTGCACAGACAAAAAAAAAACGAAAACCAACCAACAAATTAATCGAAATAAGAAGCATTTTAGTTTGTTCTTATGTTTTGTCCTCACTTTCAAAATCTAAGTTATAGAACCAAGATGCTATTGAAAGTCAGTTAAACAGCCAGCACTGTCTTCCTAAGTAAATATTTAACTCCTGGCAGAAGGTTTAATGAAGGCTAGTGGGATTAACTTAAGAATATACCCATGATTGGAGTGATTATTACAATTATACCCATTCATGTCAGAGTTCTATGGTTCTATTAGATAGTTTTACCAAAGCTAGTGGGATTAATGCAAAAGAAATGCACAAATTTGAGGTCATTATTGCAATTAGACTTGTACATGTTGACATTTCATGGTTTTATTGGAGAATGATTAATGTTTTTATGCTGGAGCAAGGAGTTTATTGTCTGCTCTAGGCCACATGTCATCAAATCAGACTGTAGCTGTAATGCAATAATATTCCCCTAATTATTGCAATCAGTTATGCTAAAGCAGATCTTATCACCCTAAAATATCAGAAGGCTTGTTTCCAGTTGTACCAAGCTACAAGCTCTCATCCTGCCAAAAACATGTTAACTAACAAGCATTATCAGCCAGGCATGTCCAGTGTAAATGAAGCACTGAAATACAAAATCCAGAATGAACATACGTTGATACATTTGGATTAAGCAGTTCAGCCTTATGGAGAGAGAGATAAAGGAGAAGGTGAGAGGGGAAATATGATGTTATGCCACATTTTATGTTGGACCCATTACCAGATTACATATACCCAGATACGGAAAGGAAAAGAGGTCAATTTTGTATTCTTGAGTAGATTAAACTGTTTCACAGTATAATAATCTCTATAATACTATTGAAGAAAAAAAATATTTGTACTAAGTAAATAAATAAATAAAGACAGATTCCCAGGCTACTTTTTTTGTCTCCTGGAAGTATGTGATTATGACTGAGGTAAACAGCTCCAAATTTGTTAATTAAGTTTTTCAAGATCCAACAGATTGACAGTAATGCCATTTCTCCTTGTCACCTCTCCTTTTGTAACTTCACATAAAAGAGAGAGACAGAGAAAACCACACTTTTGTATCTGTAGCTTCTTCCTCAGTTGGTGCAGAGAATATCAGCCACTTTTGCAGGCTGCATCTGCATATAATTTTTAAGACTTGTGAGTACTTACACAGATCTAAGGTATTTTATCCTCCTTTTGCAGCTTATCTTCCTTCTTCTACCCCTTGTGATCCTTGGCATCAGGTAGAAGGTGTACTTAGATGAGTAACATGAAGACAGAGTAGACCTTCGCCAAGGTCAAAACACAAGCTAGCAGACCATCTGGTAACCATGTAAGTCAAAGCTTTGAGTTTAAACTGCCTTTACTAAAATTTTCTGTAGCATTTAGACAAAAGAAAAACAAACCAAGTATTATACAAATAATTACTTATTCCAGGTTTTTATAATAGTTCTGGCTTTCCACAAATAATAAAAATTGTATAAAATTTAATTGTATTTTTTTACATGTGTAACAGTAAATATTTTTTTTACCAACAGACAAGAACTATATACCAGCTTAATAAAGTAGACACATTATTGAAAATTAATAATTACTTGCAAGGCTATTTACAACAAGCGACTGAAATTTTGCAAAAATGATTACATAATCTGTAATAATTTTTTAAATTAGGAAATTGAAACTGTAGCAGTAAAACTTTGACTCTGCTGTACTCCAAAAGGATTTTTTTCCTTGTATGTGCATTTCACTCTGTGATTAGTCAAGTGAGTCCATTCTAAGTGGACAGATGAAATACTTCCTATAAGAATGGACACATGAAGAGACAAATTCTATATGGTCTTTATAACTTACACTTTAATACTTATACAATGACAAATAGTGCAGATGAGCTGTATTTCCATCTGTAATAATTCTTCAACTAAAATATGAAAACAAATATATTTCACTGAGGTAATTTCTGAAGATTAAGGTACATGTGCCTAAGCATCCTAGAAAGTGCATTGTGAAATATGCAGCTTGGATTATCACATTTAGATTTCAATGTGAATCACACAAAAATAAAATGGAATGAACTGTCGTACTCTTGCTACCATCAGGACTCCTTGGTACTGCTATGCCAGTGTCACATAGCTCCAGTATAGCCTGATTTCAAAGCCCTTTTTGTGATGATAATTAGTTACTTGCTCTTACTTTTGATTTTGGGTTTTGTTGTTGTGTGGTTTTGTTTTCATTTGGTTTGGTTTTGGTTGGCTTTTTTTTAAACACTTTGCAAGGAACTGATTTTGTCAGGCAGCACAACTGATGAGTGATAATGTGCCAGATTACATCAGATCTCCTGAATTCATATGATGGGACATAACTTGGCATTGTTCCATATTATGAAAGACAAACAGTGCAAAATATGCTGTATAGTAATGGGAATGAAAATGGCTTTTTGGAAAACAGAATCCACCACTATTTTTTTGCTTTCTTTTTTTTTTTGGAGAATGCAGTCTCCACTGCAAAAACCTCTTCAACCACCTTTGGTATTCAAAGAACTGCATCAACCTTGAAATGTAATGAAAAGTATAAAATGTTGAAACTTGCTTTCTGAACTGGTGTTACTAATTTGTCTCGTCCACAAACTGCAGTGGAATAATGTAAAAAATGTAGCTCACTGCAGGTCCCCTGTGTTCGCAACGCACATATGAAGCCTCCATAAAAATCACAAGACTGTTTCAAAAAAGCACAAGCAATATTAAAAAATCTTTTTTTTCTTCTGTCTTCCAACTTTTGAAACTCTTGTGCATTGTCAGTCTCTTTAAATGTTGTAAGGTTAAGTTGTACATGCCAAATTATGGTTTAGCTCTTTGCACATTAGTTCCCCCAGCCACTGGGAAAAAAAACAGTTGGATTTATGTCTGTCCTATCCATAAAAACTGTTGATTTATAATCATTTCTCTATGCAATGATATATAAGCACTCCCATTTCTCATCTTACCTTTTATGTCCTTTCTCCTGCCATTTTCAAACTATTATATTTCTTCTTTTTTACACCTTATACTCCTTCACATTGTCTTACTTCTCTCCATAGAATTTCACAGCCTCCATGCTCCCAAGCCCGAGTCTTGTTCATCAAGCTACATTTCTTTTCTTACATTTATTTTGTCATACATTTATTTTTCTTTTCTCTACGTTTCTTTTTGTCTACACAGTCCACTTTCCAGGCTCTCCTTGCTCAGCCTGTACTCCCTTTTTTTAGTAGTCCCTTGCTTACCTCTTTATCACACTGCCTTACTTATGTCCTGAGCTCAGACATTCCCAGTACAATTTCACTCTCACTTCCTTTTCATATCCTTGTGGATTTCTATACCTCCTACACTACTTTGTTTCCTTGTTTGCTTTCCCGCTCTTCACCTTGTTCTCTTTTGTTGTTCTTCAGCCTCCTTTTTTGCTCTCTCACGTGCTTCCTCATGAATGCCATAAGCCTTTCTTCCCTGGTTCACAATGCATTTCTCATCATGGGCTTCCTTTCTTGAAATGAGAGCATCCCTGGGAAGCAGCGGGAAGTTCTCAGATGCTGTGTTGGCAGAACTAGTATTGCCAATTTACATGCCTTTATTGAGAGACTGATGGTACCTGATGCTTTACCTTAAACTGTAGCTCCAGGAAACAACTGACTACTTGACAACCTTGCTTGCTTCCTTTTTTAAACACTCTCGTGGTTTCAGCCTAATGAGATCATATGCAAGCCCACTGTAGCCTGGACAGTTAGGATTAAGAAGCCAAATAAAAATTATCCAACATCCGTTTTTGTGCTCACATTATTTTGACACTCTGGCGAGTGTTTTGAGAATGAGTCATGTTCTTTGAACACTCAGGCTGGCAACAACATAATGTTCACAGGAGCTTACAGGTAGCCTGAAACTTCTTGGAATCAACATTCTGCTTGGAAGTACTACTCTTCTGTGAGGGGATCTGCAGCTGTAATGTTTCCCTAACTCTCTTGTTCTCTCTCCTTACTCTTTGTGAAGCAAATTTAGCTTGTTACTTAACAGACATGAATCTGTTAATTTTCGTCTCTCTCCCTCTCTTCCTTACTCCTGAATACCTTAACACATTTCTTAGGTAATGGGGGAAAAGTCTTTGGGTCTGCTCTTTACTGCTCTTCACACAAATAAGTTGTATGGACTTGTTTGCTTTCCCTCTCACCTACCCAGTCAACATTTCTGTGATCTAGTTTGGAAATTTCTAAAGTGTGAAAATGGCATAGCATGTTTGAGAAAAGAACTGTTTCTACAAAACTACTTTCTCTTTCAGATACGGTGTATTCTCCTGCAGAAGGCATCTTTAGTGGTTTGACTACACAGAATTATTGTATCTCCTCCTTTCTAATATGATAAAAAAACAGTTAATACAGCTTGGACAGCATAAACCTCTGCATGCATTTTTACATACTCATAAATTGTCTGAAGGCATTATTGCTTCAGATTAAATTTTTGAAAGGTATAAATTTAACTGAAAATAACTTCAATGTAAACAGAATTGTTTATAATGTGGACAGAAGGGGCAGTTATAAAATAGGTGGACTTAGTTCATGGCTTATATCATAGTGGATGAAATATCTGAAATAGGAAAAAGTAAAATGACATATATCTCATGGAAATCGAAGAGAAAGCAAACACTTTCATGGAGTTAACTGCGGACCCATTGCTTAGTTTAGAATTTAGAATGTGGTAGGAAGAGGAAAAACAAAAAGTGAGTGCCACATTGCAGCAGTTAAGTAAATTCAAGTGTCTTCTGCAAGCCATTACCTATATGCCAGTCCTCTAGTGAGTATCAGCATGATGTTGAAGAGGACAAATTTATGATGTTGCAAAATAGGTTGGGATAGGGCTGAGAGACCATCTGTAGATTATGGTCAAGGACACCTGGTTAAAACAACTCTAGGTGATCACAGTTGTTTGCTACTTCTGCCAGATTTGTCACCATCATAACCACAATGTGCATACCTCTTAAATTCTATGAAAAGTCAGATGGTAAACTGCAAACCCCCAGTGACTATGAACTTAAACTAGCACTTCAGAATGTACATGGACCTACAGAAATGCTACCATGTTTTCTGAATTTCTGGGTCTGCTGAAGGAGTAGGAGTGTGGGACAGCAGAGTTGTAATATATCCTCGAGGTTAATGCTAGTAGTTTCTTAAGTTCCTCCACTTAGATCTGTCAAATTTTGTGAGGTCTAATACATGTGACAAAAATGTAGATAAGAACAAAATAATTTAATTTTTACTGGATTCTTTTCTTAATGCATAGAAGCACTTCTATTGAGATTAAATGTTAAAAATATTGTTTTCAAAAGTAGTGACAAATAGAAGTAAATTACTTTGCTGTCATGCTGCAGAAGACCATTCCACTGGCTAGATCACATGTCTAACTCTTAGCAATCTATCTGCTGCCATGTATGGCTATAATTAATTTTAGGTTTGAAATTAGGGGTGGTTTTCAAACTCAAGCAGTTAATATTCCTGTCTTCATTATGCCAATTTGTCTTGCCAAAGCAGTTAATACATCTCAGCAAATGGAGAAAAAAATCAAAGAGAAGCAACTCTTGCCGACAAACTGACATCTGTCAAATGTAATTTCTAGTAATAAGGAAACTAATCCTTTGGGGATATTTTTAGTGTCATTATTTTTATGTCAGAACTTCTCAGTTCTTTTTCCTTCCTTCCTTAGCAGTTCACAGATGACATTTTGATAATATTTTTTGTTAATATATTTAGAAATATAACATTTTATAATGCAGCAATTCAATAATTAATGTCTTAAATGGATACTTTTTAATGTTGGACTGCTGTCTTGCTTTTCCTTTTCCTCCAGTGCCTTGCTAGGTATTTTCTAGCCAGAAAGAGTTACTTCTTTTCAAGACTTTAGTGAACCCTCATCTCTGCTGGTCCAGCCTGTTGCTTTTCTTTCAGGAGGAAACTAAATGAACATAACTTACTATTGGTTTACTTATCATCATTGCGACTAGACAGAATCTTTGACAAAATCTCCTAATATGGACACTTTCAGACTTCTAGTTTGAATCTTAGTGTAAGTACAAATTACAGTCTTTAGGTTTGCATTATGTGTGGCTTGGTTATAGATCACGTGCTTCAACACTGGGTTTCTTCACCTGAAGAAAAAAAAACACAAACATTTTACTTTTTTTTAATTTGAAATTTTCATACTCAGTTTTGCAGTCACAGTGGTATGCTATGAAACATTGTGACAGATGGATGGATCTGCTTGAATAATCTTTGCTCTCTTTGTTCTTGCTGTACGTGTCAAAAGTAAACAATAGAAAGCCTTTTCTCTGTCATGTTTCCTCTCAGTAGATGAAGAAAGAAAGTTGAATAAAATAAAAATATAGAAGTTATGGAAGGCTTAAAATAATCGTTCTGTACATTTGATTTTATTCAGTCTGTATTTTATTTGTTGAAACACAAACGTTGCACTAAATCTAACATTTAGATAAGGATACATAAAACATGTCCAAAACAGAGAAAACCATCTACCTCAAGTTGGCCGAACGTCCAGTAAGCACATCACAAATTAGGACGTTTTTCTGCACATTTCATTAAATTCACCTAAACTTCTTTCATGTAGGTAAAGCTCAGGAATAAAAAAATCCAGAGTGTTAAGATAGTGAATAAGAACACTAAAGGTGTTCAATGTCTAGAGTGTGTCTGGAAGCCATCATGCTCATATTTAATTGCAGGCACACAGTTGTAGTAGAAGACTGAGGATGGGCTGAGGGTAGGCAAAAACTAATTTCCGTTACGTTTCATCATGTGCTGTGTACTCAGATTCTGAATGGCTAAATTATCTTTCAAAGCTTAAAAGTTTGGAATAGTTCCACTTAAGCAGGAAAACCATATGCTTTAACAGGCAACACTGAGAGATGTAAAGAGCAATTAATGCCTAGTGGTGAAAGCTCTCTTGAAGTACACAGAGGAAATAGTAATCTTTCCTTAGGTGCACCACCAGTGAAGAAAGGACAGAATTTGTTCCTGTGGCAGTTTCATTAAAAGCAAGACAACAAAGAAAAAACTCTCCCAGTTCCTTGTTTAATGGATATTCCTTTAATTTGCAATTTTGAGAATTAAAACACGTCTTGGAAATCTTACTGCAGAAAATCAGGGTGTTGCTGTGCAGAATAACCCTCATAATAATTTAGCCATGATGATGCTAAGTCATGCTGACAAATACCATGTTTACACTCTTAACTTCCATCAGTGAAATTGTGATAGAGAAATATTCAAAGAAGAAGGAATCATTACCACAATGAAAAAATTCTTTGACTACTACTTCCCCTTTCTGGATAGCCAGATCTTGGGAGTCAATTCTTATTATGTTTTGGCACTGAAAGGGAAAGACACACCTATCCTGGTGCAGTTATTTTAAGATTTAAAAATAAAAAAGTTGTCTACTGTATACCTTAGTGATATTTTAGGGGANAACTGCTTTTTTCACAAGAGTTTCAACATACATGCTCTAGTAATGCACTCATGCTACTGGCTTTAAGCTTGGCAAGAATACAAAGTATAAGAATAAAGTGCACAGAAGACACACTCATTATTCTTTCTTAGAGTAAATCTCTGAAGAGGATAGCAAGCCCATTGCAGGCCCTAGAAGGCACCACCAGGCTTTCTTTCTCTGCCAGCACACTGTAATTAAAAAAAAAAAGAGACATCAACATGTAATCAGACACGAGATGCTGTCCAGTTGAAAAGGTTACTGCAGCAAATGAGCAATTAGTGCTTCCNAAAACAAACAAACAAAAAAAACCCCTTTATAGTCCCAATAATTTTAGTGTAAGAAACAAGAATTATCATTACTGTGATCATTAGTAAAATCAATCACTTCTGGGCTGCTTGACAAATCATTAAGGTAAATAAATAATTTTCTTTTCCCTCTTCTCTTCTCTTCTCTTCTCTTCTCTTCTCTTCTCTTCTCTTCTCTTCTCTTCTCTTCTCTTTTCACTCTCTTCTCTCTCTTTTCTCTCTTCCCTCTCTTCTCCTTTCCCTTCTTCCCTTCCCACTCCTGATCATATTTAGTTTCTTTTGTATTTGAACAAGCATTATGTTTACAAATCAGTTTGAACAACTGCTTTTTTCACAAGAGTTTCAACATACATGCTCTAGTAATGCACTCATGCTACTGGCTTTAAGCTTGGCAAGAATACAAAGTATAAGAATAAAGTGCACAGAAGACACACTCATTATTCTTTCTTAGAGTAAATCTCTGAAGAGGATAGCAAGCCCATTGCAGGCCCTAGAAGGCACCACCAGGCTTTCTTTCTCTGCCAGCACACTGTAATTAAAAAAAAAAAGAGACATCAACATGTAATCAGACACGAGATGCTGTCCAGTTGAAAAGGTTACTGCAGCAAATGAGCAATTAGTGCTTCCTGCTGCAGTGACTGCTTCAGGTTCAGAAAGGACTCAGACTAAATACAATAGCTGAATAAACTAGCTTTATAATCTGTCTGTCTTAAATGTAGCAGTCAGTTCTATACAATGAATTGGCAGGGTATATGCTTCAGTGTATGGACAGTGTGAAGCCCATTCTACTCATGATCACCAGGTTTATTCTATATTTTTGGCTACAGTAAGGAAGAAGAGTATTTTAGCTGATATATACCAAACCAAATTCTCAAACAAAAAGCAATTTTTCAGGTAGTAAAGTTCTGCAGACTAAAATTACTTTGCACCAATGTCATAAAGATAACTTCTTTAATTCGCACTGCCCAACAGCTTGGACTTAGAGATTAAGTTTTAAAAAATAAAAGCTACAAATACAAATCTCTTCAGTGATGTGATTTGTAGCCTTTTTAGGAAAGCTGGATTTATTTATTTATTTATTTATTTATTTTAATTTTTAGTCTAAAATAACTTGACCGATTCAAGCACAGCTAATACAACTTAGTATCACTCAAGCACATGTTCTCTGGTATTTTATACTATATACAAGCAAGTTTTATCTATTTTACAAGATAATATTTTAGAGCAGAACATCTAGATTATTTTAGTATAGAGCAGATAATCCTGAACCTCCTGAGTGCAAGAGGAGTATAGCTGACAATTATTTCTTGATGTTAGCTTGTTAAAAAAATCCAGATAAAGGTATTCATGCTAGAGCATGTTCTCTGTTTTAGTGCTTTTCAGAGACCCTTTTCAGAAACAAAAGTAGGCACTCATTCATGTTCACTGAAGAGTTGTGAAGCTGTTAAAAAATGACAAAGGCTATTCTGCCTGCAGCAGAGCCTGCAGAGGACTATGAATTCACAACACAACTTCCTGTAAAGCTCACCCGGACGTGGATTTAAACTTCTATACAAAGCTACAAAATTAGGAGAGAGGGGGTGGCAGGAAAGGTTAACATTTGAATGAATTATATCCCACTCCAAAGCAGTAATACTCTTGTATACCTTAGAAGGAAGGATAGGAATCATTATGAGTGGCAGCTCCATGAAAGTAATACAATTATCAACTTAAATTATCAGATACTTATTGCCTGTATTACCATTCTTTTCAAAGCAAAGTTGCTAGGAAGTGTTTTCTGAAACAAAGGCTGGTCTTATTTTGTTGGAACATTTTATTTTCAAGCATCAGTTTGACAGCATCGTAACAGTATCACTCTATCAAAAGAAACTAAGTTTAAAAGATCTTAATTACTATTTAATGTTTAATATTTAGATAGTGCTTTACAAATCTCAGAACACTGTACACAAAGCAGCAGTAGTGAGGAGAAAAATAATTAATACAATTGAAGACTGACATGAAGTCAGAGGAAATGTGAAGAAAAAGATGGATCAACCACACAGATAAGATTTCTCTTCCTCATCTTCTCTACTCCTCCAAAAAGCCTTGGCAAACATTGAAGAATGGAAGGGAAAGTTTTTCAACTAAGGAGAGGCAGAAGCTTTAAAGGATTAAGGCAACAGGACAGTTTTAAGTCTGTGGGTTCACAGACAGCTGAAGCTGGTCTAAGATAAAGCTGCAGCCGAAAGAAAAAACCATGACCTCCCATCTGCTCTAGTCATCTAGTCCTTGCTGTTTTTCTCTTGCCCAGCTTCCACAACATGGTTGCAAAGTGAGTCAGATTAACTTGTTAATGGAAAAGAACCCCAACCAAAACCAAAATAACAAAAAATAAACCAAAAGTGGCTTTCAATCAGGGCAGTAAACCTGTGGAGACCACACACAAAAAAAAGACAGCTATACTAAAAAAAAAGACAGCTAAAAGATTTGTGTTACATCCCAGTGTGAACAATCATGAGACTGCAGGACATCTCTAACTAAAGAAGCCTCTTTACCGGTATATTACATACAGCACAAACTCCTACGAATCCCATGAACAGAATTTATAGTGGGTTTAGAATAAATATTTTTGCCTTTTTTTCAAGGAAACAATATGATCCAATTTTATTTATGGAAACAGTTTTCAAAGAAGTTATGTAAAGATAGGTATGCTGAGAAAAACACCTGCGAGAATTCTTCTGGAAGTGAATTCTTCTGGTGTTTGTTTCTTTTCACTGAGTATCACCGTATGTTATACGGTGGAGTGCACACAGAATTAAATGAGGACAGTCAGTATGGAATGATGCTTGGGCATCAAGAGGGATTGATCCTGCTCTTGGCTGTAGCAGCACTGCAGTACTGCCTAGAGAGAAAGGCTGCTTACTAGCCCCTCCACAGCACTCTTCACACTGGAAATATGACTAATAATGTCTTGAGTTTTGGATTGGCTTATTTACCCTTGTTACTGCTAAATTTAGAATCTTTTCCTCAACCTCTGCTGCCTCCCTTAATGGGTTTCACACAACAATGTTTTTCAAAAGCTTCAGGCAATGTATTTAAAAGAGATACATTTTCTTCAAGAGATGAAAAAAAATCTTAAAAATAAACCATTTTGAAGAAAAAATTAATTCTTGCTTGTGTCTTGTAATAAGCACAACATCCATTAAGAGTGATGGGAGAGATGTAACTACAACACCATTCAATTCCATGAAAAATGCAAGTATTTATTAGCTGTCTTTCATACCTTGAAAAGTGTCCTCAGCAAAAGTAGATTACATCTTTGTCCATCAGTTACTGTTTCCCAATATTTGCAATACTGTTTACTTTGATAGGTGAGGTAACTGACAGCAGAGGTGACTAAACTAATCCGAAGTGGTATTAGTGAAGGAAGGTGCTCTCAGGCAATTCCCTTACATGCAGTTAAAAGAAATTGAATCAAAGTAAATCCCCCAAGACCTTTTAGAAGCAGGTTTTACATTTGTCTCTTGATATTTCAAAGTAAAAGGCAAAAGCAGCCCTGAGTTATGAAAGGAAAAAAAGATAATATAAAAATCATTTATTGAAAGGTCAAGGCTTAGTTTTAGTAAACTACAGTATAACATGTATCTCAAAGAACAGTGATTCTAATTTAGAAATCATGAACAGAACAGCAGGTACAAATATGATTCAGGGCTTGGAGATAGTAATTAAGAACTCAGTTATTAATGCCATATTAGGTACAATTGTCTAACATGTAGTGGAGAAAATTCAAGAACAATTCGGAGTAGAATAACATAGCTAGGGCAGAAGACATTACAATAATTGGCTGTAACCTAGATAGCAGATTTATATTTCAGTTTGGTTTATATATGAATGTTTTTGAAGTGCAGAATGGTAACTAATATTGCCTAGAAGAAAGATCTGATAATTTTTAAAACTCGGTTTTGTTTGCATATTTATTTATGGCATTATAAATATTGTCTGACAATGATACAACCCTTTTAACACAGTAATACTGTACAAATATGATTATGTTTTTACTTATTCTTTCAAAGTAGGTATTATTATCTTCCTTTTTTTTTTTTCTCTTTCCTGAACTGAGAAAGGTAAGAACAAGAGCCTTGAAGAATATAAACGATTTGACATGCTTTTACCACTAAATTATGTTAAGTCATCTGTAATCCAATGTCCATTTCCTACATTAGAAGTGATCCAAATACCAAAGGAGTCTAAGTTAACTATCTTCTTTGTCCCCATAATTCAATTACTCTTTTTATAAGGAGGGAAAAACCCGAACACTTGCACATTCTGTGAAGGATGGGAAAAGGACTCAGAAATTCAAAAGATCAAACACCAGAAAAGCTATCATCAATTCACTGGAAAGCAAGAAATCATGTTTATGTTTTTGACAGATTCTATGAGGGTTTTCTTAAAGAACAAGTCTGCAGCACAATCAAGATTTTTCATGCTTTCTTGTTCTTTCTGCACTTAACCTACAAAGGTATTGATATGGGTCTGAACTTGCAGTCTTTAAGATGCTGCATTAGACATACACATGGATTGTTAAATACATACACAAGGATTGTTAAATACATGTCATAGATAGCATTTATAATTTACAATTCAATTATGAGCCTTTAACAATAACATACAGAAAGAAGAAAAGAATTAGGATGTTCATGGAAACTATCCCATCCAGAGGATGGATAGTTTATCTCCATCCAGAATTCAGAGAACATTCAGATGAACATATTAAGCAACAGAAGATCATATATAAGTAAGTGGAGAATGACACCATCTACAGAGAAATTTAGGGTTCAGTCTAAGGGACAAAGCAGGTACACCCTGAAGCACCTGAAGCAGGTGCACCCTGAAGCATCATCCAAGGAAAGGTTTCCCACTTAGCTCTCTTCTAACCTGAGGCCTCATACACCTATTTTTAGACTCTAAATATCTTCTTTACATGACAGTTTAGTTCTGAAATAAGAATATCCTAATGCATTATAAAAACTTTCTCCCTTTTCTCTGGCTTACTCATTCCCTCCTCCCCAGATTACAAAAATATGTAAGACATCTATACCTTGTACTCTATCTTTCAGAAGTTTTTATGTACAGGTGTGGGGAGAAGTGGCTTTAAGGACCTTTTTTCCTATAAAATTCCAAAATCAAATTTATGTTTAAAAAACATCCCTTTTTCATAAAATGATGAAATCAAGCTTATAATGTGTTATACAAATTAAGACTGTTTCATAATATTGGCATAGAGTAAAAGTGTTACTGGAAATCAGAGTAATTTCCATTTTGTTCTGTTTGTATTAGCACATCTTTCCTACTTATAGCTATTTGCCACTTCACTGTGATCTGTTCAAATGGCCACTCACTCGTAGCACATCACCAGTTACTCTGCAGTTCTCTGTCCTTCTTTGTGGTTTCTCTGCTCCAAATTCCTGTTACATCTCCAGTCTCTGGGTAACCAAGAGACAACCTCATTGTCCCAGTGACAAAAACTTTTCCATCAATGTCAAAAATTACTGGTGGCCACAGGCAAAGAGATTTTTCAAAGAATTGTGTTAATTAATGGAGAAATTGTACTGAAACAATTATTTTAATTGAAAATACTGAGGAGAAATGAATGGAGTAATACTTTTCTGTTTGCTTTTCTTTGTTTTGTTTTCATACAAACTTTCCTTTCTTTTGAATTTTTCCTTGGAACTTCAAAACAGTAGATTTCACTCCTTAATGAGGGCTGACTACTGACAGAGTACTGTCTTAGTTCCACATGTGAGTGGCAATTCCAGCTATTCTGCAAAGACCATGCTTAGCAAATATACATATATATGTACAGTAAAGTTACTGTCTGTCAAACTTATGGTGCTAGAAAAATTCCTCAGAGAGGCAAGGCCTTAATCAGCCATTCTAGCTGTGACCTGTATTCGGACCTAAAACTCCTGCAAAGTATGATCAGTTGCTACACGTGCTCTCTCCATTCAGTCTATCACATAGAAAACAACCTTTTCCTTTGGCTCCAAAGAAACATATGCCCAGACATCTGCTAAATAAAGTGTCCATTGACACTTCATATAATCAAAAATTAGTTTCTGCAGTGCCTGTGTGGACACTGAAAATTTCTAAATTTCTCATCAAAAGCAATCAGAACTTGATTCAAATCATCTTTTCCTCCCCCTGTCTTTTTTTTTTTCTCATTAAAAACAACAACAACAAACACAACAAACCAAAATGACAACAACAAAACAAACAAACAAACCCAAACAAGTTTTAAAGTTTAAAACAAGGAAGTTTTAAATAGTTCTTTTATAATCTTGGGGCCCTAATACCTTCTTACATAAAGTAGTTTCACAGTGGTGACCCTCCAGTGAGTGCCTTCAGATCCTTATCAGTGTCAGCAAAAGTTTGTTTCACCTTATCAATTCAGTGAGAGAAATCTTCTCTTATGCTGGACCTTCTGCAGAGGAAGATGCCATCCATGCATTGGACAATATGCCTGCATGCATCAGAAGGTGGGAAAGAAAGACAGAATTAGAATTGACCTGTAGGGGATGCAGAAACAGAGCTGACAGAAGAGAGCATATAGCAGCTTCTGTTAAAGTGGTTTTATTTCCAAATTTTATCTTTGCTGTTTGATAATAAAATGGTCTGTAAGGGCTTTTTAAATATGTGAAAAGGAGTTTTCACTGGAACACAGTTTGAAAAAAAAATAAAATTCCATAAAAGCACATAAAAATCCCTTTGTTAGCCATTATGTACCCACCCAGCTTATAAAACATTCAAATAAGTTCAATCAAGACAATTTGCATACAGTGCACAAAAAAAGGGCATACAATTTGCACATTTTATTGTAAAGTTAAGCACTTCTCATGTCAGCATCCAAAGTCTTTAAAAGGAATGTTCTGCAGGCAATGTATATTTCACAGAGAAGACTGTAGGATAGATAGTATTCATAAAATACATTTTGTCTAAATTGCTACTGTCTTTAATAATAAAAATGTCTGGAATAGATGTTGACAAGTGGAAATTATATTAAAAACCCTGGATGAATTCAACATATTCATGGCTATACTACTGTAATTTCAATATCCTATTATGTCTTTGGGACCTAAATAAAGTGTATTTGCCCCAAATTGCAATTTAGAACAGAAAGCCATACCTTTTATTGTTTCCCTTTTGACTTCAGTGGAACTTCACTTCAGGAAAGACTTGAGGAATCAGTTTGTATATGTGGGTAAAAAGCCAGCAAAGAGCAAAATTACTCAACACAGCTAGTAGCTAGTCTTAAAATTTCCATACAAAACCAGGCAGCTTTGCACTTTCAGGGATTGGTAGAGACCTTAATTCTCAGTTTCCTCCTGGCCTCACAGTCACAGACCCTGGTTTTCATGGGGGATTTTAACTACCTAGATATTTGCTGGAAGGGCTATTCAGCCAGCCAAAGTCCATGAGGTTCCTCCAGTGCATTGATGATAACTTCTTGATGCAAATGGTGGAGGAGCCAGCTAGGAGAGCAGCAATGCTAGTTCTTATCCTCATCATCAAGGAGCGTCTGGTTGAAGCAGTGAAGGTT
>VWZY01012247.1:1597-60061 GCA_013399075.1 Chloroceryle aenea | reverse complement strand
CTTTCTCTTTTTTTTTTCCCTCTCTGTTTTTCTGCTTTTTTTTTTTCTTAAAGGGGATTATTCGTGCTCGGGAAGTAGTGGGTGGAGTGGGGGGAGGAGAAGGGTATTCAGGCTGGCTCAGATGCTCTGCCTGCCAGGCAAGGCTGTGGTGTGCTCGCCCCTCTATTTCTGTGCGTGTGTGATTCTCAGACCCAGACAATGCTCTGCAAAGCGAGCTGGTCCTGCGGAGAAATGCAAACACCTCCTCCCCCAAGTGCCTGAGGAAAGGAAAGGGAATATGGAACCAATAGCTTTTCCTTGGCTAGTCTCATTAATATGGAGGAAGAAGAAAGAAACCAATGAGGAGGAGCGGGAGGAGGGGTTTATTCAAATTAAATTTCTTAAATCAAACACTTTTTTTATCCCCCCTCTTTTTCTTTCCTCCTCCTACCTCCCCCAAATCCTCCTTCTCCCAGTCTCCTAAGCACCGTTCCTGCTGTCCCAGAGATTTGACTTTATTTTTTAATTAGTGTGACAGGATCAGCAAAACACAGTGATGAGAGGGAGGATGGCATCGCTACTGGAAGGGAGAGGGAACTGTAAGAGAGAGGATGAAGGGAGGCAATTTTGCCCTGAGCTGCAGAAGAGTTGATTGTAAAGAAAAAGCAATAAAGTAGCTGGAGTTGTCAGGAAAGGGTTCTGAGAGGAAACAGAGCAGGAAATTCACATGGAAGCACCATTTTATAGATGGTATTTGCAGACAGGCAGGTGGTCCTTGTCCAGAATGAGCCCTCTGAGCTTGTAGAAAGGATTCCCCCCCACACCAGCAGACACACACACCCAGGAAGGGAAGTGACTGCACAGAAACAGCAGCATCTGCACTGTCCTGCATTGCCTCGGAGCTGCACAGCAACAGGATCCCTGCAACAGCAGTGTGGGAGGGGTACCTGTTGCTGGAGAAACAGTGGAGAGGAGCTGTAGAGAGGGCTGAGATGACTGGTGAGAAGGGAAAAAGAGATAGCCAACTGGTTCCTTTGACTTCTGTCTGGTAAAGAACAGGGTGAGACATATCCCCTGTAAGATAAGTGCATGAAAGCATTCAGTCACTGCTCCCTTCTGCAGAATATTACTTAAGGGAAAGCTCTTCAGAACTGGAAAATGATCACTAAAGGAATCTGAACATCTACAACAGACTTGGAAGAGCTCTCTGCCAGGGCATCCCATGGAGACACTTGGTACCACACTGCTTTTGCTGCCACTAACCATGCTGCTCTCAGGCCCTACAGTTCCATGTCAAGAACTTGTGACCCTGAATGTCCATGTCCTTACCCAAATCCTCTGACACATGTGCTGCAAGAGCAGCTGCCTGCTGATTAGGTTCTTCTAATTACTCTGGAATTTCATAACCTGTGGGATACCAATACTGTTGTTCTTCCCATTGTGGAAGCCCTTTTCTTTTGTTTATCTTTTACCACTTCACCTTAATTTTCTGCATCGACAATCTTCCACTTCCCTTAGGATGTAAATTCATTTCAAATCCTCCTTGCCTTGAACCGGCTCCCAGGTTTAACAATGGAGAAAGAAGGCAATTTGGTCATAAAAGCAAGTAAATCCATTATCTGTCCAGTCTGAAAACCCTTGATACAATTATCTAGTTCTATTTACAGCCCCTGTGGCTCTCAGTCCAGGTGAGCTGCACAGCTCCACAGCAGAAGCACCAGACCAGACAGTCCTGCTCCTAGTCCCTTGGCACAGCAAGGGCCCCATGACTGCACAGATGCCTCCTCCTGAGAAAAGCCTGCACAGACCCACTGTGAATGCACTCAGCTCTAGTTTTATTCCAGTACCATGGAGCAGTCCAAAGAATCAACTAGATTTGTCAAAGCTTTCCTTCGCACCTTCCTCCCGTTATGGCATCTTCTCTAGCTACATCTCACAACTTCCAGTAACCCCACTAAATATGAGGGGAAAAAAGAAACAAAAGATGTAGATTAGATGTATAGCTGAGCTAACCAGTCCGTGTGCTCTATATTGACACTGACGAGCAAGAGGTGCTGTTAGGATGTCATCCATTGCACTTTGTATACCTACATAGTGCAAAAATACCTGGCTAGTCTTTCATAAAGTATAAAGGCAGCCAAGAGTAACTAAATTAGACAGATGCTTAGTTGTTAGTCAGATGTACCTCAGCAAGACTTATTTTTCTGCACCCTAAAGGCTAAGAAGCAGGGCAAAGAAACCTTCACAGCAAAATGTTTATTCTTTCCATGAAAAAGCATCTTTCTTTATTCTGCAGGCTTAAAGAACCTCTTCCCCCAAGCAAACCAACCACAACAAAACAAACAAAACCCCAGCTGTGTACCCGCAAAACTTACAGCACTCCTACCTGAAAAACCAGAAGCCCTGCTATAAAATGTTGTCTTGGGTTACTAAGCATGGAAGAAGGCTTCCAGCTGTTCTATTATTTTGTGCTGTTCCAACATCTGCTACTTTTTTTTTCCCAGGAGAAGGGCAACAGGCCAAGAGAATCATCTAGTGGCCTATATCCAGCCACATTTGGGCTGCCTTAGATGATCTCAGCTGATACTTGTGTCAAGTTTCCTATTCAAGCAGCCAGAAGAGTCTATCCAAGAACTTTGTTCTGTGGAGAAGACATTTTTCTTCAGGAGGAAACAATTAAGCCATTTTCAGGCAAACAATGCTTTATTGTTGTCCTCATGAGCAGTCTATTAAATAGATCTTCTTAAGTGTCTGTAAAGCATAGCTATAATCTTGGCTAGCAGCAGAGACTGACAGGGGCAGGAGAGAGAAAAGTGCTAAATAACCTAGGCTGCCATCCATCTGCAATCCCACATAGGGGCAAGACACTGGCAAACTGGCTGCAAGAGTGTTGGCTGAGACTGGGTTACAGGTATTTTATTGGAAGATCCTCATCTTCTTTTACTTTAACACTTGAGGTGTGAGTTAGTTTACCAAACAGTTAGATCTGAACTGGCCAACCATCTCTTCCTTTATATTAAGGTCATATCTTATCAGTGCAGTAATGAAATACTGGAGAAAGAAATGGAGTACTGTGTCCAGTTCTGAACTCGGTTCAAGAAGGACAAGGAACTACTGGAGAGGGTCCAGTGGAGGGCCACTAAGATGATGAAGGACCTGGTGCACCTACCATATGAGGAAAGGCTGACAGAGCTGAGCCTGTTTAGCTTGGAGAAGGGAGATCTTATCAATGCTTATAAATATCTAAAGGGTGGGGTCCAGGAAGATGGGGTCAGACTCTTCTCAGTGGTGTCCAGACAGGACATGGGGCAATGGTCATAAACAGGAAAACAGGAGGTTGAACCTCAACATGAGGAAATAATTCTTCGCTGTGAGGGTGACAGAGCCTGGAACAGGCTGCCCAGAGAGGTTGTGGAGGCTCCTGCTCTGGAGACTTTCAAAAGCCACCTGGATCTGTCCCTATGTGATCTGCCCTGGATGATCCTGCTCTGGCATGGGAGTTGGACTAGATGATCTTTAGAGACCCCTTCCAAACCCTACCATTTTGTAATATTGTGATCCTGTAAATGAAAGGCATGATCTTAGAGGAACTGTGTCCTAAAGGGGCCTGTTTTTATCTCCAGTGATGTTAGACACACTGGGACACTAGCCCAGCTTGTCAACACCCACAAAATAGACCTCTAAAGCTTAATGAGATGAATCCCTCTTTCACTATCTGGTTTGGCAAGACTGAAATACACCTAGCTGGTTTGTTTTCCTCTGCCAGAACAAGAACTGTCCTCACACAGTGCCACAGCCTCTCCCACACACTGAGATCCCACCTTCCAGACCTACTGCCCTGCAGAACCTCTAACACGATGATCAGCTGTGCTGGGAATGAGAAAAAGACCCAGAGGAAAGAAAAGCTCTCCCGTGATGCAGCTGGGACATGAGGTTGAGAAATACCTCATGCCAGATGGGAGCCTCTGCTCTGCATATTCCTCAGTCACTTCCAACCGACCAGTAGATTTCTAACAGTCAGAACCAGGCATCTCCTGATTCCTGAGGACAAGATTTGGTGAGTGGGAGAAAATGCTATTTATGCAGACAAAAAAAGTCATTTGTTCCCTTCCTAGCTAACTGAGCTGTGCTGTTTTAAGACATTTCTACTAGTAGAACTGTGTCCAGAGCCAGGGAGAATGCAGTGCTCTCAATATTCCACCTGCTATGATTAACTGGGACATGCTTGGTGTGTAGGCAAAGGCTTACATCACTATGTTGAATTTGGAGCTTCTAATAAACAAAATGCAAGCTCTCTAAATAAATTAGTTGTTAACAATTACAGTGAGTATTCCTTAATTTCAATCCCACCTCATCCTCTTCCTTAATGAGACTGGGGAGGCTTGGCTGATTTTTGCATGGGCAATGAAGTGATGAAAAACATGAGTAGCATAAATAAACACAATCAGATGTGGATACCTCTCTGTTTTAAATGGTAAGAGCTGTCTAGTCATGCAGATGTGACAACAGTATGCTGGTGTGAGAAGGAAAACTGCATCAGACGGTGCCAAAGGGGAAGGGAAACAAAAGTCAAAATGAACAATCTCAAGAGACAATGTCTGCCTTCTACTAATCCAGGAGGAACTTTTCCCATGTCCTTGATAAAACATCTGGGAGTTTTTCTCCTTCGCAAACCTGGGTAAAACTGGAGCTGGAAGAGAGATGAGGAATAGTTATGCTGTGTCTCCATACTTGGCACTCACTAATGGGAAGATATCTTCTGATGACACCATTTTCTTTATCAGAGGGCAGGAGGAATAGGCAGGCAATGTCTCAAAGAGCATAGGGCACAAAAATATCCATTACTTCGTACAGAAAACTAAGCTGATGATAGGAACCTCCAATACTACAAGACTTTAAAAAGAGTCTGTTGTTCAAACCGTACTTTAAACCCAGGCTGGGGCTCTGGATTTTGTTGTGATGAGCCTATGAACATGCTGATGTCATCTCCAAAGTCATGCTCATTTTCACATGGAAGACAGCAGTTGATATTACCACTGCTCAGTTGAGAGCCAGTCAACTGATTTCATTTTCTTTGCTCCAGCAGTCTGGCTCTCAGACCATTTGTATCCAAGAATGAATAACCACAATGAATTAAGTTTTCTGCCTTCTGGGTATTGCTCTGGTCAGAAACTAAAAGCAGCAATAAAGTTCTAAGAAGCTCTTGGAGTCAGCCTCTGAGCTGTGACTTACATCCTGCTGATCCAGCAGATCTTATGTCTTATTTTGTTTGTTGGGGAGGGTGGTGGTTGCAGGAGGAGTGGTGGGATAGTGTGATGGAAGTGCTGTCTGTAAGTACCATCAGAAGTCAGTGATTTGGTCAGGGTAGGGTGTTGGGGTTTTTTAATTTCCAAAAGAGATATAGAAGAAAAAATGTAACAATGTATTTGTCATTTCTCAAAACAGAAACTGAAAACGTTTCTCACTAAAATAAGTACTACAATAGATTTACTGCTCAAGCAAAGATTTTGATTATTTGTAAACTGAACTGAAAAAAAAGCAGCACTACTATAGCAAGGCCATATTCTCTTAATCCAGAAATCAGCAGCTAGTGAGCTGCAGAAAGATTAATTGGTAAATCTCCCTGAATTTCCATCTATAAATATAAAGAAGTGCAATATACACACAGCTTTTATGAATAGGATTTTATAAATAATTTGTGAGTGTTTAAAGAGAAAGCATGTGACTATTAAACACAAGTGTAAAGAGTATTCCTTATCAGTATTTATCTTAGAATAGTGGACATCATAGTAAGATAAAGAGCCAAATGTTAGAAGAAATAGGTGTCTTCTGAATGCTAACAGCTGTCTGTGGTTCCTGCTTGCCAACATGTGTGGAAAGAACACTCCACTATCCTAGAAACCTTCATGGACATTTATCAGAATGTGACTTATAAGCAAAAGTCTCCTTGCAGGGGTTCTCATTCTATCTGAAAAGTGTGCATACCTATCAGCATTTAATAAATCTTTTCTTAAAACCAAAGCTACCTGAGAAAATTTTCCCTTTGACCTTCAAATCTGGAAGGTGGTTGAAGGTGAGTCCACATGGGAGTTTTTGTGCTGCAGGTTGACAGCTTGAGGATTTGTGGCCAAAGCCCCAGTTGATAATTTCTCCATAACCAAAGCATAATAAAGACAGTAGTGAAGCAGAATTAAGAAAGAAGTCACTATTCTATCCAGCTTCCATCTCCATCCTCCCTTCATCTTTAAGACAGTCTTGTTTTGCGGCAGCTGAAAGATGCATTGCACACTCCTTAGACAGGTCTTACTAGAGTTATTAATGACCAACTTGTGGCTAAATTCAAAGGTCACACTTCCACCTGAACTATCTTGATTTATACGCTGGTTTTGTCACTGTGGGTAATTCTCCATGCCTTTATATCTAGACAGATGGCTCCCCTAACCCTGCAGTCAAATGGTTTTCTTCTAATTTCTGTGACAGGATGCCTTGAGTTAAATTCTTTGCAGCATTCACCTTTGTGAAGTGAGGATCATCCAACTCTGGTCATTGTCTGTGATTCTGGCACTCAAAATTACTTAAGCCTAATGTCTAGTGTTCTCTTCTTGTATGAAACACCTTTAGAGGGAGATTCTTCTTTACTGCTGACAAATGTTCAGCTCTAGAAGAAGACCAGTAAATCTCTTTTCCTTCAAAAGAGGAGAAGATGGAAGCAAATGACATTGGAGTGTGAGCTGCAGAGGTGTACGATTAGCCTAAGTATCAAATCTGTGTTAGCCAAGCCATAATGAAAAGGTTTTTAATGGAAGGAGCTTATTGCTACCTCTGCAAATGCCACTCACAGAGTTTACTCCTGTGGGACTGATGCCTGCTGGCTGTTTTACCTGATGCAATTCTTTATGGGGAACAAGGAAATAGCCTTTTGTCTAGAGAATTAAATTTCTTTGGTTTATATTACTTTCAGAACTTCTTCACCACCTCAATTTCTTACTCCTTTTATTACATATATTTATTTTTCTTAATACACTGTCTTGGGTCCTAGGTGCATAGCATTTGTTATGTGAAATAGTACCTACCAATATGAGTCATTACAAGGAACAAAGATGTGACTTTAACCATTACAAAGTATCTCCTACTTGCACTTGCATCAAAGGAATAACTGTGACTGTTGCTAGTAGTAGTTTGTCATCGTTTAGTTAGCCAGACTCTGTAATAATGAATATGCTTTGTGACTGGAACATAACTGGTATTTACATTCAGATATGTTCTTTTTTTCCCCTGCTTTTTCTCTGTATATATATTTTTTGCTTTTCTATTTAAATTGCCTTCCTCTACTTTTGGCTGAAAGCCAATTGTCTTAAATAAAATATGACAAATCTAAAAACCTTTTTCCTTTGACTTCTTATAGACCTCTCTTTTGCCCTTCCCATGCTTCATGACACACTTTGCAGTCTAACGTGCATTGGTATGGGATGTGATCCCCTCCAGAAGACTGGAGCCTCACCAACAACCCACTTCCCTTCTCTGAGCATGAAAAAACTATCCAAAAAGATCAAAGGTAGGTTCATACAAAGTTTCAAAAATTCATCTCCTGTTACATGAATATATGAAAACATTAAATTAGATTAAATATTCACAAGACTACACTTGCTTCTTGATGTCTGTCAAATGTAGCAAAGAAAAGGAAAAGTTTGATGGAAGTGATTGGAAGTAAAAGTCAGAGAAATGCATTTCAGAAATAAAAAATTCTTTCTTAAATAAGTAGGAAAATTAACCACTGGAATAATGTAACAGAGGAAGGGGAAGGTTCTTAATATCTAGGGGGTTCATCTAATCAAAGCTTAGATGTACCTGCAATGTAGATGCCTAAAGCTGCACTAATCCTTGTTTCCCTTTCTAGTCAGAAGAAACCCAGTTCCTACAGTCACCAGAAATGAGTGCATGAATCACCTCAACATAAGGGAGGCATGTAAAATAAATGACAATATCACATCCTAAAAATGCTATTTCTCTTCTAGTGGAGTGAAACTTTAAAGGAACTTTGGGTCAGAAAAAGATATCTATGTTGTCAACATCTAAAGATGGGCGAGATGAATTCCACTCTTGGAATTCAAGACAAGTCCATTTATCACTATAAGGAGATGGTTTATCCAAACATAAATCTTACAAAGGCAAAGGATCTGACGGCTTCAGGAGATCCCTATTTTTTCAAAACTTATTAGAAAAGAAAACCCATTCATCTTATTTTCTGATGTAAATAACAAACCAACAAACCAACCATGCTCTGTTCCTATTTTTATCTCTGTTTCTATTTTATGCTGGGATTTAGCACTTTGCATTTGGAAGTTCTCATGATTTCTTTAAATAGGTTATAGCTTCCTTGATTTTGTCCATTCTCTTTCAACAGTTACAAGGACTGTTATTAGAGTTATGAAGAGAAATACATGTTGCAGAAAGCAAAACAGAAAGTGAGTTATGTAATTCCTAAAGTCAAAGTCACACAGAACAAAAGACCTCACACTTTACACCCTAGCATGGCAGAAACAAGACATGATGGAGTGTCACTTCAGGCAAAATCTCCCCAAAATTATTCTTTACAGCTCTCTTTTATCTTTGAACTGTCTAACTTCCATTTCTATTAATCATTTCTACTTGTTTTACATCATCTTACAATAAACAGTGCATCGAGCCAGTAGTTTTAAAATAATTGCTTTTGTGTTTTTGTCACAGCAATATTATCTCAGAATGCAGCTTTGCTCTACATATCTTCTACATTTGAAATAAAGAGGACCTCATATATTGCTCAGTTTAAATACCAGCTTTGTTTCTGCTTTCTGTTCAAAGCACAATCTGATCCTAGCAGGTTGACACAACATAAGGTAGATACAACACATTCTCATCCTAAAAAAAAAGGATGGTTTATGAAGGTTGGGTTTTTTTGCTCTGCAATAGCAAGAATAGAAAGAATCAAATACTACCTATGCCTAAGGCAAATAACTATTTTTTATCAACATATCCTTAATTCACTAAATGTCTGCCTTACAGTCTAATTCTTTCTTATTCATTTTAGTCTAAAACCTTCTATAAAGGTTAC
This sequence comes from Chloroceryle aenea, assembly GCA_013399075.1. Taxonomy (NCBI): domain Eukaryota; kingdom Metazoa; phylum Chordata; class Aves; order Coraciiformes; family Cerylidae; genus Chloroceryle; species Chloroceryle aenea. The sequence goes on along the minus strand of VWZY01012247.1, from coordinate 50,991 downwards.
AGCATCCTCTCTTTGATTGATTCTGATCTTTGCACTTTATTTAATTTTAGCTGTTTGCATCTCTCTATTTTTCATTCTTCTGGCTTCTGTCCACCTCTGCTGGTGCTTTAAAGAAGCTGTTTTCATCTATCAATGTATTGCCTTTCACTTCTTTCTGTCATCTTCTCATTCTTCTGTGGACCCTTCCAGAGAAGAGGCTCAACCAGATGTTCATGTGATTTACTTATTTCAGAAGCTTCTGCAGTGCCATATCTGAGTGTCTCACAACTTTCAGGAGCAAATTTACCACTATCCTTACAAGTGGCAAATGAAAGGTTTTAGAAATACTGGCATAGTTAAAATTCTAGGATTCAACCCATTTCCTCTTAGAGAAGGGATTCTTAAAATAGTTTGTCTCTGCTGAAAGTAAAAATATAAGATGTGTGTGTTCCACCAAGTGAAGATGCCTACAGTATAAATGTTTACATGTATAAATGTGGAGGGACTATCACTTCAGCCTCCTCTTCCATATGTACACATACTCAGTACAACTAAGGTCAATCATTTCTGTTATAATACACATTGCTCATGCTGCTTTTCAGTGCATTTAACAGCCAGAGATAAAATACATGCCTCAGATATCTCCCATGATATTCTTGGCTTATCACCAAGTGCATGCACACTTAATACTGTTAGATCTACATACAGTAGAAATTTATGTATTACAAAATTGCTATAGAACCCTTTAATCTTCTAGAACAATTTCTCCATGTAGTTGAAGTAAAAAAATATACATCCTGCAAATTCATTAAAAATCAATTGCAGAATCACAGAATGGTAGGGATTGGAAGGGACCTCTAGAGATGATCTAGTTCAGTCTAGAGCAGGTTGCACAGGATTGTGTCCAGGTGGGTTTAGAACCCCTCCAGAGAAGGACACTCCACAATCTTTCTGAACAGCCTGTTCCAGGGCTCTGATCCCCTCAAAGGAAAGATGTTTCTCCTTATGATTAGGTGGAACTTCCCATTGCCCCTTGTCCATTTGCTGGGCACCATTGAAAAGAGTCTGGCCCCATCTTCTTGACCCTTGCCTGTCAGATATTGATAAGCATTGGTAAGGTGTCCTTCTCAACCTTCTCTTCTCCAGGCTAGATAGCCCCAGGTCTCTCAACCCTTCCTCAGCAGAGTGAAGCTCCTGCGCCCTTAGCATCTTTGTAGCCCTTCGCTGGACCTTTTTTGTCCCTCTTGAACTGGAGAGCACAGAACTGAAGATAAAGCCAAGGTTACTCTTTTTCTGCAATGATGGCTATGCTTGATGTATCAAAGGCATGAGCTTGAAGTTGTGACAGTGGCCTGAGTGACTGCTTTGTCTTATGTCTCCTCCTCTGTCATAGTTTCCTCGTTTAAAAAATGACAGTTATGGTACTAGTAACTGTTTTCCTCTGGAAAACACCAGTGAAAACATCTTGTGGGACACACGAGCACACACCCACAGGAGACACAGCTGTTTTCTCAAGGACTAGACACTGGCACTTCAGCCCACATTCCATTGAGACTTTGCCATCAGCATGAAGAGGCCAAAATGAGAGTTAGTTCTTTATATATTTGTGACTATCACAGATAATTTTGAAGCATCTATTTTGCTGATAAATATTTCAATGAACCAGGGAGGCAATAACATTGTGGCATTATGCAGTTTTCTGCAATAAGCATGAAAACACACTCCAGCTGCAGTGCCTCTGAACACTAAATGTTCCCTTTATTCATTTCTAGTTCTTTTTTTATGAGCAATAAAGCACATCATTCTATCAATTCTGCTCTTTTATGCTTAGGACCATAATGAAATGCTCTGAATGAACATGGATTGGAAATCTAGAAAAAAAAAAGCAACAACCCAACACCAAAATGTCATCACTAGCAATAAAGACTTTATAAACTGTGGAGCTGCAATTTTCATAGACATCACTTTCAGGTTTTTTTTCAAAGAGCTTTCCAAATCATGACAGGCAAGCAGACTGGCTTAACACAATCATTTCACATTGCACAGAATTGTCTCCCAAGTAAAACTGCCAGTGATTGTTCTCATTTGAAGTGCTTCATAAAGAAGCAGAAATTTGCAATACGAATCAGAATTAGCTCTACAGGGGAGCCGAGCAGCTTGAGGATTCCTGATTAACAAACAAAGTGTTGGTGAAATACTAATTATCCCCAGTGCTTGCAACATGGTTCATCACAGAGCCCGGCAATGCCATCAGGCAGGCAATACAAGGTTCGTACCCTGGGTCCCTGAGGAGAAGCACAGTACCTGCTACCAGCACATCAGCCCCAGGATGATCGAGTTTTACAGGTGGTGATGCTTAGACAGCCTCATGACCACTTCTCTTTGCATTTAGATCCTTTCCAAACATTGAATACTTTTCTGCACATGTGATATAAAAGTCAACATAGGAGAGGAAAAAAGGAGCAGGAGAGGGGAGTATTTTATGGATTAGAGATTGCTGACAATCACACAAGGATTTTAAGAGCATTTAGGTACCTAGCAATTCCTACAGGGAGCTACCTAAGTAGCCTTGCATTAGAAACTAGAAGCAGTGTTGCCTATGCAGACTTTTCATCACAAAGGAGTGCAGAAATACAAGTGTTTTGCCAAATTTCTTGTTTCCTTCAGTGTAAATTTAAACCAGTGATTTTCAACATCTTCTCATCTTTGAAGCCCTGGGTTGGTTTTTTTTCCTCCCTCCAGTGCTACATAGGAAATTTAAGCCTACAAACATCTCAGCCCTGTTAGTTACTACAAGCCATCAGGGAAAATGGGTCAAATGTCATCCTGGAGTAATCCAAAATTATTAATAAACTGAAAAACTGAATAGGCAGGAAAGGAAGAATGCAATGACTCCAGCCCCACCTTCAGGCCAGGAACGCTTTGGGTGCTCATAAAGCAGAGGTGAATTTAACCACTGCTCAAAAATAAACATTATAAGCCTTACAAACAAAAAATTATCAAAATCCTCATTTTGAATGGAACTTGGTAACTTTATATTCATGGCTGTGTGATAGGACAGCACAGAGAGTGTAGGAAGTTGAAATTTACTACATGGAAAATTTGGAAGAGATGAAGACTAGACCAGAATATGATGTATGTCAGCCCCTGAGCCAGCCCCTTCCTTCAAAGCTATCTCAGGTCCATGCACATGGCAAGCACAACTTCAGCTGAAGAACTGTGGTTAGATCTGCTTGACAGAGGGAGATATCTGCTACAGCTTGCCTGTGACAAAGGTATTTTTGGTTCTCTTGTGACTTCTACCTTTAGAGGTTTGTACAGTACCTTGCACAATGCTGCTTTGCTCTTATTTCCTCAGCACAGTGCTGTTCTCCTTAATCTTATGTAGCTGACCACAACTGGTTTTTAAGGGAAAAGAGGGGAGGAAAGGACAAGAAAAGAACTTTATCTAATTAAAGGGGGGGGCAGACCCAAGCCATTGAGGAGATCTGACATAACGTTTGAAAAAGCTTTTGAACATAGCAGACTTGCTTTTTTGTGGAAAACAAATGTCTTAACCTGCAAGATTTGCTCAGTAGGGTTACTTAAGGACCCAACTTTATCTCTTCATCAGTAAAACAGCTACTTCCAATTATATTACCTCTTCTTTCCGAGGTCTAGTTAACACTTTCATTATGTCTAGAACACCTCTGTTCTCAAAGAAATGTCAAAGAGGCTTAATTTCCTAGCATGCAAATAAAATTCACCTCACTCTGGCAGGTGTCTTTTCAAGGAGCAGGTGTTTGTTTTCTTAGCCACAGTCTTCTAGTCATGTGCTGAGAATCTCCCCATCTTCTCAGTAAGATTTTGTTTTACAGAATCACTCCTTACATCCAGCTGGCTCTTCCTAGGCAATAATTACTCATCCACAAACAAACCCATCATAAGGATGATACTGGTGACACTATAAGGGATGGACAGAGATGTGTACCTGCATCTCCTTGAGCACAAACAAAAAAATACCCAGTTGTCCTCCATGAGCTTTGTAACATGCCCCATATCATGAGTTTCTTTTATCTCAGGCAGTGGATGGCTGGAGAAAAAAATTACAGAATCATAGAACAGTTTGGGTTGGAAGGAACTAAAGGTCAGCTAGTCCAACCCCCCTGCAGTGAGCAGGGACATCTGCAGCTAGAGCAGGGTGCTCAGAGCCCTGTCCAACCTGATCTTGACTGTTTGCAGAGATGGGGCATCTACCACCTCTACTGGACAACCTGGACCAGGCTCTCACCACCCTCAGTGTAAAAAACATTTTCCTTAGAATCAAGGAATTACTTATTCCTGTGATCACTCTGGAATAGCAAACAATTATGACGCACAGCAAATTGAAGCTGGACTGCCCCTGAGCGCCTTGGATCTGTCACAGAGTGTTTTGCTTGTCTGGTTTCTGGCAGTTTTATAGCTGGGCTTGTTATCTCTACCTTGCTGTGACACTAAGCTGCACATCATGTGCCTGTGCAGAGCAACATGGGGAAGAGCAGATCAATCATGTCATGTAAGTGCTGCCTGGGATGCCCAAGCCCCAAACAGGTTTGGTTTTGGTCTTTTATTTTCACATCACTCCTGACCAGCACCAGCATTTATCCACTGTGTACAGTGGCTCAGTGATGTAAGGGTGAGGTCTGGAGGGAGTCAAAGATGTCATTCCCATTAAAGCAAAATGGGGAGGCTTTTCTAAATATAGTATTAAAGCATTAAAATATTGCAACTGCCTATCAGACAGTCGTAAAAACCTATGAAAGCAGAATAAAGCCATGGAAAGCATTTAATTCATAAACCAACTAAGATAAGAGCTTTAAGAGGGAAGGTGAGAAGCTGACTCCTATCCAACTCCCTGATGATAAGTGTAAATACAATTCCATACAGTGCAGAGGCAACCTTTTCAGTCTCACACAAAGAGATTGATCAAGGAGGGAGCTCAGGACTGTAATAAAAAATGCAGACACTTCACTTGTAAATAGAATTGTTTTCAGATGGCCAAATCTTCTTTTGATCACTGTTAAAAACATCATATGAGCCAGCAGTTCTGGATCTATTTTAATTTGCAGATAATGAGGCTAATTGCCAACTGCAGCATCCTGATAAGGCCTTGATGGAAGATAAAACGTAGGCCCCAGAGATAGAGAGAACAAGATAGAGCTCTAATGACCAGCCCTAACCATTATTAAATCTCTGCTTTCACGGAAAAGTTATTTCTATCTGTGGTTTATTTCGCAGCAAATGAGGCACTTACATCCAAGAGGACCAGTGCAATGATTTCTAGTGACTTGGAGAATTACACACGTGACAATTAGGCATGAAAGACGCAACAGGGGGTGTGTTTTGACAAGCAGCTCTTTCCAAAAGATTTGAGAGAGCGAGGAGATGAAATGTGCTGTGATTCTCTTTGTCTACACAAAAAAGAAAAAAAAAAAGAGTGGAAGCAGTTATTGGATGTATGAAGAGGAGGCTAATGTGTCATTTTCATTCTCTATACTGTTTCTGTGGAATTCATCCAGGAAAACTGCACGTGCTTGTGAGCTGCTGCTGAAAAAAAAATAGTGTCAAACATTTTCTGTAATCTTTAGTAATTATTTATCTGCAAAACAGACAGATGCTGCTGAGCAGGTCACACCAGGCCCATTTTAATAGTCAGAGGGATGAAATAGGCACTTTTCAGGTGCAAGTCATAAAATGTATTTCAGCTCTTGAGATAAATCAGGTCCTGGTTTCCACCTACTGTTTTCACTGGCTCTCCAGTGACTTCCAAGAGGGAATAACTCCAGTAAAGTTAGTTCTGTTGTAAAAATTCATATTTAATTGTATAAATCACAGACTGAAAGACACCAAAAAAAAGTCTGTTCTGGTTATCATAAAGATGATTTAGAGATGACTGATAATGGTCTAAGATGAATATACTGGAAGGAAATAAGGTCTTTTGACAAGCTCTTTAGCCTAATGGTAAAAGGCATGGGAGGAAGGGCTGGAAAGTCAGATTACTTCATATTAGAAATAAAGCATGTTTTTAATACTTAAAATAGTAAATAACTCTAAGCCAGGCCATAAATCCTTCCTTTCTGATGTCTTCAAATTAAAATTAATGTATTTCTGGAGGAGATGCTTTAGCCAGACACAAGTCATTGAGCACAGCCTCAGCACTGATTGAATTTCTTAGAATCATAGAATAATTTAGGTCAGAAAAGACCTTTAAGATCATTGAGTCCAACTGTAAACCTAACACTGCCATGTCCACCATTCAACTAGTACTTATGTGCTGCAGCTACATCTCCAGGGATGGGGACTCCACCACTGCCCTGGGCAGCCTGGGCCAAGTCACAACAACCCTTGTACGGAAGAAATTTTTCCTAATGTCCCATCTAAACCTCCCATGGCACAGCTTGAGGCTATTTCTTCTTCTCCTATTGCTTGTTACTTGGGAAACAAGACTAAACCCTGCCTTGCTAGAACCTCCTTTCAGGTAGTTCTAGACAGTGAGAAGGTCTCCCCTGAGCCTCCTTTTCTCCTGGCTCAAGAAGCCCAGTTCCCTCAGCTGCTCCTCACAAGACTTGTGCCCTAGACCCTTCACCAGTTTCATTGCTCTTCTTTGGACATGCAACGTAGTTCTGAGAAGCAACTATGATCCTTTTCTTCTTATATTATTAATAAAGACACAGCATACCTGGCCTGTCAGTCGTATATCAATACTACTAGTACTAAGGTGGGATTTGACATGCAGAGGGACATCTTAGATTTTGAACTATTATGTTACATTATGGGTTTTTTTTACTTTAAACATTGATTTTAAGCACTCCTTATGAAAGCCCTATATTGTCCTAGTCAATAATATGATAGGATGTATATTCTGAGAGAGGAGTAGCACAATTACTGTGATTAGTGCCATCATTACCCTCCTGTGGTCAAGGTTAAAAATCAAAGAGTTTTATTTCCTATTAATCTCTATCAAGAACTGTAATTTGTATGGGATTCATTCCTTCCTTCCCTTGTCCCTCCCTTCGTATTCTGTTTCTCTGTTTCTTCTTCCTTAAGAAAGACACACTTCTGTGTGTAACAGAAGTGGGGCCATTCACTTTTCTTCTTCATAGAATATACTTTTTCCTGAAGAGTTGTTTTGGTATTGGTTTTGTTGGGGTTTCTTCAATATATGTATTAAACTGTAGTATGTAACAATGCTCAGAAGTAATTAAAAACAGATAAAAGACTTTATAGTGTAGGTTTGGAGAGAATTCAATCTGATAGCTTCAGTAGACTCTTATTCCCTATATGGTTCAGAGACTCAAGCATTTTGGGAGGATGGTGCAAGATTTGAACTGAATATGTCATGTTATGTGGGAATATGGAAATTACCACAAATTCTGGTAAAACTTTAGAGACTGTTGTTCTGATTAGAAGCAATGTCAGCACAAAAAACCAGCCTTTTTTCTCAGCAAACTACACAAGATCCCATCTAGATCTGCTTCTACTTTATGGCAAGGTCTAATACTTAAATTTGTGGCTTTTACTTTGTAGATATTCCAGCAATGTAATAAAACTAAAGAATATACTTTTCTCATAACCCTCTTAACATAACCCATGGGCTGCTGATTAAGATATTTTCCCAGAGATGGTGGATCCAAGACCTCTCCACCAAGAGAGAAAAGAACAAAATCCTTCCTTGCTAGTGGGGCTAGTATGATCATATGGATACTGCATGAAAAGAAGGAAGAGAAGAGAGGAGCTCTGCTCAATTTGACATTTTCCCTCAGAAGATTTCCAAGTCTGGGCCTAGAAGAGAAGCTCATATTCAATCCCTGATCTTAAGGAAATGAGCTTAGATATTGCACATAACAATGCCCATTTATCCTCAGAGACTGTATAAAGAGATTCACACAGTATTTTAGACTAACTAAATCATCCTGTTTGTGTCATACACATTCTTTTTATGGACATCTCAACGTCCCAGGTAAACACGTAGTGCCTATAGACTGGCTCCTGTCTTCTGTCACCACCTGGTGCTATCAAATCTCTTATTACCTGCTACACCTGAACTTTGATCACTGACTTCTGAATTATTTATGGAAAAGAACCTTGGCTTTGACCTAAGCATGGGATTATAATTATGTTCTAAATCATTAATTAGGGAATCAACCTGATGTTTGGTAAGGTTGTTTTTGCCATTTTGTCAAACACATTAACCTTGTTAAAGGTATGCAGTTATTTCATCCCGTTATCCACCCAACATCTGCAACATCCATATATATAGAAAGTTTTCTGTCTTCCCCCTGCAGGAACATCTTACATTNTTGTCAAACACATTAACCTTGTTAGAGGTATGCAATTATTTCATCCCATTATCCAACCCCCCTGCCAGAGCAGGACAAAACTGGAGCAGATCACTCAGAAATGCATCCAGACAGGTCTTGAAAGTCTCCAGAGGAGACTCCACAACCTCTCTGGGGAGTTGTTCCAGTGCTTTGTAGCCCTTACAGTAAGAAGTTCTTCCTCATGTTGAGGTGGAACTTCCAGTACTTGAGCTTGATTTCTTTTCACTGATCATAGCAGAGTCTTTCCTAAAAGTCTCATGAAAACAAGCCATGCAGATTTATGCTACCTCTGACAAGTCCACTCTATGTCCATGACACTGCTGTTTCAGGTCCTTTTGGTCATTCAAAACCCAACCTGCCTGCAGATCACGCAGCGCAGTACCAACTGGTGCTCATTCAGGATGGACTAACAAGAAACTAATTTAGCTGATTATAACTTTTTACTAAAACATTCTTCTGGACAAACCAAACTTTTACATTATGTGACTAAAATTAGCCTACTTGGGGGATACACCTCAAAGGAGAGAGACCACTGCAAAGAGTAAAACACGGAGATAAGATTATTTGTAGATTATTTCATTTCTAAGGAAATTTTTTATGAAGCTATTGACCAATATTACTAATCAGTAGCATAGGTCACAATGTTCAGCTGACTAGATTAGCAATATATTTGCAGGTATGAAAAGAACATTTAGGGAAAGATAACAGGATACTGTGGGTCCCTAGGGTAACTTATTTCCAAGCACAAGGGAGACCCCAAGCAGAAAACTTTAGGGACAGATCACAGTAAAGCTTTGTAAATCCTCATTGCTTCTGGGTGATGGCATAGTTTGGAGATTAGGATCAAGTTTTTTTCTCCAAAGACCAGACTTTTGACTCCCACTTGCAGAACAAATGACAGATCTTATGATCTTACAGTCCTAGAATTTTGATTTGTAATTATGACCATGTAAGGAGACCTCCTGCACAGATTCTTTCTGCTATTCTTCCTTTTTCTTTTTTATTTATTTTTTTTTCCATCTGTTTTCCCTGGTCCAGAAAGATTTTTTTTGTTTATACATTTATGGAACATTTTTAGTTTTTCATAAGTTTTACTTTCATGAAAAATTCAGATTGTGGCTGTCAACTCCATTTGTCTCTGAAATGAAAACTTCTCACAAAATATTTTCTGGTATTTAAGCATCTCTCCTTCATAAAAATATGAAACCAGAGAGGGTTATAAACCTCATGCAGAAGTGAGTAGTTTCAGTCCATGTTGGGCATAAAACTTTTATTCTAAACATGGGGCTGCAGAATAGGATAGCAAAAGATGTTGTCATGCAGAAAATATCCTTGATTTAAGCAGTCTTTGTACTTTTGAGCCCCTTAGTAACACACGGAAGAGGGAAGAACTTGCTGTACACCAAATGATGCTGTATACAGCCTTGAGGGGAATTTGATCTTCCTGGGCCCACCTTGAATTCAGCAGCTGATTAACACGGGTGATGACAGGTTAAGCTTTTGCTTTTTCCTAGAAATATTCTTGCATCCCTTTACCTCTACACAGTCAAATAGTCACTGCTGTCAAATCAATGAGTCTTGAGGATGACCTGATGGCTGATCTTTCAGCAGCAATAGATCCCAAATCTTGGCAAGCAGGACTCATGCATACATTTGTAACTGGCTTGCTAGCCCTGGATGAAAATTATCTGATGGGGAGATAGAATACTGATGAGAAAGAAAAAAGTCCACAGATATACACTGAAACAAATGAGCTGCAACAGTTTGTTGAAAGGAAATGGCTTCTTCTGTGGTTTTTGTACCTCTTTTGTTCTATAAAATGCCAATAATTTGACAGCACAGTACTTACTTATGGTCAGTACTCTAGACACCTCTGTGCTCTGGAAATAACATTTCTATTGTTAATTTTTTCACATGCACAGAAAGATTTTTACTGTCATCATCATGATTCCCTTATGTGCCATCTCTACCTTCTGGCAGTTAGAGCAGTCATTTTTATTGCTTTCCCCTGAAGAACTTCCTCTTATTTCTCCCTTCTTTTCAAACTTAAGTCCTGTTCTGGAGGAAATGAAAATTTGTAGAAGGTCTGAATAATGCACAGAGACCTTAGTCCCATCCTCTTTGATTTTAGTTTTTCAGTTCTCCTTCATTTTGCTTTTTAAGTTTTCCATAATATTAATTTTTACTGACCTTTTTCTTAATCCCTTCCAATTGGGCTCACAAATAGACAATAGATCAGAATAATCTTTGATAAAAGTTTAATACATGTCATCCAATTCTCAGAGCTTTGTTCTAGTGCAAGCTTCTAATACTTTTTCAGACATCCTAGGTCACATGGGACATCCACATGGGACCTGAGGTGCTACACAGAACCTACAGGAGACCAATGCCTTCTAGATTAGCAGTTGGATGACATTAAAATACCCCTTAGGATACCCATCAGGGGAGAATTAGTTGCTTGAAAACCTGCTTTTATAGACTCCTGTTTGACCCTCACCTACCAGAACATAAAGGTACATGTATTTTATAGGTCCTGCAGCAAAAGCAACTTCACTGTGCAAGTCTTTTAGATGTCTAAAAGGATGGTGTTTAGGCAACTGTCTCCTGTCCTGTCCCTGGTGTCTCACAGCAAACTGTCCAGCCTCAAACAAACCACCTTAGATTCCTTTCCACTAAGTGTGAGACTTTCCAAATGGACAATCATGCTGGTTATTTAGATGCAGCACAACACAACTTTGCAAAGCAACGGTGATAGGACATTGATGCCAGTTGGTCATCCTGCACTAAGATTGAATTTTTCAGGAGCAGCCTGCAACTAGACCAGTAAAATGTGACGGTGAAACTGCAGCCTTGTAGAGAGCTGCAGATCCCAGATGAGATGGGAAAAGAGGTCAGTTCTTCAAAGAATGTCTAGCCATGCTTTACAAGTCCTTTTCAGCACAATTAATGATGTAACATAAGTAGAATACAAAAATAATAATAAAAAAAACATAAATCATGACCTTTCTTGAAATAATTGCAGGAAAAAAAGAATGACAATCTGGCCATTGGTAAAATTTAGAGGATTCTCAAGCAAAGAGTGAATTTCACCATTGTGTTGGGTTTGCTTTGCTGCTTTTCAGAGAGAGCTATGCCTAAACTGCTAGGGAGGTCCTTATCCTGGTCATCCTGGAGCAGTTGGGATAGATCAGTCATGATCATTCTGTATCAATCAGTCATCTTGACCAGCCTGAACTCCTGCAGTGCCTTATAACCCTCTTTGTTTTTCTTATGTGCGTCACTGGGCTTCCATCCAAAAGAAGCCATGATGCATAACAGGATAGTTTTGTCCTGGCATGTAGTTGAGGGGCATTAACATGCATCTCCACATTACACCTGCATCTTCTGGCACAGCCAGGGTGGTGGACAGGGTCTAGTCACATAATGAGACCCACAAGAACCAAATACAGATAAATCCACTACACTGTACATAGTGATTCTCAAGCAAAGATACTGCATAGGTCCTACTCTTTCTGCAGAGGAGTTGGGTTAATTAATTGGTTCATTTAATCTCTATGTGAGATTATTTTAAGGTGTTCACTGAAGTGTATAGTTTCTGTACTTTAAGATGTGGTTTTCAGGATTGCTTCATGAAATACTTCTCATTTCCACGAGAAGTCCATAATTCACTGTGATGGGGGTGAATTAGCAATATGAAGTGATGATCTAGAAAGGCAAACAAACAATTCCTCCCTTTCCCCAGATTTTGAAAAGAAATTAAGAAGTTTCCATGACTGAAAAGGAAGCTTCTTAGAATTAGAGCTCTGACTATTTCTTTCACCAAAAATGTATTTTTAAGCGCATTCCATTATTGGAATGAGAAAGCTTTTTCACTAGAAAAATAAAATTAGCAGCTCTTCCAACATATTAATCACATTTGTCATTGTTAAAATTTCAGCTTGTTTCCCATGTCATTTAGGGAACCCTTTGAGAATGGAATAAAATAACATCTTAATCAGAAAGCAATTATATTTTTTCCCTCTGACAAAACAGGAATCTTACTCTAACCATGTGGAGATGAGTTAAAGACACAGGAATGGGACTGAATTAGCCCACGTGGGTAAGAGTTACCATCCCAGACTCGAAGGAAGAGATTCATTTACCTATGTGGAAATGCCCACTGACATCAAGGATGCTTTCATGTTGAGGATACCAGGCCTGGCAAGGATGGCAGGATGTATATGAGATTTGTTCCCTTATGGAGCACAACTGTGAAGTGGCAGGACATCAGCAATTCACCATGTTTAGGAATTTGAAAGGAATTTGAATCCTATGCTACATCTCTGTTGACTATAAAGGGAACAGTTGATGGTGTCCATCTCAGAGTTAAAAATCTATAATGTCTGTGTTTACTTTTAATGAGCTGGATATCACTCATCTTTTCCTTGCAGCTGTCTATAACAGCAGTGGAAGATTGTAGACCTGATTCTTTTTTTGTTTTGGACCTTTCAGTCTGTAGCATTGACACAAAGAGGCCCACACTGAAGAAGGTCAGTTCATCTGTGAATTCTTCACTGCAGGGAGCATTTGTCTGGTGTAAAATAAATGTGCTCTGCTCCTCTGCTTCTATCTCCCTCCATCTCAGGCAAGAATTGTTACTCTCTCCCTGGTGTCCCAAGACAGAAGGGGTGTGATTTCAGTGCAAACTGCACTTCATGGCTTTACTTGGGTCTTAAAAAGCCTTTGAGAGCTATATACTGGATTCAAGAAGAAAGAACTTGCCAGGAGATGCTTTGGTCGTCACTTGCAATGTTATCTACAACCCATGCTGGTTTCAGGCAAATATCTGGACTATGGAAGGTGGGCTAAACCCCATGCCACAATGACAAAGCCACTTCTCACCATTTTCTGTCAAGCACAGCTTCAGCTGCTCATTAGAGACTAAACAAGACACGTAAAATAAGGTTGTGTAGTGCTACGTGCAATGTCAAACCATTTTACATGCCTCATTGTGATGACCTGAAAGAAATGCCTGGTTTGCTGCACACAAGTTTCCTTCCATCTGGCTTGTTATTAAGACTGGGAAGGGAAAAGAAGAGAAAGTGAGGAAGGGGTGGAGTGAATACATGTAGCCCTAAGTGTTTTCAAGAGAGCATTAATTGAAATGTTGCAGATCCTGTTAGCCTCAGTTGTGGCTGTTGATATTAATTAGGTCAATGGATTCAGTTAGGAATTAAATATATATATATATCTCAGAGAGAAAGAAATTCAAGCACTGGGTTGGGAATCTGGGAATCTAGTAAACTGAACCTGGTAAATTGGACATGTACAAGTCCTGGAGCTGGATGGGATGTATCCAGCAGGGAACTGGCTGACAAAATGCTGCCACTCTTCTAGTGTACGCCTTTGCTCCTGGGAAATGCTTGTTTCTGAGAATCTGCTGTCTTAAAATACATACAGATTACAAACTCCTTTGTGATCAAAGGAGACACGCTCTGACCACCTGATCTGTGCTTTCTTGCCCTGGAAAAAATAACACCACTGTCTGGACCTGTTTCTAATTCATGTTCTTGCTTTCTTTTTCCTTGACTTCACACTTTTGAGTATTTTGTGGCTTAACTACACCTTGCCTTCCCTCTGACAGACTTTCTAAAGCAACTCCAGAGAGGTGTTGGATTCCCAAAGGTATTTTTATCCCCTCTGTCAAGCTCATGAAGTTGTCTTTGTAATAACATGGATCAAAAGTGTGGGATCTTACAAACGAGCTCATCCTGGTCTCCAAGTAGTGTCTGAGATGTGGTTGTTGGTCACAGAACCCCACAAAATCCAGGCTGATGAAATAATGGAATAAGAGTAATGAAATGAGAGTAAGCACACAGTTAGCTGGGATACAGTGGCAAAAAAACCCCAACATTAACTTCTCTAAACACAGTCACTTGTGATTCTTTGGCTGTGCCTTAGAACTGTCATTTCACCAGAAGATTTACAGCTTGTTAGACTGACGTTTGCTTTTACAGCAGCACAGATGATACAAGACCACTGTGTGTGCAATTTCATCTTGGGCAAATCTCCAGGAAAGCTGCATCTCAGTAGCTGTTTATTTAATTTGCCAATGCCATGACCACAACTCTACAAGAACAGGTAATTGCTTTTCCTGGCAAAATAGGGGATCACTATGACCTTTACCTGATATATTTCTTGTTTCTTCAGCCAGGTCACTGTGCTGGCTGCTGAACAGGAAATTACCCCAGCAAACTTTCTGATCCCAAGGTGAGAAGTCTGACAAATTGCAGTTGAAGGAGTGTCTGGGTCAAAAGTAGGGTTTTCTTCAGTTATATCAGAGGTCAGGTCAATCAGCTACCACAGATGTGGGAGGTCCCCATTCAGCTGCATCACCAGTTCCCTGTGCTCCACAGAGCTGTCCACTCTGACTTTTACAGGGACACTCCCACCCAAAGGTACCACAGAAATAAAAAATTATGTTTCTAAATACCATAGCTACTTCTTGACTTCTACAGAGAGATCAGGACAAGTTTTAAAGCCCTTCCATGCTGCCAGTTAGGAAAGGTGGATTCTGTTTTGGTTCTTTTTCAGTTTTAACTAAGTTTTTTTCTCTGTTTATACTGACTCAGGAACTGGGGCTTTAAGAAAAAAAAAAGATTAAAAATTGTGGTTTCATTTAAATTTAGTCTTTCGTATTACAGGGGAATTCTATATCAGACACAAGATGTCCAGGCAAAACTACAAACTGGAGATGTTTTTTTCACTGACTGTAGGGAGCTGAGACAGGTAGTTCAGATGCTTTTTCATAGCTAAGTGAAATGAGTTTCACACTCCTTTCTAAGACTCACAGTAAATATCATGACAACTGGGAACATTCTGGTTCCTTCATGCATGGCAAATATTGTTTCTTCCTTCATTGTCATTCTGATGAAATGTTAGAATGATGGGTTTTCCTGGTTGATGAATGTTAGGCACCAGCTTCAAAACTTACCACTTCCTGACCATATCAGAAAATGAACTGCTTTTAAACAATTCTGTATCAATGGTGGATTATTTTTAGTTGGGTTTTTTTGAGCAAGAAGTTCGAATTTAAATTTCAAGTTAATATTTTGAAATTCAAGAGCTTGTTTCAGTGTCTATCGAATGAATGATTTTTAGTAGGAAGAATAAATAAGAAAAGGGCTATGTGCTCAAGCAGACGTCGGAGTGATACCTTTTGAATAAAACAGGACAGGGGATGCTCAAAATCTCTGAAAAGCAGAGCAGACAGTATGTTTGCTGCTGCAGTTGTGTCTCTGCTTCTGCGGCTTATTCTTCAACTGAAATAACAACGCTTTGTTTGAGAATCCCCATTAGTTGCTGTGGAGATAATTATGAGTCCAGGGAAGGAAAAAAAAAAAGGCGATTCGAGGTGAGGATATGAGAAGAGGGAGAGAAATATTCTTGAAGCAGCAGAGATCTTGTAAGCAGATTTCTTATTAATTAAAAAAAGGAAAAAGAAAAAAAAGTAAACAGAAGCCTCTGGGCTAAAAAACTGACTCTAAGCATCTGTGTGAAAGAAAAAGAGACGAGATCTATCACAAAGGATAGGAAAGGATTTACCTTTACTACTCATTAGCACCTGGAAGGTAGGCATTTCTGCTTTAGCTAGTCCCTCAGGGCTCCTTCAGAAGATCTAATCAATTCAGTCAATGGACAGTAAACTTCAATTCATCTCATCCTCAACTAGACATCTAATGTAGGGGAGATGAGCCGAGCTGCACAACTACTTTTGTCCACTGATGGTCTGGGAAGCCTTGGGGTAGGGAGCTCAAGTCCAAGTCTGTGTGGCAGACATCTGATGAGAGGTGCAAGAAATCCCTGCCCAGGGAAAGACAGCAGAGGCAGTAAATCCAAGACTTCATATGCAAGGATTATCCAATGCCCCCTCTCCTTATGCCTGATGTTTCCTCAATGTCTATCTGTGCTGGTTGCAGTGGACACATTGGTCTTGAAGAAGTATTTCTCCTGCATCTGCTACAGGGTAGGTCTAGCTGCTAAAATACCAGTGGAAAAAAAACAAAACAACACAAAACAAAACACCAGATTTGATATAGAAGATCCCTGCAAAGGCAATAGATGGTGGCACTTTGTAGCAGCCAGAAAACAGACACTGCTTTGCAGGGCTCTGTGTTTAGAGGAGCCATTTAAAAAGCACAGTAGCATTAGATCCTCACATAACCCAGTTCATGCATTAATTCCAAGAGAAACCAAGCAGCACAGCCAAAGGTTGCAGAAGGGCCACCACCATGACCAACCATCTGTGAACTGAGCTGAGGAGGGCTCAGCCTGAATCTACAAGCAATAATATACCTTGACCTGCAAAATCAACTCCTCCAACAAGGGAGTAGAACAATCCTTATCTCCTCTAAACTAAAGAGGATGATGACTTGCATCTATATGTCTTATAAAGAACGGATGAAAATGTATTATATTTTTGATTCTGTCTGCATAACAAAAACGTAGGCCCTGGCCAATAAAAGCATGCTGGAATTCATGTCTATGAGTATAGTTTATACATAGAAATATATCTTGAGATATAGCTTGGATGAAGAATAAAAATACTCCTGCACAGCTACTTGGGGATTTGAGAAAGACCAGAAAAATCCACTGTCATACAATTGATTAATTTTGAATATTTCTTCTACACACAGAAGTTGGCCTAATCTAATATTTTTTTTTATACCAGCTGCCCTTTGCAGGTGAAGTAAGAGCTGAGAAGTATAAGGACAATTTATAGATGAGAGTGTTCCAGGAAGAAGGTAAAGATCTCTTTGGACAGTTGAAATGGTTCCATGTTTGTCAGCTTCAGGATGTCGTGCAGCTTTGTATGAAATATTTGATTCTGATAACTACAGAACATCCCAAGCTGGTAAGATAGGGTACAACTACGGGCTGTTATGATCTTTCAGTTGTAGAGAGTGTGTGCTGCTTTTTGCCAGCCACTGGGAATTCAGTTGATACATATTCGTGGAATTCTTCTCAGGTCATTAGTTCTTTCACAGATTCCAATGAGCAATTTGTAGCTCTCTGAAGTCCTTCCCTGGTGGCCTCAGTTGAGCCTAAATACTTGTATCAGGAAGCAAAACCTGACGCGTGAACCTTTGTGCATTGACTGTCTCCAAACAACAAGGTTTAATAAGCTGTGAAAGAACATCCTTAAATAAAAAATAAATAAATAAATCCCAAGCAAGAAGAAACTACAAACTGCTCCAGTAAGAAGAAATCAGTGCCGATCCAGTTTTCAAATACAGTAAATTTGTATGAACCCAGTAGAATCAGTGGTGCCGGGTTAAATTATCCTAGCTGTGGATCTGGACCCATGAGGATAAGAATGTGAATCAAAGAGAGATGAAAACATTGCTAAACCAAACTAAATATTCCCATCTCCCTCCAGAATAGAGAAGAAAGGGAAAACCAGGTCATGTCTCTGCTGTCTTTCCACAGCTTCCAAATAATCATGGGTTTACTGCTAATACAGACTGTTCTATGTTAGCACTATGTGTTGTTGTATTTACGTGCTTGCACACATGCACACAGCACCATTTCTATCCGTACTTTTCTTTCCATTATCACAAATTAAATTATAGCCTTAATGACTCTGGATAATGCCCAATGAAAATACTTTCCTTCAGCTATGATTTGAAATCCTCAGATGTTATTTGTATAAATAAAACACTGCAGTATCATTCCTCTGTCATTTGGTTATATCAAAGATTAGAATATATTTTTTCCTGTGTGCTCCTCTGAAGCAGGAAATCATTTTCTTTTTCCTTAGCTGTACCACAATCAAAGTTTGTAGGCATCCATTCAGCAGTTTAGCTTAATCATACTTATGTAATTACTGTCAGAGTATGACATTTTCCTTTCACCTTTACTATTCCCTGGAGATTAAGCTATCAACCCTTCACGATTATTACAGTTGTTTACATGCAGGTAGCAAAAGGAGTCTCAAACAGCTACAAATCTTTATCTCTGGCTGTAGCATGAACCAAACTCTCTGTACTTTGGGGATTTTTTTTATTTTGTAGCAAGGAAGTATTCTTACCTGAGAAATGGACTAACCAGGGGAACAAAAATGTTTCTCTCTAGGAATTTTAAAACAATAACATGGAAATTTCAATGGAATAATAGTCAATTATCTGTATCTGTGATAGTAACACGTGTTAAATTTAGGGCCAGGAGGTACCATTAGGGTCACTTATGATGGAAAACACAAACACTAAAGTATCATTTCGTTATTGCCTCATACAGCTCCCTGTTCTCTGCTCACTATTTCTTCAAGTCATTAGTTTCCGTAAAGAAAAAAAATCAATGGGTTTAAAGTTGAGGATGCAGCATAACTAGGATGGGGAGAGTTGTGGATGGAAAGCGGAGCAAATGCCAAAACCCACACATTTGCAGTCACAAGGCTACCTTAGCAAGGCAGGAGGTCTCAAGAAAGCTTCAGTGAATTAAGTTTGAACAAATATATCCACCTTCCCAAAACACCACCTAGCTCGAGTAATGGGTCACATACACCTGCAGCAGCATCCGATTCCTCATTTTGATCATGTGCTTCTAGTTCATTAGGTAGCCTCTTAAAGCTCAAAGCTAAAGGTAAGTTTCCATGTTCCCTTTTGCAGACAAGAAGAGGAGACACTGAGGGCATGGAAGTGGAAGGGGAGATCAGAGGGAAAACCAACATCTCTTTCTTAGGTTTCTTCAATAGTTTTCCAATTCTGTGGTCAGTAGATACTCAACTGAATCTCCAGAGTGAACTTGTCACTGAAGGTGTGTTTAAGGTGACAAGGAATATTCTGGATATAGCTTTCACTCTTCATGAACACCAAATCAACTCAACTCAATACTCCTTGTTTAGATGGCAGCCCTTCCACCACCCCCCACCTCCAAAGGAAAGCTCAAATTTTTGCAAAGATCACAAGCCAGCCTTAGCTAGACAAGGAAGATCAGAATGTGGATTTTGTTCTTAGCAAACAAGAAATGATGTGGCAGGCAGGCAAAGCTATGAGGAAGCAACCTCTGTGGAACAGAAATATCTGTTCTTCTTGGCTGTTAATCCAGACATTAATCTGGAGTAAAGTCTCAACTTTTGAATTTGGTTTTGAACAGAATTATATTCCTTTGATATCTAATCCTCTTGAAGTTACTGACCTACTTTAGTATCAGCGCAGATTGAAAATTTCTTAAGATAAATCAAGAACCTTGAGAGTTTTTGGAACAGCTTCAGTGAAAGGAGGGTAAAAGCTGCTTGATGTCCAAATAATATCATAGACATGCACATTAGAGATGAAACCTCCTTTTCTGCTCTTAAAAATACAAGCCAGACATGGTATTTGGATGTCATCACCACTCTATCAACACATTAAAGTATCAGAAATGAGGTGGTATTTTGTGTGATTTGGCACTATGCCATTTTTCTTCCTGCTTCTCTATCATCATCTTAAGACAGCTGAGACATCTGGAAATTGAGGGGTTTATTTCATTCCTCTGAAGAGCAGCTGGCCCAGTTAGGAAGATAAAAGTAAAATCCAAATGGAGAAGTTTATTCCTTTTCCTTTATTATTACAGAACTTTCTGTGCTAATTTATGAAAGTACAGTACTGTGAAACTCCAGAATCCAGCCTGCAACATAAGATACCAATACCCCCCCAATTGATACAATATAGAACTGTATCATATAGTCACTCTCAGCCAAAAGTATCCTCATGCCATTATGCCACCAAGAAAAACTGTTCTATGAACATCCCAAGTTGTGTGTTTACCTGCTAAAAGGATGAGAAACATCTGGCTATCAGATAATACTTTAAACTCTTCTGCCCCTATTAAGCTGGCATACTTAGGTTGGCATGGTTGTTGAACTGAGAAAATTTTGCAGAAGTGATGAGTAGATGAGGAGGAAGAAGGGCTGAAAGGAGTTGGCAGAGAATTACAAAACCTGTCCTGTTTCTCAGCCATCCCCTCACTTGGCCTTTAGAAAATAGTTCTTGCTCAGGTAAGATATCCTTAGAAAACACACACTCTGGCAAGGTCCTGGACTTCCACAAAGAATCGTAGAATGCTTTGGGTTGGAAGGGACTTCTAAGGTCATCTAGGCCAACCCCTCTGCAGCAATCCTTATTCTTACTTTTCAAAATCTTTTCAAAATCAAAATTTCAAAATGGGCAATCAGCACAGGCTTGTCAACCTTAGTGGTGGTGTTCATGCCAAATAAATACAATTATTTAATTACTTTACTCCCTCCAGCTCTTGAAACTACATCGAGATACTTTTCATTTCTCAGTATATTACATTCAGCATTTCATTACACTGAAGCAGTTATTTAATGCTGGAAATGTTCACATTTAGATCTTGAACTTCAGTTGGGGTAAAATTACTCCAACATAGACAAAGAAATCAATTACCTGAAGAGCTGTCCCTCTTTCTATCATTATATAATCTTCCCCTTTTTTACAATGTAGGACTAAATCTTCTGGTGTTATTATGGAATATTTAAAACCAATTCAAAAGGCCGTCAAGCTTGTTTGCAAAGACATTTGGAATAAAAATCATTATGAAAGCCATTTTCAGAAATTTCATTACCTCTCCTTCTTCCTGGATTTATAGTTTAGTTTGAAAGGTAATGCTATGGTCATGTAAGCAAACATCACCACAAATTGAATAAACTGCACTGCTTAAAATAATAGAAATAGTAGAAAATCTGCTAAACAAGGGATTTCTTCATTTAAAGAGAAAATGATAGCAAAATTCTTCACTGCTTTTTCCAGTGCCAAGAATTTAGCAAGCATTTCACTTGGCTGAAGCAAGAACTTAAATGACCACAGCTTTCTACCTGTGATTCAGCAGACTACCACAACCTCTATGCAGCTTCAAGAGTAGGTATAACTAGACTTCACACACACACATTCAAGAGATATTTTTTGGAACTAGAACGACACCATTTGGTCTGTGCAATCTCTTCTAGAAGCTGAACTTCCAGAAAAACACAGTTCCCATGTAGAAATCCAATTAGATAATTAGTGCTGCATAGGCTTTCATTAAGAAACCATTTATGTATCACTGGTGGATAGGATTTCAAGATTTGATATCTCACACATGAAGATTCGGGAGGTTAATGGACAAAAATAATCCATTCCAAGCTCAAATGAATAGCTGTGCTAACTGGGATGCATAATAAAGAAGTGTGGCAGCGATTTGCTCACTCTCTGATTAGAACAGATTCACCATGTCAAGGAACAGGGAGACAGCCAACAATGCTCTGTTAGTATTTACCATGACTTGTCGTGTTAAATGCATATGATTCTTCACATTGTTTGCATGAATGTTACTTGTTCTCTTTGTTTGCATGGACTAGAATGTTCGGACTGAATTTCTCCTCTTGTAAAGATTAAAGGTATCCACTGTCAACATTAAAATGACATGGATATCAATGAGATTCCTAGCAGAAGCAGTTCATTCAAGGGTCTATAATTCGAGGCAGGAACCAAGACCTGCCTGCCATATAAACTTCTGGAAGTGTGATACTCTGAAATGTCTCTCAAAGTTATAACAGAAAGAGCTCTTGCAATGCTCAGGATATGAATCTTTGGGCTTAATTTTTAGGTTCTTATTTCTTGAAAAGCTTAGCCATTCTAAATAAGTGTACTCATTTCTTGTTTAATTACTGCTTTTCTTGACTTCTGGCTCTGTACAATAGTAGGTCAAAGAACTTGTCCTGAGGACCAAGAACTGTTTTACAAAGAGATTAAAAAGCACAGGCAAAATGATGATGAGCAATGCGTTCTGTGGACTCAGCCCAATTCCCAAAGGATTGCAACACTGCATTAGGAAAAATATTTGTACAACTTACAAAGCACTGCACAGAAATAGAAATAACATGAACTTCCTTTGATCTTTCCTAAAGGCAAAGTTAAAAGGATACATACAAAGGTATGAGAAATGACACCTTACTGTTGCCTTTACTTTGCAAGTCAGAGGTTATAGCTCCATCTTTCACTCTAAGCCTTGTCCTGTGTATTTCCTGAACACTCATTTGTCAGAGATTTTCTCAAGATAATTTCATAGTATTTATTTTTCTTAAAATACAGCTAACAAGAAACAGATGGCATCTAAGTAATTCCTCCTCCAAAGTAAACAAGACAAATATCGACCCAGAGTAATGACTCAATGATTTGCCTAGGTCAAGTTATTTAAGGTTGCTACTTTGGCATTAATTGCTACTTTAATTACACTGACAGCAAGTGTAGTTTGTAAATGAGACCCTGTAGGGTGATTCAGAAAAATGTCGAGTTTGCTTTTGGTTCTGCCTTTAACTCCTCGTGTTATCTACATGGAGTCACCTAAGCTCAGTGTCCCATATTTCAGCTACAAAGTGTCTAACACTGCACATCATTTAATTTGTATTCTGTGTATCTGTTTGTCTGCTCCTCTGCCCCAGACCTGGCACCATCCACATCTCAGAATAACAAGGGATGGGCCTCGTGTTGCTAAATGCAGACATGTGCAATGCAGACATCTACCTTTGATCTAGTGGCTCCTGGGTCCCTCTGTAATCGAAGGAAAGCAAAAGGCAGCTTAGGGACACATAAAATCTACCAGAGGGCATATGAATTATTCTCTCAAAGTGCCTCTGTTGGATAGAGGGAGAGCCTGGGATGATTGGTGCAGGTCTGAATGCCTAAATATTAGGTACCAAAAGCTGCGCGACATGAAACCCATCTAAGCTAATAAAATATATTTACTGAGAGACTGACTTGACATGTAACTACTTTGAAGAGCCAGTGAAAGCAAAATATGAAGTGTGTTTATCAATATATATGCACACATACACAAAATGATACAAAACACATATTTATGTCCATATATAAAAAGGTGTATCTTATATATACACTTTTAGGATATGCTATGGGTTTTTGTCTTCATACCACACCTAGCACCAGAGAGACTGGGAGGAAAAATAGTTTGCATTGTATTATAGATGGTACATATATTTGAGAGTTGAGGTCACCTCCTAATCATTATCAGATTCAAAACCCTCAATCCCATATCTTCACAAGCTGTCCAGGATGTACAGCCCAACTCTTCCATTCAGAACAGATCAATAATGTAAGAACTGAGTAGCTTTATGCAAGTTACACAGAGAGTAAAGTTACTTTCCTAAGATCCCATAAAATGAAACCAATAGTCGAATTAATCTGATCAGGCACAATCTAATTTTATGCAACAAGAGCACTCTCAGTTTCCAAGCACCAGAGCTGAAGTGTGCTATCCACACTGCACATTTGCAGGTACACTCTACTCAGCCAGGTTGTAAATTATCCTTTCAGATCCTTAAGTAAAATTGTAGAGGTCCTTGCTATGAAAATATGCAAGCAGACACAAATGTGATGAGCATTTTAAGCAGAGATAACCTCTTGTGCCTAGTTCCTGAAAATGAACAGCTAGACTGCTGGCAATTATCTCTAATTACAGTTGGTACAAAAGGGTTTTCAGAATGCGCTTTTTGTACAGTGTGCAACCTTGAAATGAGGTCCCAAGGCTGCAACATTTGTCCCCCTTTTCCATTAAGCATCTTTTTAAAAAAATAATTAGAAGATAATTCAGGAAGAAAGATAACACTCTGACATGGTCACTTAGTAAATACATGACTTATTACTTCCCTCTCAAGAGGCCTGATCCCAGTGGTTTAATATTAAGCATCATATAAGCATTTTATCATCAGAGCTGAAAGAACAGAGAGGAGAAAAGTGTCATTAAACCCATTTTCCAGACAAGGAAACTGCCACAAAAAGTTATCTACATACGTCTATCATCAAAACTAAGAAACTTGCCAGTCTACAAATTCCCAGCCCAAAGGTGAGCTGTAAAACCCCAGTAACACTGAATTTGTCAAAAAAAAAAAATCTCTCTGACGACCTTCATTGCAGATTTTTTTGCTTATTTGTTCAGTGTAGGATTTTGGCCTGTCCACATCGTGGTGATTAACTGTAAAGCAGAGAGATCAAGACCTTTTGATAAGATAGCAGAGGGATAATCTTCCTTCAGTGCTTGGAACATAAACATTAGACTGGTCTTGTCAAACAGATCCTACTGTAAGACCTTGCCAGATGCTTGGAATTTTATCAGTCCATTAATCTTTTCAAACAGAACTTTCTTGCTTGGACCACTTTCTTGAGCTGAGCTCTGTTGGTAAACAACTGTTTCGGAGAAAAACTTGGGATTAAAATTCTGCCTTATCTTAAACACAAGGGACATAAGAGGAGCTGAGCTGAAAATGAAAATCAAGCCCTTATTTATGTACTGGGTAAAAACTGAGTTCAGTGCCTGCTCCCTCACATGTGCCTCATGTTACCAAAGGTACCATGAAACCCTGAATCCTAACATTTACCTGACCCACAGAATTAAGTGTGTTTAGAAGTAAGATTGCTCTGCTAAATGTAATTACTGGGAGCAGCAATTATCGAGATTTTAACAGCACTACCTCTCTCTCTTTTCTCTTGGAAATGAGTTCAAATATCCATTTAATTAGCCAAAAGAAAACAGAAATAGGAAAAAAATTAAAAACATTGCTTCCATATAAATTCTTTCATCTCAGGATTCCAGTAAAACTCATGAAAACCCCTCTGAAGCAAATGAGCTTCAGCATATCAGTCTTCAACAACTACATAATTTGAAGGGTCTGATTCTGCAGAGGGCTGGTTGTGCTTTCTTGACTTCAAAATCAAAAGAAATTGGTGTCGCCTTCAATGATCAAAAGATTCTCTTGAGCCATTATGTTAATTAGCCTCACAGATGGCACTGAACTACTTTATACTTGCAAAGAGCCTTGAGATCTGCAGATGAAGGTACCTGTATTAGCACTCCCTTTTTACAGGTGGGAAAAAAAAGGGACTTATTCATATTAAACCAGGAACAAACCCAGAAGTAGATCTTTCAACTCTCAGTTCAGTGCTCTGAACATAACAAGGTAACTTTGCTTCAAAACACCATTCCTTAATCAGGAGAAGATATGTTCTCTGCTGCAGTTTTTAACTTGACATGTTAATTATTTCACAACAAACCACATTGTAAAAACCATGATACCAGCCACTAGGACTAAAGGACTATTTTAAATTAATTTGATTATATGTAGTAGTCCAAATCTATATGATGCAACACTGAGATGAAGGAGGATAGCTTGAAGCAATGCTGGAAAAAGTGGCCCACTGAACATGGTAATTGCAGGTAATATGTTATTTAGATTACCCCAGAAAACCATGATAGATGTATGACAGAGAACTGTGTTTGCTCTGTTATTTATTATCACATTTTCAAACCCATGAGCACTAGGAAATGCTGGGTCTGATCTTCACTTTTGTCACTGTAGGTCTGACACTGTGGGTAGGCTGAATCTAGAGATTTTGCTAAGTTTTATGGACAAAAACAATGAATAAGACACAATTAAAAGGAACCTTATTTTTTACATGTAGCTTATTTTAGACAATTCCGAGATTGCCCTTAGGGTCCAAAGCAGAAAACCTTTTTAAATGGAAAATTTTGTGGAACAGGAGGAGGTGTGTGCTTCACACCGTGCCTCAGCATCAGATACGTTGCCCTAGAAACACAGCAAAGAATGTTTGACAAACTCTCTCTGTTCTACAAAAGGATTCTCTGTCTCCAGCGTGGTCCTACTTGGTGTAGTGACTATACTAACAAATTTCAGGAATCTCCCACTCATTCCAGGTTGGGAAGCTTAGAAATGTTCCAATACATGATCTTCAAATACATCAGGGATCAGTTCTGTTGAAGATTGGAGGCAGCCCAGTGTCTACGAGCCTATTGATTCTCAAAGAGGAACAGCAAATAGATCGTGAGAAGATGGATTTGTGCAAGTGATTGTGGTATCATTAGATGAGATACTGAAGGCTAGCATCTTGTTCTCTCTATGCTTGCTCCATAAAGAACCAGATCTAAGTAGAAGTTTTGGAACTTGACCTTCCTGGAAGCATCTCCTAGGGTCATCTACTACTTTTCAACCCTACAAATGAAAGTTGGAGGAGTCACTGCTCAGGCAACTGCTATGATCATCAATTTGTAAGAACAGCTGGAGGTTGTGGCTGGAGAATATGAAGGAAGAAACCCTTCTCACCGGGCTGGAGAGAGACAGTTTTGCAAGGTCTCTTTTTTCAGAGTAACAAGTGTAATTGCACAAATGCACCATCACCAGAAGTTAGCTGTGTGATCACAGGGAGATAATACATCACGCTGTTCTGAAGTTGCCTAAATAAAGGACATAACCCTATTAGAACTTCCCCAAATCAGCTACCAGCTATTACCCTGGTTCCGGATGAAGAGGATCCATTTCCCCCCAGTCTGTAGGAATATTAATGATGCATCCCTTCCTGGGTGCCAAATCCCACCCTCCTGTTTCTACACAAAACAAAGGATTTTCTCTTTCAAAGCTCACTCCCTTTGCCATGAGACTCTGAAGTTTCACCTCTAAGCTCCATCCCCAAAAGTTCAGTGGGAGATATATTAAGGATGTGCACTCGGAGGACTTCACACTTCAATGCAAACCTAATTACTTTCATATATGTGGCAGTATATACATTAATTTATTCCAGGAACAGGCATTTTACTGCAATGGATTCTGCACCAGTCTGGGCAGTTCCTCAAGCGATTTTCAATCTGCTTTCTTCTCTGAACCAGCCTTCCTCTTATTCTCTCCCTCCTCTCTTTCCCTGCTTTAAGTCAATTTTATTTGATTTTTTTTCTCTGCTTGCCTTACAAAAAAAAAATCTTTTAAGGCCTTTTTCTGCTTAGTGCTCTGTGCACAGCAACTGGCAAGAAACTTTTCCTTTTATAATCTCCAATCATATACTCAGGTGACTCCCTTATGAGCCACCTTAGGTGGTCAAAGTGCCCTTTTAATTACGTGTTGCTAAGCTACCAAAGGTGAGATCTAGCTATTGTAAAATGGACTCTTAAAGGGTAGATATGTAATTTGGAGATTATCATTTTTGTTATCCTTTTAATCAATAAAAGGAGGTATGCAAGATACCTAAAAGTCTAGTGGTGTCTATCTGGGATCCTTAGGTTAGAATGAATTGAATTATCCTCTGTTGGTGATTATTTAACTGTAAGATGAACCAATCATATTAAATTGATGTTGAAATTTTATATGAGGTTATAATAATCTTACCCCAGCATTATGACTCAGAGTCAGGGAAATGTATCTCCAGGACATGAGCCAATGTCCTGTTTAAGTCTTTTAGTGTAATGATTTTGATTATAGTTTCTAACACCAGTATCAGAAAAAAAAATAATATGGAAAGGCTCACTACACATTATTTAGAAATTCTAAAAGAACAAAGTGTCTGTTGAATCACAGTGATAACACTAATACATGGATAATGAAAATAACTGTGTATCTATGATAACCAGCTATTGACAGACTTAGTTGTTATCTTATTTTGCAAGGAAAAAAATAGACACTAAACACTCGACATTAGAATTTGCTTTGATTGGTTGGCTTCCTGATAAGTTTCAAGACAAAGCCAAAGGGAAATTACATTTTCTTCTCTGAAAATGCAGAGAATTCAAACACCACATAATTGCTTTCCCTGTATAAAAAGACATACCAACTTCCCCCATCAGCTGATTGTCAGAAGCTGAAAGAACATGTCACGGCAAGAACAAGGTCATATTTGCCCTTTTTCTTTTAAGCTGTGTCAGACACAATGCTAAATTAGATGGAACTTCCATCTGACCGGAGCAAATATTCTGACAGTGCTTCAAATAAACCATTAAACATAGGTGCCAGTAACAAAAGGCATTCAAAAACCTCTAGTCATTTTATACCAGTCATGGAGTTAGGATGAGATTTGACAAACGTAGTGGTCAAAAAACTCTGACAAAGTCTTCACTTAGACATTCTGCACTGATACAGATTTTTCATCCCTCTCTTCTAAGGCCATTACAGAGAAATTGTTGCTAAGACTTAAAAGTATATACAAGGGACTGACAGCTGCTTTGGGACATCTTTAAATATCTCATATCACACTTAATAAAATATAAAACTTTTCATAGGTTTGGTGAACTGAAAATGAATCTCTTTTGGCTAATAACCAAGTACCAATATACAACCCTTGCCATAAGTTTTTATGTTCTAATAGACAAAATGGATAAAGGTCTGAATTAAGACTGCACCGTGTTGTTATTTGCCAGTGCTTAAAAAATTTACCAAACATGTTATTGATTTTTATCCAAAGAGAGTATTTTTTATTTTCACCTGTGGCAAGATTCTGCTGGCAGTAAATGTTCTGTGAGGTATGGAGAGGTACAATTTTTCTTGTGCATTTTTTCCAGAATAGTACAAAAGCAATGGAAAAAAAAAAAAGCTTTCAGCAGCACCAGATATTCAAAGGTTAAAAAGCACCTATCATGGACTTGACAGGGTGCAGACACCTAAATATTTTTCAGAATGTGAATCTCCTTCAGCAACCACCACAGGAATGACAGGTGCTAAAGAGGAACAGCAATCCTAAAGCAGGCAGTGGCATCTGGTCAGCTGAAAAACTCTCTAGACTCTTGTCATCAGGATGTAGTTTGACTTACTCATAGAGCCAGGCAACAGCTTTTGGGACTAGAACAGCAGAGATATCCACACTGGGGACAGATACGACACGACAGATGTGAAAGATCCAAGTGCTCTTGAAAGTAAAGTGAAGTTCAGGCAAGATAACCTATGGTATTGCAAACAGGAACAAAGTTGTGGGCAACTGAAAGGGTTGGAAGGGACCTTTAAAGGTCATTTAGTCTAATCCCCCTGCAGGGAGCAGGGACATCTGCAACTAGAGCAGGGTGCTCAGAGCCCTGGCCAACCTCACCTAGAATGTTTCCGGGGATGGGGCTTCTGTTAACTCTCAGGATAACCTGGCCAGGTGTTATACCACACTCAGTTTAAAACAATTCTTCCTTTATCCAGTCTAAATCTCACCTCTTTTAGTTTAAAACCATTACCCCTTGTCCTGTCACAACAGGCCTTGCTAAATCCAGATATCTACTGCGAGACAGAAACACCTCATATGTGAATACTTGAGCGTTTAGTTAAATTTAGTTGGTTTTATCTTTGGCTGAATCCCACCCTACCTGTTGTAACTGGAAATAGAGACAAGCAGGCAGATCCAAGCAGAACACACTCTATAGCTCCCAAGGCTGGATCTTTTTTGCATAGAGCCACTTAATTATTTTAGTGACATCCGTGGCAAACAATAAAGGCAACACTTGTGCCTCCCAAAGAGGCCTGTGTGAATATCTCCCATTTTCTACAGCACTAAGAGACATTCATCTATTGTGGAGGTGGCTCTGTATGGTGACTGGGGTACACAAAACAACCCAAACAAACACAAAACCAGTCCCTGCCTTGCAGCAGAGAGGGGACATGGGCAGAATTGCAATCAAACTGAGCAGCTATAGTAGAGATTTTGCCACAGAAAGCCCGTCAAAGCCACAGGGAGAGTGGTGGAGCAACATTAATCCTATTATAAATTAGCTTGTGCTTCCTGCTCTGAATGCTTGGGCTACCCTCTCTGTTTCTAGAAAACGTGATTTGAGAAGCTTAGCCTTCACAAACAAGTGAGTCAACAAGTCCTGTGGCTGCAGGAAAGAAACAGGACAGCTCTGGTTTGTACTGATTCATGGCTATTTATTTAAGGTCTAAAGGTATGGCCATGGATCACCAGAATCTAAATTCCTCTTTGAAAAGCTAAACCTTGAATTAATTGGTTGATTAAGTTGTTCCTCTAGCATTTGTCAGCGACTCACGGCCGTGGACTCTAGTCTAGTAAGAAAATAGGTCCCTATGCTCATAGATCTTACTCATACAATAGATTCATGCAACTACCTAACTTGTAGCAAAAGCAAATACACCCTGAATATAAGTGAACATAGTTTCTCACACCCCAGATTGGCACAGTTAAGGTGCAAATTCTGCATCCTATTTGTGCTAATAATTACATTTGTGTTTGGGGCTTTTTTTAAAGTGTATTTACTTGAACTCTTTGACACATGCAGCTGGCTTTAAGAAAAAATACATCCAACTGTTTCACAAACATCTTAGGGTGCTTAATAAACATTAAAGAAATTCTGAACCCTTCAGATCAAAGACCAAAAGATACTTATGGGCTTTGGTGTCTTTTACTTTTCATAGTAGACTCTAATCTTCCTGGGATAAATGACTGGACATCTACATTGCTCAGTTGCTTTACTAGATTTCCCTCCAGTCCTATGGAGGCCTAAATGGACACCTTTCAGACACAGCCTGCCTGGATGATTTGAAGGTGCAGACACATCAAATATTGATCTACGTGGATCACTCGAGGACAAATGGTGGTCAGTTTGATTTTTGACTAATCCCCTGCATTACCTCCTATCTTTGGAGTCTGCCCCACCAAATGTGAATTCCATTTGAGATGGTTTGTCCTATTCGGATGATTAGGAGGGAAACTGGTGCTTATTCTCTGTTGTTCTTTTGTGACCAGAAAATCCCTTCAGAGAAGAATTTTTGAATGATTCAAAGAGTTGGTCACCTCCTTGTCTCTAAATGGTGACAGATGTCTTTCCATAGAAGTAGAAACATAGAAATGTCTGGGTTGGAAGGAACCTCTGGAGGTCACCTGGTCCAACCCCCCTGCTGAGAGCAGGGACATCCTCAACTAGAGCAGGGTGCTCAGAGCTCCATCAAGCCCCATCTATGTCTGGAAGCTCACACACCACACACACTGTGTAACTGGGTAGGGAGAAATACTGAGATCACTTTAGTCAGCCTCAGCATCACTAAAAGCATTTCACCTGTATTTTTCTCAAGAAAGCCCAAGCTAAATTATAATAGCTAAAGACTGGGTGCTTTATACATCCCTGACAATTCTATCCTTTCCTTATACAGTTGTCAACCTTTAAAAAAAAGAAAAGAGGTCTTTGCTGTTCAACACAGATTTAATAAGACAGTTTTACATTAGGTGAATATTATGTAATTGCTAAATGAGATCTTCAGACACGGTAAGTAAATACAAGCTTAATCTACTTGCTATATAATTATCTTTAAATTATACATTCAGCAATATGTAATTAAAACTATTCTTACAGCATAAAAATAGGAACTCAAACATGAGAGTCACAGCTATCCTTAGAAAAAAAATGATTCACCATGAACCTGTTTTATCTATTCATTTCTACAGACTTTAATGAATGCTTAAACACTGAATGAGAAAAGAAGGTATTTCTGAGTCTTGACCTAAAATGTAGTGGGGAAAACTTGCTCAGGACAGATGAATCAAGTGAGCTGTAGACATCTACACTCCTATTGGCTTGGGGTAGTACTCTACACACAACAGCAAGACAAATGTTTCTCCTGAAGTAACTTAAGGTACCTATTCAGGTACCTCTCTCACACTGTAGAGTGCAAAAGGACTTGGGCAGAATGTAAACAACTAATGTCAACAATTCTTCTCAGTGTCAACTATTGGGTGGAGAATCTGTAAGCCTAGCTGACCATCCATGGCCTGCAAATATTTAAGGAAGCCACAACTGAAAAGTGCTGTTTCTCGATCAGAAACTCTGTATTTGAAAGAAAAAACATTTCAAATATGCAGAAGGATCTCCCATTTTCTGACAAAATATCTTATTTCTAACAAGTATCTGCAGTCTCTTTTGCATAACCTTCTAGATGTCATTCATGGGTTTTATTGACTTTATTGGCTTCAGGGTTTCATGCTCCAATTCTGTGCTAGTTTTGAACAATTAGATCTCCCAGCCTCTCCTTAGGACACAGATGCTTTAATCATAGCTGTGGAACTGCAGTGGATTCACTCTAGTATGTCCATGCCTTTCTTGCACTGGATGGCCTAACACTGGAAACATCTCACTGGGGGTGAGCAGAGGGGAAGGATCACATCCTTCAACCTTCTGCTATTCATAATGCAGCCCAAGATGCTTTTAATTTGCTTTGCTTTAAGGACAGACTGCTGTTTCCTGGTCAGCTTGGTGTCCAGCAGGACCCCTAGGGTCTTCTTTGCAAAGTTGCTTTCCAGCTCATCAGTGCCCAACCTCTATTAGTGCATTGGTTATTTCTCCCCAGGTGCAGGATTAGCATTTCCCTTTGCTGACCTTCCTGACATTCACAGAACCACTGAATTGTCATGGTTGGGAAAGACCTCTAAGATCACCACATCCAAACATTAATTCCTCTCTGCCCATCAATAGGCTCCCTCTGAATGGTAGAGCAACCATCTGGTCAACCAAACACTCCTTCCAAATTTTTACCCTCTCCAAACCCACAAAGGGTACACTCTGTGCCATCACCTACATTAGAATTAAAAATACTACATGGTATCAGTCCCACTCTCAACACCCATGGTACATCATTATTGACCTGCCTCCTGCTCAACTTCATGCTGCTGATCACAATCCTTTGATCGGGAAAGTCAATCCACCTCACTGTGCATTCATCTCATGTGTTCAAACTCCGTGCATCATTGTTTCCTGATTTGCTTGTGGATCCACACAGCTGCCCCAAGAGTTGCATATGGAGAAAATATGTTAATCCAGGCTCTGCAGGGTTAAAGATGTACCAGTGATCCCAGGGCCAGAAATATACTGGCTCCTGTTGAGCATTTAAAGTACCACAGCTAGCTGTGACTTACTCTGAGTCAGTCTGCCAGTCACAGTAATGCAGCTGATGTTAGAATACATCTAATTTAATTTTAGCTGCCAAAAAGTTAGCTGTCTATTCTAAGCCAGTCTTCTAGGCTGACGCTGTTGTCAACACACAGAGACAAGTACCCCCAGAGGGCGATTCAGCCAACCTCTCTCTTTGCATTGACTCCAGAGAGAACATAATGAATGGCTTAGATTAGATGCCTAATTATTAGATGGTGAAGGTTAGGGAAGATGAAACCCGTCAGGAAAAAAAAAGGCTTGTAGGCAACATTATGCAGGCTCTATGCCAGCTAAGGACTCCTCTGTGCAGTGACACCTGGCAATATTCCAGCTCTTTTTTATCCTTCCAAACAGTATGCAAGGCAAGAAGGGAACAATTCGACTTCTATATTCCTGGGTGTTTTTTTTTCTACCTGTCTGGGTGGTGAATTGAAAAGGAAGTGCTCTGTGGAGTGGCATGGACTAAGGAAGATGGGGTCTGTGTGCCCAGGCTTCCCTGTTCTTCCCCACGCTGCTGGCTTCAGAGCCAGATGGCACTCTCCTGCTTTAAAGCCATCAAGGCATTTGTGATGTTGAATTAGCATGCAGAGGATATCCACAGAGTGAAGTGAATCTCTAAATCCAGTTTCTGTACTAACAGCACAAGCAGGCTGACTTCAACGGTATCAAAGCAATTCCCAGCAATGGTTTGATGCATCAGTCATAGTAAGATTTGGGAATACAAATAAACCTATCTTTTGCAGTCCATTGACTTTTTGGAAGGTGGGTGTCAGACACAAACCCTTCAGTATTCAAATGTCTTTGAAATTAGTTTAAATCACAGAGGTGAGAAAGGAGAGAAAGCAAGTGTATTTATGGTACACTTCAGTAAACGAACTTTAAAATTCAATAGGCCTTAAATTCAATGGAAAACATACCAGAAAATGGCACCAAGAAATGATGTCACTTTTACATGCTCAGATGAAGTCCTGTTTCCATTGAAGTGATATTTTGCAGTGATAATAATTCTGTCTGAAACTGTACTATAATCTCACTGGTCTCACATTTGAAATTGCCTCACCTAGCCAAACTAACACATCAAATGATAATCCTTCTTCCTTTGGCACATCTACAGTGAGTATTTAAACCCTACTTCACAGCTTCACATGGAAAAGAACTGCCATAAACAGTGTGAAGGAAACAGTCTTGCTTGACATAAGAGCTCCTTTAGCAGTTCAAAAGAAGTAAAAATTACCCAGAACCTTATAAAAACATGAAGGAATACCTCAAAACTGTCCCAGAAGCAGTAATGCTCACTCTTGTGCCAGCAGACTGCCTCTGTTGGACTATTTAAAAGGTATTTAAAAGCCACATAGATGTGGTGCTGAGGGACATGGTTTAGTTGTGGACTGGGTTAACAGTTGGACTTGATGATCTTGAAGTTGTCTTCCAAGCAGAATGTTCCTATATATGCCTGACCGAGAGCTGTCATTATCTGTGGACAGCAGAGTTTCTAAAGCTTTGCTATGCTCCTGAACTAAATATTTGGGTATCTGTGACAGGCCACACAAACCCCACACTGCTAGGAGTCAGAGGAATGAAACAGGCAGTTTGGGAGAGTAGCTCATCTCATCTCTCTTAGATGCCAGCTCTGAAATGAGCTGAACAACCATCTGGAGGGTACCTTTTCCTTTTTACTGCCTGTAAATGATGGACCAGTTAAGAAACAGATGAGCAATTTTTGGACATCTAAAATGAGATTAATTTAATTTCTGAAGCAATTCGGTTAAATTCAGTAGTGCAGGAAATAGGCCTTAGGGCTACATCGATGACCAGTTTTTGGCCCTTTAAAGGAGAGGGAAATCTCTAGTAACAGCCCTTTGGAGTATGCCAGCTTGAGTGAGCACTTCAAATGGTGGCCAAATACGCATGAAAAGCCACATCACATGAGACTTGTGAAAGTGCAAGAAACAGTTTTGTGCTATCGATAACCACACAAAAACCTTTGATGCAACAATTCATTAGGGAACGTGACTCTAACACGTTTTTAAAGTCACACTGTATTAAGCAGTGACATTAATAAAACCTTCTTGTCAATGGAGTTATTCTTACCTAGTCATATGAACATCTATTCACTGACTATACTCAAATATGTACCAATTTTAGTTTATTCTCTAAATACAGGAGAGACCCAAGCCTCCAGCTTCCTTATGCATTGTTTCCTTTGAAAGCCATAGTTCAGTCCCTACCTCAAATTAAGTGATTTGATTGTGTTTAATATTTATACATTTGGGCTAACCCACTCTTCAGTGGCTTGATTTAAATTGGTGTTTGAGTTGCAAAACAGAACTGTATAAATACATAAAGAATGAATGTTATCCTTAGTTCCTCAGAACCCCTCTATACTCATTGATAAAAAAAACACAAGTACCTACAGAATAGAATCCACTTAATGATTTGATAACTAAATCATTTTAAATGAGTAAAAGACTGCACATGTCTATTTCTCTGTATGGACCAAAACTGAGGGTAGATCATATAGAATAGGGGTGTGTAAAGCTGAGCCAGATATTCCCACCTTAACAGTTCAACATAAGGTCTCACAGGCTCAGAGAAGCCAATTACCATTGTAACTTCACTCTGAAATAGGGAAAAATTATACTGAGGAATGGTTCAGCTGAAAATATAAACCAGAAGTCCAAGTTCAGGGTCACACATTTGGCTTTCCTCTGGAAAGATTCCTGGCCCAGCTCTGTAACCAGTATCAGCAGCATGACAGCACCACAAGGACTGAGAGAAGACCCTGAGGCAGAGGAGTTTGACCTGTGACAAATTGAGGTGGGAGGTATGTGTATGAACCAGAAGCTTCTCTTTCATAGAATCATAGAATAGAATAGATTGGGTTGGAAAAGACCTCCAAGATCATCGAGTCCAACCCCTAAGACCTACCTTCAATATGCAACTGAGGACTGACTTGTGACTTTCTTCACTGGCTGCAGAATAAGTCTAATAATTGTCTAAAACCAGAATCTGCCAAGCACTAAGCTGAGATCAGGCAAAACAGAACCTTCCTTAGTCCTCTCCCAGGAACAGAATCAGAATTGTTTGGGTCATAAGGGACCTTTGAAGATCATCTAGTCCACCTCCCTTGCCATAGTACAAGGACTTCCTTCACTTGATCAGGTTGTTCATTAGCTCAGGGCTTCATGCCTGACACTACCACCCTGCTTTTCAACTTCTGACTTGTAGACCAACTGGGTCACCTAAGCCTCCTTTTCTCCACACTAAACAATCCCAGTTGCCTCAGCTGCTCCTTGGAAACTTGTTCATTAGACCCTTCATCAACTTCGCTGCTCTTCTTTGGACACACACCAGCACCTCAAAGTCTTTATTGTAGTGATGGGCCTAAAAGTGAACTCAGTATTAGAGGTGCAACCCCACCAGTGCCCAAGGACAAGGCTTTGAAGACTTAAGCCTCTGACAGAAAAAATAAGATTGTTGATGCTGGCAAGCCAGAGGATAGAGATACTCAAGCATGATGTTTTCCCTGTTTTTTTCTCCTCATAAATCTCAGAGTGACTATTCAGAAGCACTAGAGAAACCGAGGCATGAGCACTTAGGAATAACTCACACTTCTGCTGTGATTCTCCAGCCCTGCTTTCTGTTTGTAAACCATCCTGCATGCCCCGCACAGAGCAGAACCTAGCCTGGCGTCTATTTCCTCAGAAAGCTTTTTGTCAGTACAGCTCCTTTCCACCTTTTTTTTTTCTTTCCTTGCAGTTTCTCAGCAACCCTGGAAGAAGAGACAGAGCTGGCTGCTAAAGAGACCAAACTGAAGGGACAAGGTATGAACACGAAAATGCCACAGAAACCCTTGACAATCATGTTAGTAAGAAACAAATTTTTCTAAAGCCAGCAGGAAGACTATTAACTAGCAAGAGTTGTTGTGTTAAAGAGCCAACACAGCAGCAAACAACCACAGAATGAGTGGACTGATTACTCAAATTAGGAGCTAAATTGTAATTTTTCCAATTTTTCATACATTAACCTTTGTCCTCAAATGTAATTAATCCCTAACCCACTTTACCTCTCTTCAGCTGCCTCATAATCCATCTCTGGCTTGCTGTCTAGCTGAGGTACACATGTACATGTCCACTTAGCCCAACTCCTCAGTAATAAACATGCATGCTGCTAGCTCTTCTTTCATAGCACGTCGAGCAGCTAACTGGGCAGCTACTGAGTTTATAATGAAATGTTCAGAGAATTATTTTCATATCAGTTTTCTACATTTACGCTAACACGAGAAAAATTACTCCCTAGAAATCACCTACGATGCTGATCAGTCCTTCACTGACCATTAAGGAACGTGCTGTATCCGAGATAGGAATCTCTACATTCAGTGTGAACCTCAGTCTTGATGTGGTCCCATAGAAGCTGTGACTAAACTGGATCTTCAGCTATAAACACTGGCACAGGCACCTGGAGCAGGCTTTCGGCAGCCACATGGTTCCGAATACCACGGACAGTATTCAGCTGTGTGAAGATGTGAAGAGTGGCAGCATTCTCATTACACTAGTAAAATAAAAGCAGCCTTCTACAGGCTCAAAAAAAATGTTGTGAGTGGCTGTTTTCTCAAGTTTGATGGCTTGGGTTTCCCTGGTCTTGCTTTCACACCCTTTGGGCATGGTTGCTAGCGTTAAGAGCATGGCAGTTTTCAGATGTTGGATGGGCAGTCCTTTCAGTCAGATGCTTCATTCATTTAGAGAGCATCTTCATCTTCTTATTTGTGCCACATGCAATGAGATTGACCTTTTTTTTTCTGTAAGAAACTTAAGCAGCATGTTTGTGGCATGCTCATTCCCATGTCTCATTGTAAGACTAACCACGTCCTGCCTGTCTTAGTTCTCTCTGATGATCAGATTATTATTAATGACTCAAAGAATTTTAAACATACATATCAACCTCTTCAGCAGCCTCAGAAGTTGGCACAGCAACATGACTATGTGAAAGCTATTCACTGTACCTTTAAAAATATAGTTTTCAACTGCTGGTTTTATTTTTTTTTTATAGTTTCTTAGGTATTTATTTTTGGATTTATTTTTACATTTTAATTTCTAATTTAAAATCAATAACTTTAAATCAAAATTTATTATGTTGGGTGATTTTTTTTTCTCTTTCATCTTGAACAGCTCCTTGATGTGAATAAGCAAAGAAGCAGCAGGGTACTGAGCATTGCAATGGGAAGAGAAAGTTTGAGAGCATCATTAGAGCTTGTAGATCTTACTTGATGTTAATACACACAGAGGAAAGGAACTGGTTAAATCTACTACCTTTCCCTGCTCCCCTACACAGATGGTGAGACAGGGTCTTGGTGTGCCAAAGCAGGAGATAAAACTACAGCCACTTCTGGTCTGGGAAAGGGGGATGAACAAGAGATGTACATCATTATTTCTCCAAAATTACCCGTTTTAGAATAAAAGAAAGAGCCCCCTCTCTCAAAAATAACCCCCAAAACCACAAACCACCCCATATTTGTTTCACTGACTCTAAATTGAGCTTAAAAATTGACTTTTACCTTTTAAATTCCTAAATTCAGAATACATGGATTCCACCCTACATATCCATGTTCAGGACACTGAGCTCAAGAGCTGCGACAGTTTCTAAGTGAAAGAGTAACATAGTAGGTGTTGTAACACAGCATTGAATTTTCAGTTAACAAAGTAATTGACTTTCCTCCGCCTGGCAGTGAGGCTGGAAGTCATTAGTCAGTGCCTAGAAAGCTGGTGACTGATTCAGCCCAACATCAACAGGCACCTTATAGAGGCAGAAGTGCAAATAACAGCAGTGTGAAGAGGCCAGGTTATAAGGCTGAGCTCAAGATTTTGCCTTTCAGAGGACATCAGATGTATATGGTTCACCTCCCTGCTGGTTTGACTCATCAGCCTCATGGTAGTGTCTCAAGGGAAAAATAGGAATGATGGTGATGTTACCAGAGATCTGAAGCTGCCCACATTGACAGGTAATAAGTCCTGCCTACTACCATGACAAATCCTTTGGAAGAAGCAGGGGACAGTTTTCCACACATCAGATGCCTGAAACCTTAATTCTAAGTAGAGCATCATCACAAAAAAAAAAAATTTCTTGCAGGTACATCTCCTCTCTGGGACTGCCTTTACAGACTTCTCACAGAAATCCCTGTCCCAGAGTCAATCTCTGTCTTATCCACCTAGACTGACAAACAAAAAGGGATCTAAACCCTATTGCCAACCACTTGTGCCAATAAGAAAAGGAAAGTTTCTAACAAATCTTCAAACACTTGCAGGCTGATCTTGCAGATTTGGTTATTTCTTGCCTTGTCAAACAACGAAAAGAATGGAAAGTCAAACAAAGAATGAGGACAGATTCCGATTCCAGATTGTTCATTTCAAACATGAACAACAGAAATAATGTCAATGATTGTTTCTCCCCATTAAAAATGTGAAGGTCTAGTGCTTATTTAGTGCACAGAAGGAGCTTCTAAGACTCACCAAGGAAGACTGACATATAGTGCAGCATCATCTTGCTTCAGAAAACAGAAAAGGTAATTTTCAAAATCAACTTCCTGGATTATTAGTGGTAAAAACTGTATTTTTCAGACCCTGATCCTGAAATTGCATTCCCACAGCTAAAAGCAGAACGATTCCCTTCCTACTTCTTTAGGAGGATGTCACACAGAAGGTATTTTGACATAGGTACTTCTGCATAAATCCCATTACCTCAACACAATGGGTAGTCTTGAAACAGTCAGGAGGAAAAGCCACCTCTGTGTTTGCATTTTCCCCTCAGCTGCACTGGAGGAGGAAAATTCTTTAATTACTGCTCCTCTGTATGATTCTTTTCAGACCAGTAAAGATTCTCCTTCAATAAAGATTCACATGAAAAATATAAGGAAATATATGGGATCAAAAGAGCAATACTGTAAAAACTCCTCCCTGACAACTGTATTTTGCAGTGGGGATTATTTTGCTGTTACCACAACCTCTTGTTTGGCAAGGCATCTCTACTACAGAGGAACAACTACCTCTGTCTCAAGATCAGTTAAAACATCCAGTTGCAGCCTAGAGGCACTTAAGAAACTCTGTTTTTTCTCTACTGTTCCCATGTTTGCTGATTTTCCAGTTGGCAGCTGCAACCTATAAATAGCTGGAAAGATAATTAGTCTGAACGATGAGACTAAATGATTCACAAATGAAATAATTACACTGCATCTGTGCAGAGCTCTGCAACCAAACTCCCAACACTACTCACAGTGCTTGTTGGGTGCAGAAGGGGAAGAAGCAAAGATAAGATCAAGACCTGCTTTACACCACTGTTCCTATCATGCTGAAGAAGTCGTTTATACTCCATGGTTATTTCTTTTAAGGATCTGATTCGGAGCCCATTTCCTTCTAAAAAGCTCAGGAGTTTGTTCTGCAGTGTCCTACCAGCATGGCTTTTTCATGTGTGTTCATATAAATTCAGCTGCAGGCAGCAGCAGCACAATTTGGTTTCATTATGTGGAAAATCCAATCTCTTCATGCACTGTTCATACAGCATCCTGCTTTTCAAATAATATTATTGTTGGCCTTGCTTAGACAGCTGAGTCAGACAAAAATTATTGCTGGTTTTGCACGCTGACTCTTGTATTGATTTATCTCCAGTAGTTTGTAAAACATGTTCTTTTGCACTGGTTCCCAGGATTACTTCACTGCAGGAAGCAATGCCCTACTGCAAAGGCCTCTCTGAGTTGCTGTAGAATGCCTTCACTTGGCATTGTCTCTTTCAACACCTTTTCTCTCTACTAAGTTCCAGAATAAAAATTAATTTCAGTTGCACACTCAGAAAAGATCTCTTGCAGAAACAAAAACTGTCTGCCTTAGAAATACAGACAGAGATGCTCTGGTGGTGTGAGATGAGGTGATGTTCACCAAATTCAGAATTGCCCATCAGAGGTTATTAAACTCCTCTATTGCACTATTAAACTCCACTAACACTCAATGTAGTTTTACCTCAGTGAGTTTTCACAGGTTTCTGGTGCACCTAAATTCAAGACAAAAATCACAGTTCTGTCACAGAAGTATGAAGATGAAAATCTCTCTGGCTGTGCTGCTTCCCCATCTATCACTGGTACTACAGACAAGCTGTGGACCTCTGAAGGGCTATTTGCCACCTCATTCTTCCTCCAGACTCTTGGAGAACAGATGGACATACCACTGGAAAAAGTGGCAATGACAACTGTGTAGTTGGTAGAAAATGATGAGAACAAAATCTGCACCCATCCAAGCCAGGAGGACAGAGGCTGAGGACTCCATACCTTCCACACTCAAGAGATCTTCACTTTCTCTCTCAATCAAAGCTTATGGATCTTCCACTGCTATTATAGGTGTTTGGGTGCATATAAAGCAGATTCACTACCTATTATTTTAGCCATTTAGAATTTCAGTTTGATCTAATTCTCTGTACCCTTTTTGTAACAATAAATAAATAAAAAGAGAGAGAGACAGTTTGGGAGAACAAATCATTATAGATGCTTTGACAGTTAAAAGACTGAAAGTCCATCAATGGAACAATTTAGGTGATTGGATACTTAGTCATCTTTATCTTCAGGGAAGATAAAGCTTCACCCTTACAATTAACTCTGTAGGACAAGGAATTTTAGTTGAAATAAATCCTACATACAGATCTCATAGTTTGACAGCAAAGAAGTCAGATACTGTATGTCAGCCAGCCCCTAATTAACTGGCATTGAGCAAGGTCATTCCTAAGACAGCAGCACACAGAATAGCCTCTTAACACTCTATGACAGCTGTAATTGTGGGATGAAGCCATCCTAAATATTTCAAGCTGATTTGAGACAGTATTTCTGCTTCATGACTGCAGACTAACGTTCAGTTCTTCAACATCTCTGCTTTTTCCCATTTGGGCATGCTCAAAATACTAGAACTGATGCACTAAAAGAACAAGTGAGACAGTCTTTGTGGATCATGTTCTCACTTACAAACATAAACCACCCCCTAACTAAAGAAATAAACATTTTGTTGAGACCATATTGAATGCCTTGGAAATCACTCTCTAAAGAGTGAAATGCTCAGCAATCAAGAGCTGCAGTTACTTACTGAGCTTTCCCTCCTTTGGGGTGTCTTCTCAAGATAAACTGAAAATGTCACTCAGAGTACAAAATGTTGTCCCCCTTATCAGTCACCAAAGGTAAAGGAGGTAGAGATCCCTACTCCTAAACACTCTAACTTCTTAGTTAGAGCTCAACTCAAAATAAAACAAAATGCAATGCCAAGTTTCCTTAGGAGCTTCCTATGGGGAAAAATTAGTAGCACATCTGGAATTATTCTGAGTAGCACATCTGGAATATGGCATCTACCTGGTTAGTGATTTCCAAGCAGAGAGGAAAAGTGTTTCATCCACTACCCCATTATCAGGGAGCAACAGCAGTGAGGGAGATCTACAAAGCAAAATGAGCCAGGAGCTGAGGGTGACAAAGGCAGACAAGGCATTGCCCTCACCAACAAGAGCTCAGTCCCTCACTGTTCAATCAAGAAGAGCAAAGCAGGTCCAATAACAGCAGCCATCCATCATCATCCAAGAACCCAGATGACCAGGCAAGTCTGTAGTGATACAGCAGAGCTGAGATCAAGCCAGAAAGATGTCAGCAAGGCAGGGTCAGAATTAGCAGGGCACAAGGCTGGGCACAAGTTTACTTAGCTTAGGCAAGGACATAGGACAAGGGCCTGACCTTAAATGCAGGTCCTACACATCCCTGTGGAGGTTTCTCACAAACATATTTATTGTTTTCTGGCAACCCTAGGACTGCCTGTTTCCTAAGGGTAAATCTCACCTTCCTTAGAGAAAGTGCCTTAAGAGAAAGGAAACAGGATGCTGAAGCATATCAGGTTGGATTTGTTAGTGGATTATTAGTGTGTTAAAAGGCAACTTAAAATTGGTCTTGCCTTCTGACTAAATCTGTTAGAGAAATCCATCAAGCTTGTATCATGCTCCTTCAGCACAAGTGAGGACTTCACATCTGCAGATACAGATACAGAGCTGCAGAACTGTCAGCTGTGGTCGCAGAGCTGGAAGAATTTATCATCACCCACATCACTACTTTTCACTTGGACTCTAACTGGGCTGGCCAGAGAGACCCTAGTGACCTGACCTCATTGTGAGGAAAATACAAACAGGGTAGCCATGGATGGGAAAAGCTCAAAGAGCATGTTGCTGTGGTATGACACTAAGGCAGCTACAGCCTAGAAAAGAAAACCAAAAAACCCACCACACCACCACCACCACAAACCCAAACCAATGTTACTGAAGATACACCCTCCCTCGAGTCAAACTGGTTTCTGTTTCCATTTACAATACACAG
This sequence comes from Chloroceryle aenea, assembly GCA_013399075.1. Lineage (NCBI taxonomy): Eukaryota > Metazoa > Chordata > Aves > Coraciiformes > Cerylidae > Chloroceryle > Chloroceryle aenea. The sequence continues at coordinate 7,581 of VWZY01012247.1, read as the reverse complement.
GAAGGGTTTGTATTTCCAGCAGCAATACTCCTTTGGAGACCCTCCAATCAAAAATATGTAACTTCAATTTGGAATGGTATGGAATCAATTCAAAGCAGAGGAACAAAGAATCTAGAACATAGCACAGAGTTACAATAAAAAAAAACACAAGGAAAATGAAAGAAATTAAACAAAATATGAATGTTTTTCATATGTTCCTGAAGTTCTGTGCTTTTTATCTACAGAGTATACAGCCCAATAAAGGAAAGAATGAACTGGTGCAACTAAATGCAATGCCTCAGACTTGAGGCATAAATCCCAGTTCTGTGAGAAAACATGCAGCAAGTCTTCCAACGTTATTTGACATCCTAATAGCTAATAGAACTGTAGAGGAAAAATGGAGTACAAACCAGTTAAGTTGTCAATGAGTTAACTATCTTTATGATCTCTTTTGTTTGTGCTCTGAGTCACCACCAAAATCATATTTGCTTACACATGCCCCTTTTGGATAACTCCTGACTAGTTAAGACCTAATTCACAATTTCCAAAAGCACATTCACACTAAATCACTCTGGAATTCTCTCCTTGACGAACTGCTGACATCTGAAACCAACACATAAGCTTAAAACTTTAATTTACTGTCTCAGACTACACTGCATATTCACAAAAAGCTCTCACATGAGTGGCCACATTCTGCCACATGTCAAGTCGTCGGCAGCATCAGTCTCAGCTCAGGACTCAACACTGACAGCAGTAACTCGGAGAAGTAAAGCCCATTCAAGCACTGCATTAAGCAAGAAGGCACAAACCTCATGAGAAATTTCTCAAGCTAAATTGAAAGTAAACAGATGTTAATAATTCACTGTGTGCCTTCGTGAGCCACCTTCAAGAACCGACTGGAAAACGGAGAACAAATCTCAGCACAATACAGCAGCCCACATTTTATCTGATTGAAAAGACATGTATTCAGCACTAAATGTCAATGTACGCCTTGCCTATTACCATGTCTCTGACAAACTCATGCAAACATTCAGGCTAATGGTCCTTGACTAGCAAGCAAGGCTGGCTGTTTATTAAGCAAATCTGCAGCTTAGATTTTCACCAAAATCCCACTATTTTCTAAAGCCTGAAGCGTGGAAGGAATAGCAACATCCAGGGACATTCACCTATTGAAAAATGCGGTATTATTTCAGAGTCTTGAAAGCAGAGCAAGTGGTTTTCATACCTTCTTCCATTAGAGCACAGATCTACCAACAGGCAGTGTTCTGATAAAAATTTTCATGGGTAACCATCCTCACTTCCTGAAAAAAAAAAATCTGCCAGGCATATTCTGACTCCCATTCAGCTCATGAGCATGCAATCTGGTGCACCAGGGTATGCAGACTGGGGGATTATAAAGTCAGTTCTCTGTGCAAGATGTCAGTGTGCAGTACCAAGTAGTCAATGTGCCTTCTGTGCCTGCAGGTTCACGCTGTGGGACCTCAGATTTGTTATTTAAAATGGGATTCGTATTGTACAAAATGCACAAGAAAGCTAAAATAGAAAGTGCTGAGTTTATGACATGTTCAGGGAACTGCAGAATAGTTGATGCTGATGGGGTGCCCTGATAACCACCTAGTCCAAGCACCCTGCTCAAGTAGGATTAGCTACAGCAGGTGTCCCAGGACTGTGTCTAGTAAGGTTTTAAATATCTCCAAGGATGGGGACTCCACAACTTCTCTGATCAACCTGTTATGGTCTTAGACCACCCTCACAATAAAAAGTTTTTCTTACATTTAAAAGACCTTTCCAGTATCTCAGTTTGTGCCCATTACACCTCACATGGTCACTGGACTGAGAAGAGCTTGGCTCCATCTTTTTCTCTTCCATCAGGCATCAGTACACATTCAAACCATTTGGTCATTTCAGAACAAATATTAAAACTTACTGCACCAACTATTCTCCTTCTAAATGTTAATTGAATACAGAGGCCTTCAAACAGACATTGCCAGCATGAGAATTCAAATTCATAGAGTAATACATTGACATTATACTGAAACAATCTTGTATTTATGTGTTTTATTTATTTATACATGAGCAATATAAATAATAACAAGGCCTGGATTTGTTGTAGCCCCTCACCATGGGTTTGTTGGTTGGTTGAGGGTGTTTTTTGCTAATGAAGAGGACAAATGGCAAGGCTTACCAGAAAAACACACAGAAGCTTTAGAGCTTAATTGGCTTCTTCATTTGGGTCAGCAAATGTTCCTGCTACAAAGCCAGTGAGGGATTCTTGCAACCTATTCATGTTTCTCACTGGCACAACAGCAGCTAAAATATAGGCAACCATGGCTACCGTGGTGGGATCAGCAAACTTCTTTTCACAGCTGTAAATATTTGTAGTGGAGCCAATTAGAGGCAGCGTGCTTTTGTCACCATTGCCTAGGAAACATCGATACCTCCTCCAAAGAATCCCCCACCTCTCCTTATCCTGCTGGCACTTATTGAACAGTGGTATCAGCTCTGGTGGTTAATGTTGCCTCCTACACACAGTGTTAGAAGCTCTGTTTGAGCCAGGTGACAAAGAACGAAGCTGCTTCTGGAGACTCTGAGAACCTGGGTTCTTGCTCCTCAGCTCTCTAGTAGGCCTATAAAATCAGTAGGGAGGTAGCTGTGAAATATCCCAGGCAATGAGGTTCATTTTCAACTAACTGAAAGATTTCAGAGTCCTTTTCTGTAGCTGTTTGCATGCAAAAATCCCTGTTCTGAGCAAAAGCCTTCCAAGGGCATCTGGAGACTGATGCATCTGCTCACAAGGCAATTCCATAAGAGAGCCACACATACAAAAGTCATAGATGAAAAGCTATTTCCTTTCACTTAGAATGAAAAAGCAAATATAATTTCATGAATCTTTGATTTATGAATCAGAGAACAATTCCCTTACACCCCCACGCCAGAGGAACCACGTTACACTGAATGCATTATGCCCTGTTCTTGCTAAGGTTGAACCCATGGTGAGCACAGCTCTGCCTTGCTACAGTGAGACTTAATGTAAAGCATCTTCCAAGCCCTAATCAGCCAAGCAGGAAGCAATATTGCAGCTGCTTAGCAGACACTGAAGCAGGTAGCATATGTATGGCATGAAAGAAAAGGGAGCACGAAAAACTGCAGGTAAAAAAACCCAACAACTTGTTAAAACAGTTTCCAGCTTTTAAATAAAAAGTGACAAATGGAAGGAGCTTGTCAAGTGGCTCTATTTATTATTTTGGAAGCTGCTTAGTGTCTCTTCCTGTCTTTTCTACTGATGCACTGATTGAAACTTCACAGTTTTCCAGCCAGAAGCAGCTGGCACCAACCACAGCTGCAGCAGAAATGCTAAAGCATCGCTGGCAGAGGGTGAAGGAGGAGTCACTGGCACCCTGCGATCATCTACGCACGTGTCTGGTTTTACAGAGAAGTGGTGCAGTTGTTTACCATCAGATGGGTAACAAGATCAGTGCTCAGACACTCCAGGATGCAAACATCATCGACTTCTGCCAACAGAAAGGTGACAGCTCACACTGTGATAACTACTACGGTACCTCATTTCTCATGCTGCTAGATAAATCTCTAGGAGAATAATGGTCAACAGGCTTGCTCAAAAGACTAGAAAAAAAAATAAATTCTGGGATGTCAATGCATCAAGATTAGGTTAATACAATTCTGTAACTAGGCAGATTCAGATAAAACTGCAAGAAATATACTTATCAGCCTAACCAAAGCTTCGATGCTCTTAGAAATCTCCTGCATGTATATGGCTGTCCAGGCAACCTGGAAACAGACACTCAGTTCACTATCACAGGAGAGCAAGTGTCCTGGAATAAGATGGAAGAGAAGCTCCTTTAGCTGCCCAAACCAGTATCAAGGCTGTGTCTTTGCAAGATGCCTGCCTAAATTTTGAACAAACCAATACTTTTTTTTGGATAACAAAGAGAAAACCATCAAGAACAACATGCACAGTATCATTTTATTAATGGCAGAATATTCTACTACAAAATAGTAATGCCATTATCAGATCAGAGGTGAGAGAATTGCTAGTCTGTTAATTCTGCCAGTAACTGTGCTCAGCACACAAGAGGATGCACAGCTTAATACTGCCCACAATGTTGTGTTGTCAAATGACTCTTTTAATAACGCCATAGAGAAAACAGAGACCCTATTCCAGTAACTTGAGCTGCTTGGAAAACACAGGTAGCAGTTACCAAGGGCAACATCCAAAACCATGGGCAAATGCCCATGTAGCTGAAGTCTTTCAGAGTGAAAGCTGGAAGAACTTGGCTTGTAGGTTTATTAGACATTTGAGTATCACCACAGGATTCCCTTATTCTGTCCAGACACTGGTAACTTAAGCAGAAGAGGGGGCAGATACTGAATAATCCACCATCTAGTCTCATCTTTTTGCTATATTCCATTCTATTGTGAGAGTTTGTGCCACAAGGATTACTTTCCAAATATTCCCTGGGATTTGGCATGTCCCCTGTAAATTCCTCCCATCTCTTCCCTACTGCCACAGACTGGCTCATCAGCAAGGGCTGATGTTCTTCCTCTCAGCAGAGCCTGCAACCACAGCACCAACAATTTGAGGAGCTCTTCAGAAGGAGTCATGTCAGAGGATGGGCTCTATCAGTCTGCATGACCCAAACCACCCTGTACATTTCTTTACCTTTTAACCCTAGTAAATACTTCATTCTAGGCAGATTATTCCACAAGGCTCAGTACATTTGTATAACCACACCAAGTATTCCCTGTCCAGCTTGCACATCTCCAGTGCTTAACTCTCTGACTACGTATCCTCACTCCCCTCAACAACCCTTGCAGGAAAAAGGACTCTCTTGTTTAGAAAAGTCATTTTCCTACTCTAATTGCATTTTGCCTATATATTGTACAGCAATTTAGTCATTTCTGCTAGGCTGGAGAGTTTGTGTTAATGATCTGAAAGTCCAGCATCCCAGAGACATAAAACTGTGAGTAAATGTGACAGGAATTTGAAGGTGACAGAATTCAAAACATACACCTTAATGCTTCTCTCACACACAGAGGATCATGAGAACTAGGAGGCCAAGCACAGTATCTCTGTTCAATAAGCACAGGATTATTTTATTTATTTCTTTCAAAGGCATTTATTTTTCACTGACTGATTCCACAATTCCTATCATCTCATCTTCAACAAGAAAAAAAGACATATCAACCTTTCACTGCAGATTGTACTGGTAATACTTGGATGTTGCAGCTTCTGTATCATCCAATTTTGTCTCATTGCAGAAAAATATCTGTCTGACTTTTACAAACACAGACTTTTCAGAGAATGAGGAGCCAGCCTGGGGATCACAGCAGGATCCAGATGGACCTGGGAAAAATGCTCTATAGAATATGAATTCAACCAGAACATGGAGAAACCACTGAGATGCTATCACTGCAGAACTGAAGCCACTGGGAATGTGAAGTTCTGAAAGATGGATGAAAAGAGTGAGAATAAATAAGTTAAGAAAGAGAATAGAATCATAGAATCATCACAGAATGACAGAATGGTTTGGGCTGGAAGGGACCTTTAAAGGTCATCTACTCCAACCCCCCTACAGTGAGCAGGGACTGCAACTAGAGCACATTATTCAGAGCTCCCTCCAACCTGAACCTGGGGCTTCTTCCTCCTCTCTGGGCAACCCTCACCAATGCCTCACCACCCTCAGGGTAAAAACCATCATCCCTTGTCTTGTTGCAACAGGTCCTGCTAAAAAGATTGTCCCCATCTTTCTTATATTAGACCACTTCTAAGTACTAAAAAGCCTCAGTAAGTTCTCCTTGGAGTCTTCTCCAGGCTGAACAACCCAAGCTCTCTCAGCCTGGCCTCACAGCAGAAGGGTTTTATCCCTCCTTTAGACCTGCTCTAACAGGTCCATGTCTTTTCTGTGCTGAGAACCCCAGACCTACACCTCCAGGTGAGGTCTCAGCAGAGCAAAGAGGCAGAACCCCCTCCCTTGACCTGCTGG
>VWZY01012246.1:117806-129249 GCA_013399075.1 Chloroceryle aenea | reverse complement strand
GCTTTTGGTTTGATGCTCTCACAAGAGAGATGATCCCTGTTGCATGGTCTGTGCTGGGTGTGTTGCTTGCCAAGATGACTTGCAGAAACTCTGGCCTCCTGATGATGCTTTGCATTAAAGATGCTTTTATATGGTGCTATGAAATGATAAATACATTTTTCAGAAGGTGATTACAGGTCACTGTGGATAGTAACAGGTTGATGTGGATTTGTGGACACACCTCTGAAGCAGTGATAACACCCTCCCCTGGCCTGCTCGCATACTTCCCCCTCTTAACTATGTTAGCACCCTGTCAAGGCCTTAAAACACCACCAGTTGTATCACCCTTTATAAGTAACAAGTGACCAACGCTTGTGTCGGGTTATATCCAACCTCAGCTGGACTCCATGGAGGCAGCACCATCAAAACGAGGAGCTCCCCAGCCCTTAGGAAGACAGGAATCTGTGCACCCCCAGCACCGCTCCTCTCTGGGCCGGCCCCGTCGGGTGCCTGGTTGCAGGAGGTGCAGGTGTTGCAGGCCCTCCGGGTTTCCTGAATTAACCCTCCTCCTCCTCCTGCTTACAGCTGCTGGGGACAACACCCCCTGCTTGGTCTGTCCCGTGGTGAGGGGGGGGACCCTGCAGGGTGTAGCTTCAGAGGCAGACGGTTCATTCCTCCTCTCCAGGTGCTCACATCCAGTTCCTAAACTTCTCCACCGAGCCCAACCACGACTTTGTGGAAATCCGCAACGGGCCGTACGACACCAGCAACGTCATCGGGCGGTTCAGCGGCGCCGAAATCCCGGGCTCCCTCCTGTCGACCTCTCACGAGACCACTGTGTAGTTCAACCGCGACCACTCCCANAGCGACCACTCCCAGAACAAGCCGGGCTTCAAGCTGGAATACCAAGGTGAGGAGGCTCCAGAAGGAGCAGCGCTGGGACAATCCTGTCCCCGGGTGCTAACGGTGTTGTGGAGGGAGCAGAGTTGTTGCTTTTCTGTGGAATTAATTCCGTGAGGACTTAATCCCGCTGAGTGGAAAGGTGTTACACGAAGGCCGTGCTTAATCCTAAGAACTGGGATCTGTTCACCCCACGGCAAGTAACAAATGTTCCTGGCGTGCTCGGTGACAGTGAAATGCCTTTGAATTCATTCTGGCCAGATTCACTTAGATCTTGGCTCTGGCGACTGTCGTGTCCAAAGGGAAGAGTCCTCAGCAGCTCTAAGTTTACTCTGGAATCCTAGAGCTGCTTTTCAGTCTCAGATGAAGTCCAAACACCCCCTTAGCTGCAGCCTGGCCCGTGCTGAGGCGCGTGGCTCCAGCCCTGCGACGTGGCCAAGGGCTGGCCAAGGGCTGGCTCCCCAGAAATAGCAATAAAAGCTGCTACTCCCACTTAATTGAAAACATTCATTTTGCCGTAGCTGTCCTGTTGCTGCACCATATAATTCATGTGCTGCTGCACAATGGAGGAAGGGATGTGCTCTGTGAAGCACTCTGGGTAATCTCATGGAAATTACTATGGAAATTAGCTCCAGCAAGGCTGACCAGGAATTTCGAGTGCCAGGTGGAAGATGGTAACCAGTGGACTCTCGTTCCTCATCAGCGGGCTCTGTGGTTGCTGGAAAACCGAGGCAGATTCCCCAAATAGAAGTGGGGGGTGGGGTCACTGGCTCTGGGACCGGGGCAGACCCCGGGGCTCCTGCCCGAGGCTACCACAGAGCAGCAGCAGGATTGTCCCTCAGCCTCCGTGCAGATGTGTGCATGGTTCTGCAGTGTTCTTCTCCTCCGATTAAGTCATTGCAGGAGGAGGAAGTAGCTGAACGGCATGGATGTTGCTGTCCCTGCTTCTGGGGGACAATGTGAGGCATGAAGCATTCCCTCCTTATTTATCTGTTTTCAGCCTATGAGCTCCAGGAATGCCCCGACCCAGAACCTTTTGCTAATGGTGTTGTGAGAGGAGCGGGTTACAACGTCGGCCAGTCCATCTCTTTTGAGTGCCTGCCTGGCTACCAGCTGATCGGCCACCCCGTCCTGACCTGTCAGCATGGCACCAACAGGAACTGGGACCACCCCCTGCCCAGGTGTGAAGGTATGGCTGTGGGGACCCCCGAGAGCTGGCCATTTCTGGGGAGAGAAAAAGTTCCAGTGCTCTGTTCTTGGCCTTCTCTTGAATTGTACTGTAATGGGGCTGAAAGTTCCTCTGGAAGCAAAAGCATCACTGGAGGCAGGCTGGGAATGTGCACTTTGAATAAAGCCTCAGCCCCCGAGGTGTTCTCTGCGAGTTCATGTTCAACATGTTTCAGCCCAGTCAAAGCAAACATCTTGGACAGCTCAAATCGAAGGTGCAGCTTTGGAGCTGGTGTTAGGATCTCATGCAGTGGGTGAGGACTTGTTGCTGGCTGTCACTCGCTGCTGATACTGGTGGGACTGTGCTTCCAGCTTGAAGTGGTCCAGGGTCGTTGTAACAATAATTTTTGTCTGCTTTATTTCTTCACCAACCTTCAGCTTCCATTGATTTAGTGTTGGTAAATAAAAACGGCCCTTGGTGGAAGACCCTCACAGCTCTGGGGGCTCTTAGTGGGGGAAGATGGTGGCCCTGTCTGGTCTCCTCAGTGTCACAATGTTGGCATCTCCAGAATGATCCAGCTGGGATTTCTTCAGTAACCTTGCAAGGTCTCCTCTGACTGAAGGAGCGGATCTGCGTTCTGTGTTTCACAGCTCCAATGCCCAAATTCTCTTTTCAAACCCCAGCAGGGTTGGTTCAGCTTTTCATCCTTTGGGCCAACAGGCTGAGTCTTGGTTGGTTTACTTTAGAAGGTTTTCATATGAACCCTTAAGAAGTTCAAGGCTGCTTATTGAAGATTTCCCACCGCACTTCCCGAGAGCACTGACCTTTATCCCAGCCTCTCCACAGTGCTTGGACTGTGAGAACTGTGCCCTGGGGAAAGAGAGGGAGTTGGAGAGGTGATATTTTTCCTCTTTTTAAATCCTAAGTCCTTGAACCCCAGTGAACACAAAGCATAAAGAACTGAATCCTCAGCTGCTCTTTCTCTGACCCCAGCAAGGCAGCAGAGATGTGTTAGCTGGGAAAGGGTCCCGTGCCCAGCTGGGTGCTGCTGGTAGGGTGGGAGCTGGTGGGAGCAGGATTATGCCCTTACCTACCTCAGGCATCAGCTCTGCCAGCTACAACCATCCAATTCTTCCTTCTTGCTGTGTCTTTTAAGTACCTGTTGTGCTCTGCAGCAGGTCGAGAGCAGAGAGGTCTGGGGCTCAGTACATTTTGGACCATTTGCTTTATTTCTCTGTGTGCCCAGCTGGTGAGCTGCTAACGCTGTTGAAGTCAGTGCAGAACTTTCCTTTTCTCACTGTTTCCTTAAATGATGCATTTGTGCATAGCAGCCAGCAGTGAGGACTGGCTGCCTTAGGCCACCCAGCTCACCTTTCCCATGCAGGTCAGAGCTGAAAGCCCTTTTAATTGAGAGGAGCAGTAATTCTGAAATAAGTGCACGGCAGCCGAGGTTTCCAGCACCACTCCAGCTTTTCCCAGCGGTCAGCAGCCTCCCTGCTGCTCTGCAGGGCAGAAAGGATCTTGGCACCTGAGGTTCCTTGGGTGTTTGTTTCAGAAAAGGAGCCTATGGAGTTACAGAAATACACGTGCTTTTCTCAGCTTGCTGGACTGTGTGAGAAAGTGGAACAGAGCCAGGCACTGAATATGCGGAGCCTTCTCTAACCTCACATCTGGCACATCAGGTCAGGGTGGCAGAAGGCTGTGGAGCTGCTCCTGTACAAACAAGAGCGTTGAGCACTGAGCCTGAATTAGTAAGGTGGGTTGAGCAGGAGCAGGTGCCATCCTGGGCCAAGGAGTGGGTTAATAACACGGCGTGGCTTCTAGAGCAGAGCTGGCTCGGGCAGGTGACCCTGCCCGCGATCACCCCCGTGCCTTCACTTGCTGTAGGTCACCAGCAACAGGCTGTTCATCTTCTCATCGTTCCACTTGAACTTCCATCTCGGGGAGGTCCAGAGGCTGATACGTGTACGTGGGACTTGCAGACCTAGGGTCCTGCCCTGGCCCTCCTGCACTGCCTTCAGCAGCTTGTCTTCTCTCCCTGCTCTCCTCTGCTGCCTGTTTCTAATTGCCTCTGGAGTTTGCGAGCTCATTTGGACCTGGAAGATACCTAGTGCAATACAACTGTCACCTTGATTGATGAATTGATGTTGTCATACACATCAGCATTTCCCCCTGCTCGGATGTGCTCGGTGAAAAGCCAGATGCTCGATGGTTCTGGTCCGGGCCGAGCGAGCGGATGGATTTGCCCACTGGTGTCATCTCGTCGGGGGCTGTGTTTTCCACGCGTGGGTGCAGACAGCTGGTGGAGCCCAAAGTCCCTTGCTGGGGTGTAAGAAGGAGTTTATTTGCACACCTGGCTATCACATCTGTACAAACAGTCTCCTTTCAGCTCGGAAGCTCTCCGTGAATTCATTGTAGTGGAATGAAGTCAAAAGTGTTCGGTGTGGTTGTGGCAGGTCCAAATTATTTGAGGCCAACTGGGCCTAGAGTTTGGGGTTGGCCCTTCCTGTATCTAGAATTTCTGTGTTTTTATCCCCCCCAAAATGACAGAAAAATGTGAACTAGAGGATCTTGAAGAGTCAGTTTCATTAGGTTTGTGTTTCTGTCTGATTACCCGCAGTGCCTTGTGGGGGGAACATCACCACCCAGAATGGGACAGTTTACTCTCCTGGCTTCCCCAACCAGTACCCCAATTCCCAGGACTGCACTTGGCTTCTCACAGTGCCGGTGGGATACGGAATCCATCTCAACTTCACTCTGCTGCAGACGGAGCCCTACAACGATTTCATCACCGTTTGGTGGGTACAGCAGAGGGGTGAGGTCTGACTGGAGCTGCTGCCAAGGCTCCATTGCAGAGTGATGCTCTTGCTGATAAACAGAGCCCCCCTTGCTGCAGTGCCTGGGTAGTGCTGTGTGTCAGGGTAGGAGGAAGTCTCCTCTGGGGACCCTGGGATGAGGATTTGGAATTTTATTAATTCTTGGTGCTCGGGGGGGCCTTTAGATTAAGGACCACGTGCTGTCAGGAAAATGGACCAGGTGGCTGTCACCAAACACGGGTAACGTTCCATTCCTGAGGAAGGAGGAGTGTGAGGTCAGCGATGGGGTCGGTCCCTGGGTGACCAGGCTGCTCCTGCCCAGTGGTGGCAATGGCACTGAGCCCAGGCTGTGCAGAAATCCTTCACTTACATGGTGCTTTTGCCTCTGTTGTGCAGCTCCCAAGCAGCAGTCCCACCCTTGGCTGAACAGCAGCACCTGTGAGACCTTGCAGGTCTTTCTTGTCATTCATTTCTGTGATCATCAGCAGTTTCAAATGAAGCCCATCAGCCCCCTACAGTGCCTGGGCTCAGCAGCCCCTGTCCCACTGGTTTGCCACAATTGCTGCGAGCAGGGGCTGAGCTGACTGGGGGGTGCAGACCAGGATCCCAGCTGGGAAGGGGGGTGGATTCACTGGCTGAGCCCCCCTCATCCTGCCAGATGCTTTTATCAGCCGGTCCCTTCATCTCCAGAGTGCTCTGCTGAGTGGAATGAGGAAACATCTCTTGGGCAGCCAAAGGGGCTTTGCAGAGGACACTGTATGAATGGTAAACGGGGTCCTTATCTCAGGCTGAATTTAGTGGAAATGAATCTCATTCAGACTCGCACAAGAGGAATTGCCTCTTGCTTCTGATTTCTCTGACAGACACTTTGGAGCCTCATTTCTCTGTCCTTCTGCACTCTGTCTATGGCTACCTGTCTATGGATAGAGGCTGGATGAAGGGAAAAGCCATTGGTAACTCATTTACACGTACCAATGCCCTCTGCTGGTTTTTCTGTTGGGATTTAGAGGTGCACAGCCCTACCATCCAAGCTGATCTCCCTTCCCGGCTGTGATCTTCCTTTCCTGTTGGGAGAAGGGATGAGCAGTGGCATATTACCAACTTCAGACAGCCAGGGGAGCACACGTAGCTGCACTGGCTAAAGAGCTTGTGGCCAAATTCTTGAGCTTATAGCACTTGCTCAGTATCCAACTTCTAAAACATCTCGGTGTCTGCTGTGCAAATGGAGTGAGACTCCATCGGAAAACTGGCCCCAATTCCTCAAATTCAGAGGTGAAAAATGAGGTTTGTATTTGTACTGGGTTACTGGGTGAGCCCTGCGCTGCCGGAATATCTGTTTATAATGGAGTGGGGAGGAGGTCTGGGGGGCCAGGTCAGCTGCCCAGGGAGCTGCTCAGACTGTACTATAAAGGGAGGACAAGGGACGAAGAGCACCGAGAACATCCCGTGCCAACAGTGTGGGAGATGGTTTGTTGCCTAGGATTAAAGACATGGAGTAACACGCTTCTCTTCTCTTTCTGACACACGATTTCAGGGATGGTCCACAGCAAACAGCCCCACAGCTTGGTGTGTTCACTGGCAACTCTGCTAAGAAATCAGCACAAAGCTCTTCCAATCAGGTCCTGATGAAATTCCACAGTGATGCAGCCAACGGAGGGATTTTTGCCATTTATTTCTACGGTCTGTAACACGCTTTCTCCCCGCCCGTGGGGTCGTGGCTTGGTGAGGGGGGGATTAGTTCTGGGGAAGATGATGTGAAAAAAACCCACTTTGACCTTGAAATCTTCCAGCAAGGGCCCAGCTTCCCAGGCGTGAGACTGAAGGTCTCCTGTGCAATCGAGCGCTGGCCGGCGGTTGGTGCAGGTTGGCAATGCTGGAATCTTGTGGGGATCCAGACACAGACCAAGTGCCTGCAGCCTCACAGCCCTGCCAGCCCACACCACTGGAGGCGATGCCTGTGGGTACCGTGCTCCCCAGGGCAGGTCCCACTGGGGCTGGCTCCACTGGGTTACCTCAGACTCTCCATCCCCGCAGCGCTGGCTGGATGCTCTGTTGTCTTCCTGGTGCTGTGCTAAACCAATTGGGGCAGCTCCGTGGCCTCTTTTAAATGGCAGCTGTGTTCTGGCTGGGAGGTGACTACATTTCCCTGGGGAGGAAACGGATCCCCATAAATCCCTGGATTACCCGGGGATTCTGTGCTGCGGGTGCAGCCCACGCTGGAGAGATGTTGGGTAAAACACTGAAATGAGAGCGTTTGCTTCGCACCCCTAAACAAGAGCCTGACTTGAAATGGGATTAGCCAGCAAGTCCTTACAGCAGGAGTGGGATTTTGGAACGTGCAAGTGGAGACCTCCTCCCGCTTGGGTAATTTGCTGGCAGCCAAGTCTTGCCCGAATGAGACGATGAATCTGCGCGGAACGTCTCGGCTGACGTTCGGCTCCGGGAGGCGAGTGTTACACGGAGAGGCTGAGTTTAAAGAATGCTCGCTGGGCTTCGGAGGGAATTGGTTTACTGCTGCAAAACACTCCAAGATTTATATTCCCAGACAATGGCGCGTATACAACAGTTAGAGGAGGAGTTATGGTTTAGGCAGCTTGGCTCAGAAAGGAGCAGGGTGTAAACACTGCTGCAATTCAGCGAACGCTTCCTTTTGTGCTGTGGATCAGATACCATCGTGGCTACAGCAGAGCCCATCAGCATATGCTGCTGTTCTCTAACCTTCTGCCAGTGTTGCTTCAGCTCGTGGGGTTTGTGGGGTGTAAAAGCCACTGGCAGGCGTGGGAGGTGTGGAGTTGGTGCTGGTAGGAATCAGTGAAGTCCGGTGGTGGTTTCTAACCCATCGCCCAGCTGGACACTGGCAACTGCTTGGCCTTTTATTGAAGAGGCGTTTGCTGTCTCACTGCTCCCTTCACACGTGGGACTTGAGGAGAAGGCCCAACGCCAGAGATTGAGGTGCTTGCCTGCAGGGTGTGATTCTTCCCTCTCTCCCAGGCTCTCGTTCTGCGTGTGGTGCTTTGCTCACCAAGGACGGTGCGGGGGAAAGGGGGGAAATTTTCTCACCAAGCTCAGGCAGCGCAGTCAGTGAAATCTGTGTCCACCCTTTGGGGTGTAACTGCGGGAAAGGCAATTTCCTCGGGATCTACAGCACTGTATATTTTCATTCCCGTGTCTGCACGCTGGCAGATCTAGGACATAGGAGACGTTCTCCTTCAGCTTTAAATTGTCTTTTCCCATGCAGAGATGCTCAGCCCCGTGTCAGAGAAACACTGCCCTTTTAAACGCCTGCAAAGCAACGTTTCCTTAGGGTGGAGGAAGGGAAACAAAAGAACGATTCACAGAGCTTAAAGATTCAGTAGCATCCCTTGAAAAATGATGATGTTGCACCTCTGATTAAATGGGTTAGTTCGGGCGCCAGCGCGAGCCGCTGCGCGATGGGAGGGGGTTTATGGCACAGTAACTCAGGGGGGTCCCAGTGTGGTTTCAAGGACAGGAGGCTGTTTTGTCCTGCTGAGAACAAATGGATGTGCTGTGGAAAGGAGCTTTGCCGGTGCTGTATCACCCATATGCTGAAGCCATCTTAATCACACCTCTGTGTTGAGGTATGGCCCATTATGGGGAGATGAATGCTGGGAAGGCTGCGTTATCTTTCCACTCAATAGACGCTGTCAAGCGCTTCTTAAATAGCGTTTAATTTAAATTTTTGTTACGGTTTCCTTTCCTTCTTCCCCCACTGTCAAACATCTGCTTAAAAGATTGCAAATAAGCCCGTGCCCTCCTGGGATGGCTCTTTGCTGTGTAGCAGAAGGATTCTTGCCTGCTGCCTCCTGTCTTTTCCTCCTCTCCCACCTCACCTCGGGCTCTCCCAGGTCTGTTGCTCCTCCATCCTCTGGGCTGCTCTGGTGGGTGGTGAGGGGCTGGCTCTAGGAATACCAGACCTGGCAGTTCTCTCTGACCCTGCCCCAGCTGGCTTTAGGTCATGGTGATAGCACTTGTTTAGTTTTTTCCTCCTCCTTGCACCCATGGGCTGTGTAAGCCCAACCTTTATCCGAACCAGAAGCCCCAGCACCCTGGATCACCCCACATCATCTTTCTCCACACGCCTTTTGGGAAGGTATTGAGCTGCCCTTGGTTAGGGGGTGAGGACATCGGGGCAAGTTGATGGGACATCTGCTTCTGTACCTGTGTATTTAAGCACCCTCAGAAGCCTCGTTAAGGCTGCTGCCAGCCTCGCCGTGGTGCGAAGAGTTCAACGTCGTGGAGTTAGTAAGAATTAATATTCAGTGGCAGCTTGAGCTTCGGTGTCTTAAATTAAAGGGCTGATATAAATTTCAGAGGAAGTTCTGCTTGTCCAGGGTCAGGTGCAGGGGGAGCAAAGATGCAGAGAAGTGCTGAGCAAATAGCAGAAAATGTCTTTCATTAATATTCATTTAGTTCCCAGTACCATATTTTCAATTTAACCATGCTCACAGCTCTCGTGTGTTTATTTTCATAAGCAGCCCAATGCTCGAGCCTTTTGCACCCACGTGCTCGTGAGCCCTGCGTTTGTTTTGCTCCGTGTTATCTGATCCTTAATTTTTGGTTGGAAATTTGATATTTGCAGTGTATTCGGTCAGGTGCGTGAGCCATAATGAATTGTTTCTGCTCACCAACTGGATTTCTTCTTCCCATTATAGCCAGAAAAACCCCCACCTAATTGGGCAAAGAGTACAAGGTCTGCCCTGGTTCACCTTCCGTAAGGCATTGACATCAACCTTGCATAGGTCACTTTGTGAACCACGAGCTATTGTGTAGGATTTGCAGTTGGAAACATTAGCAGTCCTGGAATTCTTTGCAGAAGGACTTAATGAATAATTCCAAGTTAAAAATAAGTCGGTGAGTTTTGCAGTCTCCGTTCAAGGGCAGGCAGTGAGGGTGAAGTTCTCTGATGATTGTAATCTGCGTGCTGCACTCGGAGACTCTCCCTGGTCTGTGGTTGACCTAATTCCACCGGCGTCACTGAGATCATCTCAGTACCCCAGAAGGTGCTGGTGCTGTTGCTTCGTGTCATCATTCGGCGTCCCTCCAGATGCTGCTGGGGCACCTGCATCTCCACAGAGGGACAAAAGCCTGGTTCCTAGTAGGTGTAAGAAACTGGAGAAAGCGGCTTTGGGGCACGAGTACCTGGAGCCAGCTCTGTAGGGGCTGGAGGGGGAACGGGGTGGTTGCACTTCACCAGTTCCTCCTCCTTGTGGAGAGGGAGGGTTCGCTCTGATGCCTGTCATGTTTAGCGCCGAGATGGCTGTGGCTGCCCTCCCCCCCAGCTAACATCTCCTGCTCTTCCCTTGCTCTTTCAGCCTACCAGCTCTTCAGATGTCAGCCCCCGACCATCGTTCCTAATGCAGAAATCATCACCGAGAATGAAGAATTCAACATAGGTAGCCTCCCCCAGTCCTCTTCGCCCTCCTTCCCCCTTCCCAGCTGCTGGGGCTGCCTGCAGAGAGACAGGCGTGTGCTGTCACCCCGTGTCCTGGGCTTTCAGGAGACTTCTTCCCTGGGCTTGACCTTGCTCTACGCCCAACACTCGCACAGAGTCGGGTTGCTCAGATTGTCCCGAGGCTTTTCCTCTCTCTTAGCACAGAAGTAGTGATTTGGCTTTTGTGAGAGCCCTGAGCTTGTTCAGAAACGTTCACAAATCTTTGCCACAATAATAGTTTTCAGGTGTTTCAAACAAAGCATTGTGTGAAAGCTTAGAGGCCATTATGATTTTTCTGAGAACCTTTCACCCATATCGACTGTGCTTTTGGTATTTCTTCTGCTGCTGTTCACGGTTACATCCCCCGTTGAAAATGTGCCTGCAACCAGGGAAGTAGCCATGACTTTTATTATTTTATTTTTTTCTAAAGCAGCTTTTCTCCCCGTCTGCTCTTTTTCAGGGAAATCTCCTCCTGAAATAGCTTGCACAAATCATAACAGTCTCAGTGGCATGACAGCAGTTTATCCCAGCTGAGACTCCCACCCACCCTCCTCTTCCTTTTGTTTCTGCACAGTCCTGCCCGAGCTCCATGGCAGAGACACTGTTGGGAGGTCTCCACACCCGGGGTACCCTCTTCCCAGGGCACGGTTCACCCCTGATGGTTTGATCCTTCTCTTGGGTCAAGATGATTTCTGTTTCTGTCTGTAGGTGACATAGTGAGGTACAGATGCCTTCCTGGCTTTACCCTGATTGGGAATGAAATCCTGACCTGCAAACTGGGCACTCACCTCCAGTTTGAAGGGCCTCCACCCACGTGTGAAGGTAAAGCTGGGGGTGCTCCAGCCAGAGCTTTCCCTGCCCAGGGACTGCTGCAAAACAGGGGGATTGGGAAGGGAGGGAGCAAGGTANATTTGGCAGGGTCTCTGCACCAGCTTGGGAGGGGTTTGCCTCATGTTGGGTACCCCCGGATCACACCCCAAGCTCCCCATTCAGGGCAGGAACTTGAAGTTCATGCTTTGCTGAGCAGGGACCCAGCCGAGGTCTGACACCCCACGGGTCTGGCCACATTCCCCAGCTCATCAGCACAGCCACCCCAAGGTCCTCACCCCCAGAATCCCACGCCAGCGA
>VWZY01012246.1:98624-116735 GCA_013399075.1 Chloroceryle aenea | reverse complement strand
GCAGGGTCTCTGCACCAGCTTGGGAGGGGTTTGCCTCATGTTGGGTACCCCCGGATCACACCCCAAGCTCCCCATTCAGGGCAGGCACTTGAAGTTCGTGCTTTGCTGAGCAGGGACCCAGCCGAGGTCTGACACCCCATGGGTCTGGCCACATTCCCCAGCTCATCAGCACAGCCACCCCAAGGTCCTCACCCCCAGAATCCCACGCCAGCGACGCGCGAACGGCCGGAGGCAGAGCGGGCTGGGAGAGGGGGGCTCCTCCGGCCAGGCAGCCCCCCAGGAACAGCTTTCTCAGTGCCACCAAACATATTCCACGGGAGAAAAGTGAAAGCCCCGAGCAGTGTGCTGAGCTGTGCACCTGGCTGCTGCTCGGGAGGGCTCCTGGAGATGTTTCTGCACTGCCATGTTCCCTTCTTTATCCTCTGGATTCCTGCTGCTGCTTCTGTTCACTCCAGCCGCGATTGTTCCATCGCCTGCACTCCCTCCTGTCGGAACAGTTTTACCATATAATGGGATATTTTTCTGTAGCTTTATTCTCTCTCAAATAGCATGAAGTGAAGGAGGGAAGGGGAGGTCATTCAATTATTTACTGATGGTTGTTAGCCTGGGGGTAAAGGGACTGCTTAAATTACATCTGGCCACCAATTTATAGAGGTCAAAAAAATCACTGATGGGATTAAGGATTTGGAAAGAATACACTGTTCTTTCTGGATAGTTCTGGCTGGTTTTTATTAATACAAGTCCAGCGTTTGCACTGGGCTTTAGTGGTGATTATGGATAAATAAAGATCCTTTTCTTTTTATGCTTTTTGCTCACTCGGGGTGTTTGCCTCCTCTGCTGGGATCTTTTCACTGACCTTTTTATTTAGTGTTTTCAGCTGAATTTAATATTTCCAGCAGCTGAATATGGTGTAGTGATTAGAGAAAGGACTTCTTATGTCCTAGTTAACAGCTCTGTGGGTGACCTGGGACAAGCCTGTAGTTCCACACCTCGTTCTAGCCCAGGTAATAAAGTTTTCAGGGATTCCTGGGGAGTGTTTTGTAACTTGAGAGTAGCTCCTTGGATTCGGTGCAGTGCATTTTGAAAGAGACATGAAAACGATGCAAAGACAGTTGGAATGGTTTCTTTGCATTGTTGCTTTCTGCCCCTCCCTTTAAATGCAGCAGTTGCTCAGATTGGTGGAAACTCCGCGTGCTTCATTCGGAACCTGCATCAGGATCCGGGGTTCTCTGTGAGCCCCGAGAGTCAGACTGTGAGGTGCATGTACACGGGTGGGAGCTGTGCTCTGTCTTGTCCTAGCTCAGCAAGACAAACCTTCTTGGCCACACTATCTTGTGTTTCCTTCCTCTGCAAAGTAGAAAGATAATTTTCGCTCGCGTCTGCTCGTTCCCTGCAGTGCGCTGCCCGATGAACGAGGTGATGACAGACTCCACCGGCGTGATCCTCAGCCAGAGCTTCCTGGGAACTTACCCTCACTTTCAGACCTGTTCGTGGGTGGTGAAGGTGGAGCCTGGGTATAACATCTCCCTCACCATCGAGTACTTCCTGAGCGAGAAGCAGTACGATGAGTTTGAAATCTTTGATGGTAAGAGATTCACCAGTTTGACTCCCATTGCAACTGAGGGAAAAGGACCCAAGTGGCAGAGTCTTGTTAGCTGTTAATCTCTGTTCCCTGAGCGCCTGGGGGAGAGCTTCCCACAGCTCCACCTATAATCTTCTGCTGGACTTAAAGTGAGCTCCTCCTGACTCATTGATTCTCCGCCTAAGAAATGTCAGTGATTTGATCTTTGGATGGATCTAGGGTGTTTTTCAAAGGGACAGGAGTTAGCAAGCTCCTGGGAGAAACTGTAGCAGATGTTGCTGGGAAACGAGGAGTTGAGAAGGTGGGAATTCTCCTCCCTGAAGCCTGTGCAGACCAGATTTCCTAGGCCCATGAGCTCTCAATATTCACAGTGAAGCAGTTTTGTAAGGCAGGGCACAGCTGCTCTGCCAGTGCTCCTGTGCTTGCCCACCAGGACCTGAGCTGAAGTCAGGTTGCCTGGAGCAAAACCCTGGTCTGGCTGCTATCAGCCAGGTTTTACTCGCTGTTGGTTTCCCAGAAGCCAGGTATCTGCACTGGGCCTCGTGTTAACAAAAAGCCCTGAGCATGAGCTGCCATTCCTGAACTGGCAGAGGCAGCTCCTGTGCTGCAGCTCCACAGTGCACCTCTCACAGAACCGCAGAGTAGTGGGGTTGGAGGGGACCTCAAAAGATCATCTAGGATCACCTAGATCAGGTCAGACAGGAACATGTCCAGGTGGGTTGTGAATGTCTTCAGAGGAGACCCCCCAGCCTCCCTGTGCAGCCTGTTCCAGGCTCTGTCACCCTCATCGTGAAAAAGTTTCTCCTGATGTTTCCATGAACCTCCCCTGTTCCAGCTGCACCCGTTGCCCTCTTCTGCCATTGGAGTCACTGAGCAGAGCCTGGCTTCAGCCTCCTGCCACCCGCCCTTTACATCTTTATCAGTGTGACTGAGGTCACCCCTCAGGCTCCACCTCTTCCTTCTGCAGAGCAGCCTGCCACATGAAGCCAACCAGTGGCTGCTCGTGTGTCAGCCCTGACTCTTCCTCCATCCGTACAGGTCCCTCTGGCCAGAGTCCATTGCTGCTGTCGCTGAGTGGGAACTACTCTGCCCCTCTGACCGTCACCAGCAGCGGGAACAAAGTCTATCTCCGCTGGTCCTCTGACCATGCCTACAACAGAAAAGGCTTCAAGATCCGCTACTCGGGTAAGCGCCTGGCGGGGACTCGCTGCCTCTGCCGAGGACGTGGCCACCTCTTCGGCCAGGGAGCTCCAGGAGCTTGCTGCAGAGGAGCACGGGCCATCTGCACGCCAAGCTGGGTGCTGTCTGGTGGGGCTGGGGAAGGCAGGTTTCTTTCCAGGAGAAACCTTGGAGCTTTGGCTGGTTTCCGAGGTGCTCTTCAGGATCAGAACGGGAAGATGGAACCGTAGTCGATGTAGCTCTGGATGAATGAAACCCATGCCAGGCAATTCACAGGGACAGTTGCTCTGGTACTGAATTGGTCTCCTTCCAGCGAGGCTGTTTTGAGGTGTTTGAAGAGAAACATCACAAAACACAAGAGCCTGCAGTTAGGAGCTGCTTGGTTCATGAGGCACAACTTCCACGTGACCGCTGGTGTTACGGCGTTTGCAGGGAACTGGTGTAACCCCCCTGCCTGGGTCCTCTGCTGCTGTCACAGGAGCAGGACAGGGACTCCTGTTTGCTTGCTCAGCACAAACCTGCTGCTGGGTACTGACTGTTTGCTGAAACTTCCTTAAAATTAATTACGTGTTTGGGAACTTAGCGAATCTTAATTAATGGAAGTTATAAAACTGGGTTGAGAAGTTGCCAGTATGTCATAAATAAATAATGACTTTACTCAGTAAACGAATTAAGTAATATTTAATTATCCAGAATTAGTCGTTATTTCTCGAGCCGAGTGAAACTTGGATAGCAGCCCTTGCACTCTTCCCCCCTTTGCCTTTGTGTTTGTCCATCCCGAGATCTCCCTTTCTTGTGCAGCCTCAGGTTACGGAAAGCAGGATGTAATTACTGACAGCAGGACAGGAATCTGTCTCGCTGCTGCCCATCCAGTGACGGATTTCTTTCCCTCTGCCCTTCTCTCCAGCTCCTTACTGCAGCCTCCCGCAGCCGCCAGCCCACGGGCTGATCCTCAGCCAGACGGGTCTGCACCCCGGCAGCACGCTGCGCTTTGGCTGTGACACGGGCTACCGCCTGGCTGGCCCCAGCACCACCACCTGCACCCAGCACCCGCAGGGCTACTTCCACTGGAATGAAGCGAGCCCTCTGTGCCAAGGTGAGAGCGGGCGAACCTCTCCTGGCAGAGCTGGGGGTCTGAGGAAGGACTGGGGAAAAGGCAGTCAGAATAAAAAACCTGTTGTAATGCCCTCAGTTCTGCACTGAGAACAGTCTTGGAGCTGCAGTGAGGGGGGCTGCTCTTATATCCGAGTCCTTGGGGATAGATGAACAAAGGAGGGGAGGGAGTAACTGGGAGTATTTGGGAAAGGGAAGAAAAAAGCATCTGTGTAAAGGCTACAGCTGTGGAAGTGTTGGAAGAAGGCAGAGCCAAGCCTTGGTTAAGGATGGGAGAGGTCATTGCTTGGAAGAATCTGGAAAGCCTGATGGGAGCACAAGTCCTGCTGGGCTGTAGCAACTGGAATTTCCTTTGGCATTTCTGGAAGTGCCCTCTTATGTCCATGTGTGTCAACGGGGGATGAGAAATTCCTTGGGCTTTCAGATGGTGCCCAGTTCTGTTGGCTTCATTTAAGATTTAGACATGTACTTGTTCTTTCCACATTTCCTCCTAATTAACCGTGATCTTTGTGACATATCATACTTAGCACAGGCGTGGGAGGGGAGGGGAGGACAGGGCAGGGTGCCCCAGGGGGGCTTTGCTTCTGCGCCGTTCTGTCTCCCTCGCTCTGCTCACTTTCTTGATTGCACCTTTTTCTCAGTCCGCCAATCATCCCCATTCCTTTGTGCTGAGAAAATGCCCATCTTTATTCTGATGAAGCCTTTCAGTGTCTTTGAACATTCATCCATGTTCCAAGGGACCGAGCACTGGGGATTAATATTGCATTGACTTCCCTGGAAACTAGCCAGAGAACAGAGACAGCACAGGCAGAATCTCATTGCGGCGTCTGCATTGTTGTCCAGTCCAAGCTGTAAGGAAAAGCAGGATTATTTAGTGTGAGAGGTACCAAAGAGCCTTGAAAAACTCCTTTTTGTGCTGCTAAATCACCGAGTCTCTTTGGAAATTGCACAGGGCTGCAAACTGTCCTGCCACTAAGGGTGGGTTTGTGCTCCGGGTGCTTTTATCCCTTTGGAGCCCTCCCGAGGCTGTGTTTAGTTGGAGGTGAGTGGAGAGCAGTCAACCAGGACCCTGCCACCCAGTCCCGTTGGGAGAGGGGAACTGGGCAACTGGGCATCAGCTCAGGTAGTGGATTAGCCTCCGTAGTAACGTGGTTGGGGATGAACACCGAGTGCTTGGAATGAGCAGATGAAGCACACAGCGAGACCAGCAGGCACAAGGGGCTGTCATGGCAACTGTGCCTCCCAAATCCTTAGCCCAGCGGAAGGAAAGTCTCTGATACGCTGCATCTTTTTGAAGGAAAATCATGTAATCAAGAATAGGTGGAAATACCTCGAAGTCTTTGCTGCCCTGCTGTTCCTGGAATGCCACCAGAGCCTCCCGTTCAGCTCCAGAATCTGCGTTTGCCTCGGAGAGGTGTGATGGTGTGGGGGGAATGGATTTTCAACGCAGGGGCGGGGAGGAGGCAGAGAGAGGATGTGTGGGGAGGTGGCAGAGGATGTGCTTGGATGAAGGATCACCTGACAGGGATGATTCAAAGCAGGAGGCCCCTTAGCCCAGCTCCCAGGCCACCGGTCTGGCAGTCGGAGCCGGCCCATCGCTGCCTGGGCTGGAAATGCAGGAGGGATCCTGCGGGGCTGAGGAGCACCCCAGGTCTGTGCCGAGGGATGGAGGGGTGTGGGAAGAGGGTTTCCCGTGGGAGCTGTGAGAGGAGCACTGAACCCACCCTGCACCGTTCGGTTCAGCTGAATGTGTGACGTGTCGGGAGCTCCATGGGCACAGCCCCTGGTGCTGCTCCATGGCAGCCACCAACAGAGACAGAAGTTAGGGGCTGGTTCATAGCAGTGCAGCCAGGCTCCTGCTCCAGTTCCCCAGTGGTCCACTGAGCACACAGAATGCAGCTCGGTCAGGATCTTGGAGCTGAATGTCCCTCTGAAAGAGCCTGTCTCTCTCCAGCAAGGAGGAGGAGAGCTTGCTGGTCACATTAGATGCCAAAGCTGAAAGAGCCCCTTTGGGAAAGTCACCTCCTCTCGCCGTTTCCCTGTATTTATATCCGGAATCTTAATACTGGCCCATGGTTATCGGGTGCCTGGGGATGGCTGCAGGAGGTGAGCGAAGGCAGCGAGCCGGAGCTGTTGGAGAATTCATGGCAGAGCAGCTCCCCCCCCTGGCCTCGAGCAGCTGATAGCCAGGGCTGGCTCCACTCTTGCCCACTTCAGCTAGCTAAAATCCAACATCCTTTCGTTTGTTTTGTTTTCCCCCCCATGTTGCTCTCCAAGCCAACTGGCACCCTTTTGTGTTGGGCTGCACTCAATTCCTCACCGTCCTGGTGCCCAGGGCCGTGCGGCAGAGCCCTGGGCGCTCGACCCATAGCACTGCAGGAACTGCTCCCACACTTGGCTGTGGCAGGAGGAGGGGAGCTGGGGGGCCCGTAAACACACGGTCGAGTTACCAGATGACATTTCCCATAGCTCCTTTCTGCCAGCTCATAATCCTCTTCGCCTTCCTGCTCCCCTCTGAATAATCTTTACTACGTGCTCTGCCCTAGCTGACATTTATGGAGGCAGCAGAGACTGTTCTGCAGGGAACAATCTCGTGTTGGCACAATGGGGGAGAACACGAGATGATCTAATACGCCTTTTCTGTCTCTGCTGCCTATTTTTAAGCTGCTTTGTTTCTGGAATCCCAGCTGCAGATTTGCTTTCATAGCCTCTGTCCCTTTTCCTAGCGCGTCCTCTTCCTGCAGACAGTTTTGTATCTCTGAACCCCCTTAAGTGCTCCTCCTCCTTTTTCCCTGGACCGTGCTCTCCATGGTTCTCTCCAAGCCAAACTCTGGTTTGCTTTCCCCCAGAACAGTCACCCTGTTTTGCCATCTCTGATGCTGGTGGACTGCAGTGCTCTCAATCTGAGCCCTAGGAATGCTCTTTGGAGCAGATGGCAAGCTTATTACCACCCCAAAAATCAACTGCTCACAGCTCCAGTTGGATCTCCCTGTCTGGTTCTTCTTCTTGTTGTATCTCAACCATCTGCAAGGGAAGAGAGTTACATTTCTTTATTATTTCAGGTGGCTTAACGAAATGTTCAGGTGCCTGCATCTGTCCCAGAATTGCTGCATTGCTGCTGCCTTTTCTCGGGGCAAGGCTTGCGCCATGGCCAGGCTCTAAACGATCACACAGACCGCTCGAGGCAGGAGGGGGAGCTTGCTGGGAGGCAGGACTGGGCAGTGCTAAGTCAGCCTTCCCTTCTGCAGGGAAAAGAAGGCAAGTGGCAGCTCGGCCTCACTGCCCTGGAGCCCTGGTCCCTGTGCTCCAGTGTCCCTCCCTGTGCCTTGGTTTCCTGTGCAAACCGAGGGGATGAGCTCTGGCCAAGCATCGGGCTGCAGAAGGAATGGAACAGAGGAAGGAGAAGGCTTTGCTGGTGGCAGTGGCACGGGAAGGGGGTCAGCTTCCTCACCAGCCTCTTTGCTTGGATTCAACACCAGAAAGTAATAATAGGAGAAGTGCCTGGTGGAAGTGGAAAAAGTAGGAGTATCCAGGTCCCCTCTTCTTTTGCCTGAGACTGAAATTGGTATTCAGTGTGGCTGCTTGTCTAGACACCCAGCCTTGTAGAGAGATTCGCCAAGCTCCTTAGCTCGATGAAGTGACATACGTGTGATTATCATTTCAACCAGGGATATGCCTGATCGTGCTAATACGAGCCTGCTGAATTACTCACACCTATTAGCAACACCGGCGTCTGCAAGGTGCTGTGTAATCGTGCTCCAGGCTGGGGCTCTGGCCGACTCGTGGAGCAGCTGGGGGATAAAAGCCTCTTGGACCTTGAGTGGTAGAAAGTTCCAGTGGTTGTGCCGATGCTGTACACAATAAGTTTGGTCTCTCCTCGTCAGTGCTCAGTGGGGTCTGCAGCACCAGAAGGTGACTCTTCTAAGGCTGCTGATTTTCTAGCCCTCATTTGTGTGCAGAGGGAATAACAGGAAGGGGGTTGTGTGTTGAAGTATCAGCATGTGGCTCAGGAGACATAGACTCAGCTTCCAGTTTGTGCATTAGCTGAGTGGGAGCAGCTCTGGCTACTGCAGGAAGGGGTGGATTCCCTCAGAGCCCGTTTAAAACACAGGCAGTTGTTTGGGTGAGGTGTTGGCCTCCAAATCAGCTCTTGCTCACAGGCTCCGCTCGTCTCGGTGCCCCGCAGAGGCTGTTGCCAGCCCCGCTGGCTGGTGATGTCTCTGTGACAGCTTTACAGGGCCCAGGCTGCTCTTGTCCCTTGTCACCCCCCCCTGGCTGTGCTGGCGGGTGGGCTGCACATCTCCAGCCCCAGCGAGTTGGGCTTCCCCGGAGCCAGGGCTCGGAGAGGGACGGGAACCCACATGGTGGTTTGGGAAGCAGGTCTGGGCTTGGCTTCCCAGCTCTTCCGAATGCTGGTAGAGGGGAAGAATGATGAGTGGAGTGACAGTTTCCCAGCACTGGTTTTCCCAGCAGCGGGGAGAAGGGCTCGTCAGGTCTTGCGAAACTCCTGCAGCATAAATGACCGTGATTCTGGTCTGGCTGTACCTGGCTGTTGCTCATCTGCCTCTGACCTGCCTGTCGTCCCCTGTCTGCCCTGTTTGGCCGCTCTCCTGGCCGCAGAGCTGAGGATCTCAGCAGGAGTGGTGCAGAGCAGCTTCTCCGGAGTGCTGCCATCTTGAGCAGCCAGTTGGCATTGTGCTTGTTTATCCATTTTTTCCCCTGAATTTCCCCCCTTACCTTCTCAGCCGTGATGCTAAATTTAGCCTCCCTTCTGCCACAAGATAATTATACAGTTTGCTGCCTTATGTAATCCAGAAGTGCTGTTGGAAAGGGGTTTCGGGTTGTTGCTGTTAGGGGATGTAAATACAAAACGTTATTGCTGTTTAATCCTTTATCCCTGTGTGAAAACTCCAGGATTCTGTGTTGATGCATTTGCTGTTACAGATCTTAGAGAAAGCAAGAGGCAGAATCTCTTCCAGTAAGAACTGGTATTCAGCGTTGGCTTTGCTGGTACCACGCTGATAGACCAGGGCTGAAAATCTGATGCTGAGTGAAAGTGGGCATTTGGTGCAGCCTCTGGGCTTCAGCACAGGGCTGGAGCTTTTGTAAACAGGCGAGCTCAAGATCTGGGCTTTGAGCTCACTCACCACAAATCCATCCTCAAATCAGAAGCTGACTGATTTCTTGGCTGTGTTGCTTTTTTTTTCCCCCTCCTCCTTCCCAGCTCTCTCCTGTGGGGTTCCCCGAGCCCCAAAGAACGGCGTGGTCTTTGGCAAGGAGTACACGGTGGGGACGAGAGCCGTGTACCATTGCAACCAGGGCTTCCAGCTGCAGCCCGGCGAGGAGCCCAGCGCCGAGTGCCTGCAGGCTGGGCACTGGAGCAACGGCAACCAGCCCCCCCAGTGCGTGGGTGAGTGTTTGCAGCCCCCCGGGAGACCTTACAATCATGGAATTGTTCTCGTGGGCAGAGACTTTTAAGATCACCGAGTCCAACCATTAACCCAGGGCACCACTGACCCCTGGCTCTCGGCACCACAGCTCCACGGGGGGCTTGGAAACCCCTCCAGGGGTCACGGGGACTCCCCCCCCTGTCCTGGGCAGCCTGGGGCAGCCCTGGACACCCCTCTGGCCATGCTCCAGCCCCTCAAAATCCTTCTTGGAGTGAGGGGCCAAAACTGACCCCAGGATTTGAGGTGTCACCTCACCAGTGCCAAGTCCAGAGGGGTGATCTCTGCCCTGGTCCTGCTGGCCACACCGGTGCCGATACAAGCCAGGATGTTTTTGGAAGTCTCTTCAGCAGTGTTTTCCAGTTCCAGCATGGGCAGCTTTGCCTCACAGCTGCAGAATTTAGGACACCAAGTTTCTAATCCTGCCTGAGGTCTGATGTCCCCTCTCACAGTCTCCCACCTGTAAAACAGAGGTGTTAATACCGGCCCCCTTGTTACAAAGCCACCAGGTTTGCTGAAGTGCCCTGGAGTTAAACACCTATTAACTTCTCTTGGTCTCACTTCTCTCTCCCCGACTGGCCACGGCTGGTATGTAGCTGTCACCTGCCCCGATATCAACAGCATCGCGGTGGAGCACGGGCGGTGGCGGCTGACCTACGAGATCCAGTACCACTACAACGCCCAGCTCATGCTCATCTGCGACCCCGGCTACTACTACACCGGCCAGCGGGTCATCAAGTGCCAAGCCAACGGCAAGTGGAGCATAGGCCAGCCCATGCCCACCTGTAAAAGTAAGAGCAGCACAGCGGAGAGGCTGCGCCGGGCCAGGGAGGCTTTGCGGGAGTTCTGCCGGGGATGAGGCTTCCGTGGGGGTTGGAGCTCAGCTGCTGGTGGGTGAAGACACCGGAGCCCTGGCTGCTCTTGGCAGCACCCGGCAGCTTGGAACTGCTCTGGTGGAAGAGAGTTGGGATGCAGGGAGAGGTCGTGTGTTGATCTGATTCTTGGTTTCGTCTGAAGAGCTCTGCAAGAGCGCAAGCACATGAGCTCATCTGTTGCTGTTGGGTCCCCGCAGCTTAAATGTCACTGGTGCCAGATCCTCTGAAGTTCGCTTTTAAGAAAGCAAGCTAAACAATTTTGATTTCAAACTTAACCTCTTCCAGCTTTATGCAGACGCCAAGTTTACAAGGGTAAGAGTGTCACCTGTAAATCAAAACCACTCTTGTCTAAGCAGCAGCTCGCTGGGTTGTTCTGACACGACTGCTGTGCTTTGGATCTTTCCTGCAGTCAAAGGTGGAGGGTTTTTTTCCTCTCTAAGTGCAGATAGAGGCAGAAAAATTTCTCCTTCAGAATGGCAGCTTTCCCTTCCCTCCTGCCTCCCTTCGTTTCTGGAGATGCAAGTGCCATCTTCGGTGACAGATGTAGCTCTACCCCTGCTTGCTCTTCAGCCAGATCCAGGAGCATGAGCCTGACCTCCTTTTATTCCCTCAGCCTTATTGCCACCTAAATTCAAATGACAGGATCTTGGCGATGCACTGAGGTCAGAAGCACCCAGCGTGCGTCTCTTGATTTCTTGCCGAGTGCAAAAGCTCCAGAGGGTTTGCAGATCTTTGAGGCAGATCAGATAAAGAGCTGAAGTTTGTGCCTGGGAGCTGCGTTTGCAGGGGCTCAGGGCCGGGCTCCAGCTGCACCCTGCAAACCAGGCTTCCAACTGGGTGTGCTCTGTGGGTCTGATCTTTACACGTCCTGGGGGTCACGGCGTGAGCAAAAGGTGAATGTCATGTTCTGATTGGAAACCCTGGGCCATTCTGTGGCTTTTCAGAAGTCAGGCTTCCCGGCTGCATCTGGCAATGGGTTAATAATAGAAATATTCCCCTCTTAAAAACTTCCTGTGTGGAAAAACTTGGGTAATTTCTTCCTAGCCAGTCTTATCTTTAGTACTTCCCTCATGTCCTGAAGCATAAATATTAATAGCACTTCTATTTGTCACCTCATGTAACACGACTCTGGATTGTTGTTAATATCCATGTAACTATTTAATAATCCTTCCTACTCATTTCTGACTTCATTAAGAGCCTGCGGTGGTGTCACCGAGCACAGCTCTTGGAAGACCCCGACTCCCTGCTCCTGCTTATGGTACTTTGGGATCTCTTCCAGTTATCTCATGTGGAGACCTCCCAACCCCACCAAATGGGAACAAGATCGGCACGCTGACCAGCTACGGGGCCACAGCCATCTTCTCCTGCAACACTGGCTACACCCTGGTAGGGTCCCGCGTGCGCGAGTGCATGGCCAACGGACTCTGGAGCGGAGCAGAAGTGAGGTGTCTGGGTAGGTGTGGAGCATCCGGGATGTTTCCTGGGAAAGAGCCCTGGTTGCATTTCACAGGGGAATGGGAATTGCTAGATAGTGATTCAAGAATCATAGAATCATTATGGTTGGAAGAGACCTTTAACATCCTTGAGTTCCACTGTTCCCCCAGCGCTGCCAGGGCACCCCCTGACCCCTGGCCCTCAGCACCACAGCTCCACGGGGGGCTTGGAAATCCCTCCAGGGGTCACAGGGACTCCCCCCCTGCCCTGGGCAGCCTGGGACAGCCCTGGACACCCCTCCAGGGGAAGAAATTGTTTCTCAGCTCCAACCTCAACCTCCCCTGGGGCAGCTGGAGGCCAGTTCCTCTTGTGCTGTCCCTTGGGCGCAGAGCCCGATGCCTCTGGCTCCAGCCTCCTGTCAGGAGCTGTCAGAGCCAGAAGGGCTCCCCTGAGCCTCCTTCTCCCCAGGCTGACAACCCCAGATCCCTCAGCTACTCCTCCCCAGACCTGTGCTCTGGAAAGAACCCAAGCGACAACTCAGCACCACTGAAGCTGTAGGGTTTCCATCGCTGTAAAAAGGAAGCAGACTTTGATTCCTCCCTGCTCAGTAGATCTAAGATGTTGGGAGATTAGAGAGCAGAGCTTTAAAACCTCTGTGTTGTTTTTCCTGCTGCTCTGGGTTTATTGACCACCGCAGAGCCTCCCATTCAGCTCCCCCAGCGCGTCAGGACTGCGCGCGCGGTGCCTTTGGCGGGGGGGTGCTCCCAGTGACTCTCCTCCTCTCCCTCCTGCAGCGGGGCACTGCGGCGTTCCCGGGCCCATCGTCAACGGGCAGATCAACGGGGAGAACTACAACTACCGCGGCAGCGTGGTGTACCAGTGCAACCCCGGCTTCCGCCTGATCGGGATGTCGGTGCGCATCTGCCAGCAGGACCACCGCTGGTCCGGCAAGACGCCTGTCTGTGTGCGTAAGTATGAAGTATGCTGGCAGGTTTTTTTAGCCCCCCGGATGGTCTGAGGGGGGTGAGCGCAGTGCATGGTGGGGTCTCTGGGAAGACCACCCTTGGTTGGGGTGAGGGGAGGTCTAAGGCTGGCACGGCCCCGCCGAGCGCGCCGTGGTTGTCGCTGCTGCGCCACAGGAAAGTCAATCTCTGCTCTGGTCCCCAGTCAAAAGTCACCTTGTACAACCTGCTTGTTTGTTTTTTTCCATTAAACAAGGTAATTAAGCAAATCTCTGGAGTGTGAAGGTGTTAATAAGTTTCTTCTTATCAATGGACAGTGCAATCCATGTATTTCCCATCGTGATGCTCTAGCTGTTTGCTTCCAGACTCTCCTGTCTGGTTTAGAGCTTTATGTGCTGAGGGACAATAACAACACCAAGGTACGAGGTACGGGAATGACCTGTCCATGAATACGCAGATTCCAGCCTAAAAAGTAAGAAACAGACTTAGTGACTCCAGAATTTGGAGGATGTTGATGATTCTGCATCACCTTTTCTGGAAAAGAGATCCATAGGGGCTGTCTCTGGGCCTGGGTAGGTAGGTTTGAATTGCTCTCGTGTCTGAGGATGGTCTGCTGAAAAAGTTTTAATTCACTTTTACCTGCCAAGTGTTTACTTACTAACCTTGGATCATAAAGTCACATTGATAGAGGTGCTCCAGCCGTCAGGCAGATTGATGGAAGTGTGGGATTTTCTAAACAACCATTTGCATGGCTCATCTTGATTCTTTCGGGAGGGACTAAGCCCATTAGGACAAAGCAGCTGAACATTGCTCATCTGTGTCTTCTGGCTACTGAAGCAGCACGGGGCTGGTTCCCGTGAGGGGCCTTGGGCTCTGCTTTGTGCCAGCCCCTGGCTCGGGCGCTGGAAGAGCCACCAAACCTCTGTGCAGAGATCTGTAAAGGTGTCTGGTGTGCAGAAGTTGGCCTTGAAGTTCTTACGCTACATTAGGCCTTATGGAGAACATCAATTTAATGTCGTTAAAGCAGCGCGCGGTTGGGCTCTGAAATGAGATGCCTTGAGGCTTTATTGCCTCTGAAGCTCGGGGCACTGTGTGTGTTAGCACATTACAGTTTCCCATTGTCCTGATATTTCTCTGTAAACCTGCCCCAGTTGCATCCTCCGTGCAAACGGGGTTTTTTGATCCAGGCCAACTGTGGGGAGCCTGTTTTGTTTTATTTCTTCCTGGGATGGAATCCATCACCTGTTTCAAAAGGTGGAGAATAATATTCCCAAGTACCTCAGGGTTCTGATATCTGCTTCCTGCAGCACTGAGAGGCGACAGATAGACCTGTACCTGTCAGCAGCTTGCAAGAGGAATACATTCTTATCCCTGTGGTACGGCCTGGCCCTGGCAGGCAAACCTCTTACGGATCTTTTGTGGGAATTTCATCTTCCCCTTCAGCTCCTGCTTTGGCAGCTGTACAGCTGGGCTGCCGGACTCCACCGAGGCACCGTGACCATGATCGATGGTTCCTCGGACGACGTCGCATTCCGTGAGCAGCCAAAGCTCTCGGTGTGCTGTATCCTGGCATCTGCACGGTGGGATTCTCTGCTGTGCTCAAAGCAAAGATCCCCAGGCTCCCACTCTGCAGGGGCTGTATCCTCCCAGTATCACCCACCTCTTCCGAGGTGCCAGCAGAGTGGACCTGGCAAAAGCTCTTGGAATGTCAGGACCGTGCGTGCTTCCTGCGGCCTCGGCACCGTCCCCGGGTGCTGTCGGAGAGGCTCAGACCTGGACCCTTTAGCCCTTTACTCATCGCTGGCCAAACTGACAACAGCCACAGGAAGAAGAACTACACAAAAATCCTCTTGTCGGGGATTTGGAAATAAAAGTTTTTCCCCCAAAGTTTCTCAAACTTAAAGCAGGAACAGTTAAGCTTTCTAGGCCATATGCTAGAGACTTGATTTTTCTCATCTTTTTCTTCTCTTTTAACTATCCCTCCAGGTGTAACTTTATACTGCAGTGAGCATACATCTGACTTACACCAGGGAGAGGGGGGAAAACAGCAAGTTTCATGACTGTGTGTGTGATGCCCAGGGTAACGTAAGGCAATAGATTAATAGCAGTAGCTGAGGTTTTTGAAGAGCAGCTCTAGGGACTGCTGGTGTAAGTCAGTAGGATTGCTGGTGTAAGTCAGTGGGATTGCTGGTGTAAGTCAGTAGGATTGCTGGTGTAAATCAGTAGGATGCTGCCACTCAGCTGCTTAGAGAGAGGTTCAGAGCATTCCTTCTGCCAGGAAAAGGAACGGAGGTACCGTGCTCTCCACTCGAGTCAGAATTTCAGCAGAGCTGGCCACATCTTTGAGGCCAGTGTGGGTTTCAGGGTTGATGGGAGGGGTTGGTTTTTTACAGTTTCCTTTCTCAGGAACTTTTTCCGATGGAAGAATCCACTTTCCCCCAGGTAAAAATGTAACCTTTCCCATTTCCAATTGCAGCGATCACTTGTGGCCACCCTGGCAACCCTGCCAACGGCTTGACCCAGGGGAGTCAGTTCAATCTGAACGACGTGGCCAAGTTTGTGTGCAACACTGGGTACCGCCTGGAAGGAGCTTCACAGTCCCAGTGCCTGGCCAACGGCCAGTGGAGCAGCACCCTGCCCGCCTGCCGCGGTGAGTCGTGGAATCCTAGATCCTCTGGTTGGGAGAGCCCTTTAGAATCATCACGTGCAGCCATTGACCCAGCATCTGCCTCCACCCTGGCCTGGGCCAGTGCCCTGTCAGTAGCCTTCCTTGTGGGTTATTCTGGGTTCCTAAAATCCAGCTTGACCTTGTCATCAGTCCACGTAAAACAAATCTTGCAGGTCCTCGGGAAAGTGCAAGGGATGCTTGAGCTCTGAGGGCCCATGTAAACCTCATGCAACAAACCTGATTCTCCCTCAGGCTTCCCTCAGAGCTCTTGATGGGCCCTGCCCAGCCCTGCATCCTCCAAGACATTGATGTGTGTGGTGTAAGTGGGGAGGACACAAGAAAATACCAGGGCAGACCCTTAGCAGAGGTCATCCGGGGAACCTTAGACCAGTTTACTCAACGCAAACACCAGGGTCTTTGTGCAGAGCCCTGTCCCCTTCTAGGCTGTCCTGCTTCCATTGGTATTAGCACCTAAATTCACTTATTCCCTCCCCTCCCCACACTCCTTTCCTCTGTACTCCCTTAATCCAGTATCCCTGCCGATGCTGCTGCTGCGTCGGGCGAGAATTCCGTGATCCTCAACTGGTGAATTTAAGTCCCAGCTTGGGGCCAGAGAGCGAGGCCCTGCTGCTGAGCCTCGCGTGGCAGGGCGAGCGCCTGCAGCATCGCCTCTCCTCTCTCTTTTTTTACCTTTTCATAAGGATTTTTTTCTATTTGTGCCCCAAAGAACCTTAAAAAAAAAAGACAAACCGTTGAATATGTGATTTGCAATTTTTTTCCCCTTTGCCCGCTCATTTTTGGAGGATCCTTTGTTCTTTGTTACACCCTTTGTTTTGTTTTGTTTTGTTTTTGTTGTTGTTTGTTTGCAGTTGTAAACTGTACTGACCCCGGGCACCTGGAAAACAGCATCCGGCAAGTGCAGCCAAGTGGTCCTCACAGATTCAGCTTTGGAACAACTGTCTCATATCAGTGCAGCCATGGATATTACTTATTGGGTACACATGTCCTTACCTGTCAGGGGGATGGCACTTGGGACCGCGCCCTCCCACAGTGTCTTTGTAAGTGCTTCAGAATAATAACCCACCCACCCCAGGGCTCCATCCCCCGGAGCTCTCTGTCTCTTAGCTGATGTAAAAAGTCCAGATCCAAAGCCCTGTGCAGTCCGTGGGAATCCCGTCAGCTTCACTTGGCCTCTGGATCCTGCTCGTGGCAGGAAAATAGGCTGTCTGAGGAGAGAGGTCCTGTCAGACAGAGATGGTTTCCCTCTGCAGGGGAAGGCAGCTCCTGATGAGTGGTACTCCTGGTGCTCTCGTGCTGCTGTAGAAATGCCCAGTCCAGGAGGTGTCCGTGTGTTGTATGAAAGGTGTCAGTGGTGCGGTCCCTGGCTCAACACCGGGGGAAACCAAGGGCCAGAGCTTATTTGGAGTTGGTGAGGGGCTGCCCAGTAAGCTGGTGGCAGAGGCAGGAGCAGACCCCTGGCAGAGCAGCCCCAGCGCAGCTGCTCTGTCCTTTGGGAGACTAAAGCAGCTGCAGTCTCCTTACAAATATCAGAAATAATGACTACAACTAATAGAGCAAATGGCTAGACAGGCAGAAACCGAGCTCCTTCCGCTCCAACCGGCTTAGCTGTTCCAAAGCCATCATCGTTTCTTTTTATTTCCTTGCATTGTCCTTCGACACCCAGTCACACAAAGCAGTTTTGGGCACGTTTTTGTTTCCTTTTGTTAGCAGCATGTCACCTCCTCACGTTGGCAGCACCCTGCACAGGCCCTGGGGGTTTGGCAAGTGATCTCTGCCTGGTCCCACAACCATGGGGGCTCCAGGGGGGTCATTAAAAACTGGGAACCTAAAAATACCTCAGGCTCCCTCGGTCCCTAGCTTTCCAGCCAAGTGGAAAGAGATCTTCCTTGAAATGTTGAGCATCCATTGACTTGGAGGATTTGTGGGCATTCCCAAAACTTCAGAAACTCGTGTCAGTTTTACGACTGATTATGGGGATTCATGGGCTTAATAACTTAGAGAATTAAAAAGGAAGGCAGAGTTTTGCATGTTTTTCTGCATGGTAAACCTAAGAAACACTCAGCACTGCAACCCCTATCCCTTTGCAGTGGTTGTGGCTGGGTACCTCTAGCTACTCTTGAAAACCTAAATTAAGGTGGATGCCAGACAAGCCTGGGCTGCAGATGTTGTCTTGAGCCTGTTTGTGAGGAGGGAGTAGAAGAGCTGATCCCCTTTGAGGGGTGGGAGAGCAAACCCCAGAGGTACAGGGGAGCAGAGCCTGATGCTGTGGAGGAAACAGTCTGCACGCTGCGTACATAAATCCTTTAAAAACCTCAATAACCGCCGCAGGTTTTAAGCTCAGCTGAGTCTGCTGGAGTATCTGTTATTAAATTGTTAGTTACAGTGTGAGTTTAAGTATGAGCTATCAAACCCATTTCCTTGCGAAGCGTCCTTGGTTTTAGTCACAGCTCTGCACCAGTATATTTCAACGCCCACGTGCCCAAACAGACACGCACTCTCTTTTTATTGGAACATACATCGTGTTTTCTACCTAATGCCAGGGCTGGTATTTTTAGCCTCTAGCAGAGGGAGGGAAGACACCCGTTACGGATGCTTTCCTTCGGAAAGCGAGCGGAGCGTGGTCTTTATGCCGAGCATCCTCATCCAGACCTGTCTAATAGCCCCTCGATCCGTCGGTGGATTTGTCAACAGCCTCCCTGTCTCCTCTCTGATTGCTAAGCTAAAGTAAACCTATTAATTATGGTTAGCAGTGGGTTTTTGCTAGCAATGGCCGAGTGAGCAGCGCTCAGAACCTGCCGGGATCATTTGCTCAGCTGTGACACGGCATCGA
>VWZY01012246.1:48520-60553 GCA_013399075.1 Chloroceryle aenea | reverse complement strand
GTTCCTGTGGTTCCCGTTGTACTCTGTGGCTGTGAGCACTTCTCTGCCTGCAGATGCGACTGCGGGTGGAATGAGGAGGGGGACACAGATGAAATGGGACTGTGGTTCTTAGGAGAGGCTGTTACAACAAGCTGGAGGATGGTTTAATGCCTGGAATTCCCACTTTATTGCATTTCATATTAATTAGCACCAATTACACCCTGTTATTAAGAATGAAAGACTTTGCCAAGGGAAATACTGCAGCTGNTTGGGGGGGAAAAAAAAAATCAACAGCGTTAACGGATTGTGGCGTGGGTCTGGTTGGTGGTAGCCAGCCCGTGGCTGTTCTGTAGCAGTTTCTGCTGAAAGACGAGGGTTATAAAGACAACGTTTATAGTGTCACGTTATCACTTGTGAATTAAGTGATGCTTCGTTTGGTAATGGGCACCAGAACTGTCTCTGCTGCAGGGTGGGGCGTGTTCTGGCTGAATGGGCCGGGGGGTTGTGTTGGTTACAGCACAGGGCTGGGCTTGGGGACCAGCCCGGCTGCACCTCTGCCTCTGTTTGTCCCATTAGCTGAAGATTCTTAGGATGCTGGCCCTGGACTCTGCGGCGCCCCTCTGAACTGTGCTGCTGACCCCTGACCTTGGTGAAGGTCAGGATGGGGGGTTTAAGAGCCCATGTGAGCACCGGGGACATCGCTGCAGAGGTGCTGGTGTGGCCCCACCAGTCAGCAGACTCGGCGTGGGGAGCACTGAAGTCCCCTAGAGCTGGTTCCTTCTGCATATATTGGTGCTAAAGTGTGGGGGTGACTTCTTGCCGTGCTTCCCTGGATTCCTCAGGGTGGTCGAAGCTGCCTGGTGTGCCACAGGGGCCTGGGGAGATGCATTTCCAAAGGCCACTGGGCTCCAGACCTGAAATAGGTGCAGAGTTTTATCTGTCCACTGACTCTCTTGTGGGATTTCAAGAAAAACTGTTCTGAGGAGGAGCTCACAGGTTTTCTCCATGCTGAAACGCTGCCTCTTCCCCTGTTCCATAACAAAATACTGCCCCAGGTTCTGCTATGGGTCTGCTGAGCAGCAGGGTGACAAATGCAGCACAGGATGCCAGAAAAAGGCTCCATATCTGTGCCCAGAGGCACAGCTGATGCCTTCAGCCCAGGGAGAGAAAAACACAGCATCCTCTTCCCAGTGAGAAAGGGAGAATTAGAGCAGGGGAGAACAAGCTGGAGGGGATATTTTTCCATGCCATCCTAGACAGCATGTCTGTAGCTGTTCAAGGGCTGCCTGGAGGCGGTGCCCCCGCTGCCCACCCGGCTCTGTGGCTGTGGTCACAGGAGGAGGAAGGATGCTCCTGCTTGGAGCTGCTGTCACAGAGCAAACGAGGCCTGGGATGTGCAGCTCATTCTTCTGCTTTCATCAGGGAGGGAGGAGAGGCAGACACCCCCCTGCATGTTTCACACCAGGTTTTCATAGTTCCCCTCCTAAAATGGCTTTTACAATTGCACGTAGAGAAATCTGAGGGAAGTTGCTCTCTGGGAGGCTTTGTTCAACATCTGGCCTTGGGGAGTTAGCTCCTGGTAGCCTGGTTATTTCCCCAGCCTTAGCAATGGAGGGATGCCAGGCGTTGTTTTTTATCGAGGCTGTGGATAGAAAGAGGGTGCTGGGAAGAGAAGGGAGAGGTTTGGCTCTGTACAGCTCCCAGATGTGCTCGGAGTGACAGCGTGAGGTGTGAGAAGCACGTGCAAGAGGGTGCTTGGATTGGGTGGAGATGCTGAAGGGTTGCTACACGGGAGATGCTGACCTTTCATTTTCCTCCACATCCCCGAGCAGACCTCCTGCCTCCAGGAGTAGATGTTTTTACCGAGGACTAGACCCAAAGACTTATTCAGATCGGCCAAGGCAAATTGCCAGAGTGATCCCGGGAGGTTTGGAAGCTGCGGATCTCTACCACTGAGCATGTCATCCCTTGAGCTGTGCCCCAGCTTCACCTTGGCCTGCTTGCCTTTCTCCATAATTTATGACAGGTGGCAATACAGCAGCATTATTTAAATGGAGGCTCTTGCTTCCCTTCTACCTTGTTTTATCATTCTTATTTTCTGTTTCCATGTGTTATTCATAAAGCTTTTCATGTCAGCTTGTTTGCCAGCCAGCTGACAGGGAGGCCTGTGGAGGCAGGCAGGTTTGTTCTGCATAAAAGGCCATAAATAATCTGAAAACTGCCAAGCACTAGCACGTTTCAGGGGCTTGTGCTTAATACTGGGAGGCTTCCTGCAGCATCATCTTGTATTGGCAGCCACTGGCAGTTAACTTCGGGGTCCTTTCCACTGCACCAGCTGATTTTCCCCTCAGTGCTCTCTGCAAGTGAAAGGACAGAGAAGGTGATGTTGTAATAGCATCTCAGTATCCCTTCAACAGGCCCCCCGGGAGAAATTCCTTTGCTGCTCAGAGGCATCAGCATAAAAACCCCTTGGAGGGCGAGCAGACGCTGTGCGGGGAGCGGTGAATTCCTTCTGCTGCCATCAGCTCCACGAGCACTCCTGAACAGCGAGGAATACAAGCCCTTTGATCTGCTGGTGAAAAAGCCCTGCAATTTTGCTCTTGACGAGAAAATCTAATTTGTTTTAAGCAGAGGAAAGTCGTTATCCACTGCAGGAGTGAGGTGGAAAAGCAGCTGCTGGGAACAGTCCCCTGAGTGGAACCTGGACCAGACCAGGAGGGGCAAGCACTGAAGAGTCAGCCCTTCTTGGGCTGGACCTGGGAGACCAGACTGGGCACTGGGGATTCTGGAGGAGAGGGAAGGAGGGGTCACAATAATAAGAAGAATAAGAATAAGGAGAATAAGAACCCCAATCCTGTGCTTTCACGAGGGAAAACCTCAACACAAAGCACATCACTCCCTGCCCCAAGCTCTCTGAAGAGATCTGCAGCCATCCGAGAGGCCACTTTTTTGTCAGGAAAACATCACCTGGAGGGAGGCTCCACAGCAGAAGGAGACCAAGTACAGTACTTCCACATCCAGCCTCCTCCTGCTTTGCTGCTCCCTCGGGAGCTGCCACCTTCCAGCTGGAGGGAGCAAAGCCCCAGGCCCCCAGACCCCATCACCCCATAGCTGTGGGTGCTGGGGATGGGGTGGGCAGCACCTGAATGCTTCTCTTCTGCAGCCAGGCTCCTCCTTAGGGCTGTGGAGTGCCTTAGAGGGATGCTGAAGGGTGGAGATACCCAGGCCCTTGTGTGAAGCCGTGGAGAGAGGCTGAGCATCTTAGGGAGCATGTCTGCCTCGGGGAAATGGTTCCAGGGGGTGAGGGGCAGCATTTAACTGAGTGGAGGGCTCAGGGGAGCAGGATCTGGCCCTGCACCCCGGCGTGCCTCTGGGGGTGAGGTTCAGCCAGCGACAGAAGGAAGGAGCTTGTCACAGAGCTCTCTTGAAAGCCATCCACTGACTGGTGCCACGACTGCCAGCAAGCTGGGACTTCACGACTCCCTGCAAATCCCAAATAGCTTTGGGCCTCTTCAGTCAGTTTGGGAATGAGCAGCTCCACTAACTAGGGGTACGTGGAGGCTTCGTTAGGAGCAGAGCAGGCTGCATTTCATCCGGGCAGCAATCTGCCCACGGCTTCTGGAGGAGCTGGCTGTCGCAGCGTGCAGCAAACGGGGCTTTCTGCTCAAGCCCTTCTTCTTTCCTCCTTTTGGCAAAACCAGCCCGAACTTCATTTTCTGGCAATTACCCTGAACGGAGAGGAATAAATAACTCCAGCAGCAAGGCTGAGGAGGAGGGATGGGGGAATAACAACGCCCCATGTCTGCCAGCTCCCGAAAGCTTGCAAGAAAAGCGAGAGCAGAAGCTTGACACACCGAATAACCACAATTGCTGGTAGATTTATGGATCACACCGTGATATACAGAGGATCTGAAGCCGGGCAGGGCAAAACATCATAAATCAGGCAAAGCCAAGAGCCCACACGCTGCCTGCTCCCTCCTAGCAGGTTGCTGTAGGCTGCTATTAAAAATTAACAGGAGGAATTGAGGGATGGCTGCGCTGCTGTGCGGTGCAAAGACGAAGCAAGAGGTGTGTTAACGCCCAGAACGGAATAAAGAAACGGAGGGTTCTTGCAAATGAGAACACCTCCTTCTGCTCAGGTAATTTAATGGGAATTTTACCCTTGGCTTCACCCAAATTAGATGAGAATCACCGCTGTATTAAGTGATCACAGTTTAATGTGCACAATGAGGTTATACAACTTTATAGGTTAGGCCAAACCGTGTTTCTGGCTCCTGTTAAAGGATGCTGAGCGAGGCTGTGGAGGCACAGCCTGCAGGGTTAGGGGACCCTGGGGCCGTCGCTGCTTGAAGGGGGAGAAGCTGCAGTTTGCAGAAACTCAGAGATTTAAGGAGATTTGTGCAGGATGAGGGCCCGCAGCTGCTGGCCTGTCGTCTTCCCGAGCCAGATCCAGCCCTTACTCTAAAGCTGTTGCTGTTCTGGAGCATCTGCCAGGGAGAGGCAGCAGCAGAGGAAAGAGGCATGAAATGATTCCCTCCTGCTCACGCAGCATGGGGTGCCAGGTCACGCTGTCCCAGGGAAAGGACGGGGGCTCCACAGCCACCAAATCCCCCGGCCTCGGTGCGCACAAAGGTGCCTTTCCCCAGGGTCCCCTCTCCTCTGCGCTGCCAGGAAGGCAGCAGGAAAGGTGCAGCCCCTGGGAATTGAACAGGGCGAAGGATGGAGAGGCCCCTTTCCCACCCCACCCGCACTGTGCCACGCAGCGAGTGCCGTTAACGTCTCGGCTGAAAAGTGAAATTACAAAATAAATCCCCATTTCATATTCAGAGAGTTAATCACTTGAGCTCATCCTCTTATCTCCCGTTCGGAGGCGCGTGTGGGCGCGCATCCGTGCGCGCTTTCAAAGGGAAAATAATTATTGCAGGGATAAAGCTTTCATTATTTTAATAGCATCAGGTCCACCCGTTGAGTTATTACAGTAATAAAAACTAATGAGATCCCTGCCGATAGGTCCCCCCGTGCAGGCTGCCTGCCTCCCTTATCGATTGGCACCACACAACCCACGGCTCCGGCTCCGATCGGCGCTAATAACGGCTGAGCCCTTTCCAGCGGCACGCGAAGCACCGCGCACGCTTCCTATAAATAAATAACTCTTTGCTCTTCTTTAAAAACCCCAAAGGAAAAGCCTGGATTGATCTGGAGGATGCAGCCGCTTCCTGAGGTTTGGCCACGGAGGTGCCACCCAGAATGGGTCGCTTTCCTCTGCTCCCAGTTGTGGTGGTGGCCGGTTTGGGCTCAGTTACACCAGAGCTCGCCTCAAACGCCTCTTGTCTCACTAAAAAAAGTCTGTGTCAGAAGAAAACAAATGAAAAACACAGATTTTTGAATATGTCAAAACATTTTCGGTCAGATTTGTGAAGGCTGACTGTGGTTCTCGGGTGGATTTGCATTTTTTCATTTCAATGTTCTTTGGTGTGCCACGGCTCTTACAGAAAAACGCTTTCATCTAAAGCAAAACAATTAATTTGAGGTTGAAGATGTTTTATTTATGCTCATCGCCTCGCTAAGACATCCCTGGTTTTTTTAAGGATTGGGTTTTTTTCTTTGCTTTCTAAAAAATATTTCCTGATTTGAGAGCACCAAAAAAGAAAATCATCTCTTTACCTGGCCCGACTTGTAACACACGTTCCCTGCTGACGGGCACGGGCAGTGGTGCCTGCAAAGCCAACTGCTGAGAACCCAATTCCCAGTGCCAGCATGGTCACCTCCAGCCGGGCCGGACCCTGTCACCCAGTGCCAGCCCCGCGCTGCCGGGAGCTTTCCAGGGCTCTCGGGTGGGTGCAGTGCCTGGGCTGGAGGAGAGGACTTGTGCTTACAACCCCCCCAGTGCAGAAGCCAGAGCAAATCTCGTGTTGGATCAGGACACGGGCAAGTCCAGAGCTGGGGGGAGGCTGTTAGTGATGCATTTCTGGCTGGGCCATGTAACGAGGTTTCAGTGGTTCTGTGTAGCTGATGCTAATGTAATTATTGGGTTTATTGCTATCTGCATACGCACGCTAGATGTATAGCCAGCTCTCCCTGGGAATGCACAGAGGCTTTTTAACATCATTACCTCCCCTCGACTTTGGCCATGACCCAAGGTGAACCTTCCAGCGCCGGCAAGAGCAGCGGCACCATCAGTGCCAGTGGAAAAATCCATTCTCATGGTGGCTCTCCAAGAGTCTGTCGGAGCCTCTCGGTGAACGTGGTGCTGGCTGCAGGTCTGGCTTGGCTGCTTTGCTTGATTTTATCTAATGTGATTTTATCTGTATAAATCTGGTGGCATTTTCAATTTTGGTGTGCAAACCTTGTGTGCCAGGGCAAGTCCAAGGTACCAGCTGCTGCCCGGGGCTTGCAGCTCCGCATCCACACGTGCTCGCCTTGCTGGCACCGAGCAGAGGTGGCTGCCACCTTTGGATGCCACATGGATGACCACAACTGAGAGTCTGCCATTATGGTCAGCGGATGCAGAAAGTGCCTGGGTACGGCAGGACCCTGCCTGCCCGAGGCAGAACTATTGCTGGAGAGTTCCTGTAGATTTCCCTGCTGTGGGCACGGGGTTTGCTGGTGTAACTGGTGCCGGTGCCGTCGCTCTCCTGGTGCAGAGCTAAGTGGTGTCAGCCCCCTCGCTGCTGAGGAAACATCAGAAACAGTGGTTCCTGCAAAGCCTGGTGTCTCGGGACCTGCCCATGGCAGCTCTGCTCTGCCCATGTCTGCCCTGCTTGTTCACTTTGGTTACAGCTAAAAGGCAGCTTTTCTGGGTCTCACCTTTGATCTCGACGCAGGAGCAGCGCAGGGAGGGTGCGAGGGTCTCGGTCCTGCTCAGCTGCAGTGGTTTCCATCACTCCCTTTGGTTGCTGGCTCTTGGGGTGGTGCCCACGGCACCTGGCACCTCTGCTACTGCCACAAACCTCCCGGCGCAGACCGAGCTTTTCCTTGCATCTTGAGTTTGGGGTTTATTTGGTTTTATTTAGCACTGGGCCAGCTCCACCAGCAGTGACACCTGGCAGGTTTTTCATTCCCGTGTCGGAAGGGGGCATCAAAAATCTGAAAACCCTCTTTTAATGAGAAGCTGCTGCTTCTTGCTGGAGAAAGGTGGGACTTCAATTATCCTGCATCCTCCCACTGCCATGGCAGCCAGCCCCAGCAGATCGAGGTGATAATGAGACCTGTTGGCTCTCCGGTGGAGGAGAGCACTGATTTTTGAGTGCAGTGCTTCTGCGTGTCCTCGAAAGAAAGCAAAATCATTCAGACACCGAAAGTTTGACAGGATGCCAGTTTCAATGCACCCATTGAAGTGCTTTCTTGTCAACAGTGGTACGGTCACATGTCTATCATGAGACCTTTCATCTAGAAACTAGAGAAGAAACAGCAAGGAATTACCTGTCTTCATTGGACTTGTTTGGGGTTTTCCGCGTTCCCCTTTCCTTTCACGAGCCTCAGATTTCCTGAGCCCTTCCTACACTGCTCCAAACCCGTAA
Organism: Chloroceryle aenea; assembly: GCA_013399075.1. Taxonomy (NCBI): domain Eukaryota; kingdom Metazoa; phylum Chordata; class Aves; order Coraciiformes; family Cerylidae; genus Chloroceryle; species Chloroceryle aenea. Next base: position 53,054 of record VWZY01012246.1, on the reverse strand, counting down.
AGGGGCTCTGAGGTGGCTTTAAACTACATTTATGGCACACGGGTGGTCCCCGAGCATGGCCAGCGGCACGGGGAGTCGGGCACGGGGCATCTCCAGTCCTGGGGTGGGAATAAAGCGCCTGCCCGTGTGTTTCAGTCTCCATCTCCACGCAGCACGGAGGTTTCAAGCCATCCCTGTCCTGCCCAAAGCCCCAGTGGGTGAAGTCAACCCACGGGCATCATTCCAGGGTGGCCCTGGACGGCGGGATGCAGGAAATGGGGAGGCTCCTTCGGTTGCAGGAGCAATTGGAGGGAGTGCAGCCCACGCTGACGCCTCACTTCAACACCACGAGCTGGAGAGAGGTCGGGCTGAGTTCTCCCCTTTCAGAAGGGACTTTTAGGGCAGAAATCTCAACAGCGTTTTGCGCTTAACTCCCGCTCCGCAGGCAGATGTCTGCGAGTGCTGAGCCTGGTGCTAATGGATGTCATGGGGCATTAGGCAGCGCCGGGAAATCTCCTGGGAGTTTAGGTGCTTAAAGATCTTCACAAGATAAATGTTATGATTTATTGAAACACAGAGGAAGGGACTTAAAGAGCTTGTCTAAACTACTTTAAGGTAGAAATCTTCCCTTGTATCTCCTCTAAGTCTCCCTTGCTGCAGTTTAACCTGACAACTGCTTGGCTGACCTGAAACAGCCACAGAGAACAGAAAATTAATTCCTTTTCTCTTCCCAGCTCCCGGCCATGACTGTCCCTGGGTGTCCCTTCAGCTCTCTCCCCCGTAGGCAAGCAGCGCTCAGTGCCTCCTCCACCCCTCAGCCATCTGGAAAGCAGGATTTCTTGGGATTTCTGGGAGCATATAAATCCATAGCCCCGCTGGGTGTAGGAAATGGCCAGTAAGGATCATGTGGGTGTTTAAAACCAGCCCAGTGCTTTGCAGCTCACTGGGCTCTGCTGTGGAGCTTCTGAACAGCAGCTTCAAGTGGAGCCCAGCTCACTGGGATGTCATTCCCTGGGGAAGAGCTGCTGTGGCAGGGTTGGGATCTGTCTCTTGCTCTCCATCTCTGCGAGAGCCACGTGATGATCTCCCCCTTGCTCAGCTGAACACACCAAGCCCCTCTGAAGCATTGGGACTGGTGCTGATCTAGAGATAATAGACCTGCTTTGCTCTGACTCGGGGCTTGTTCTCACTGGGCTCCTGCTCTCAGGGCTGGTGATACCCAGGTCTGTGAAAAGCCTCTCAGGAGGGGAGAGGGGAATCGATTTCACACTGACTGGTTTGATTTTCTCTGGAGTGTTATCCTAATAGCATCTGTCTTCTCTGCCTGGGTTCAATTTCTTTCACTGCTCCCATGTTTTAATGGCCTGCAGAGTGGGATGTGCATCCAGCACCAGCTTCATGGGCACTGTCCCCCCTTTGTGCAGCGGGAAATGAGGGTCAGTGCTGGGACTGTGCTGGACACCCCTAGTGCCACTGCACAGCCCGCTCCCGCCTGCTCTACGGGAGGAATTTAAAGCCATGGGTTCTGATGCATTGCTTTCTTTCTTCTGACAGAAGCAGAGGCAAAGCAGCTTCATTGCAAGGTCAGTTCCTGAAGGAGGAAGGGGTTTAATCACAGAGGGGCAAAAAAAACCCCAGTCCCTACTCACCAGCCATGCCAGGCTGGCTGCTCTGCACAGGACCCCCCCTGGTGCTGTGGGGGGAGGCTGGGTGTGCATGGGGTGCAAGACACCCATTGCCTCTGCAACACGAGGCCACCAGCCTCCTCCTGCTTCATTTCCAGCCGTCTCACAAGAGTATCACCAGGATTCATTTGTGTTTGCACAGAGCCCAGCCATCCCGGGTGCTAAAGCAGCAGGTGACTGCAAAGAAAGGATGTGAAGAGCAAAATCACCACTTAGCTTTTATAAGCAACGTTCCCCCACATTGCCCAGGGTCTCCTGAGCCCGGTGAGCTGCAGGTGATGTCAGTGGTTCCCTGGTGTGGTCAGTGGTACCCCAGCCCTTTTGGGTGGTGCTGTCCCCTGGAGCAGCCGCGGGTGCTGGGGGTGGCTGCGCACCCTCCAGCCACCTCACTCCCCTTGGTTCCTCCATCCTGGCACGAAGCCATCTGCTCAAACCCCAGCAGGCAGAACACACCCTTTCGTGCTGCCCTGTCCATCAGCAAGAAACAAGCAGACACATCCCCAGCTGCTGGGTTTCCCTCCTCAGCTTGTCCATGGGACAGGAGATTCCCACCAGCTGGCTCCTGAAGCCAAAGCAGCACCATGAGCTCAGCCCTGAGCCATCTGCAGCTGCAGCACAACCCCCAGTGCTTGTCCTGTGCGAGGAGCTGGGGCTCCAGCCTGGCACCTTTTCGGGGAAAACCCCAAAATAAGACAAGTAGAGAGGTGGTGGAGCAGCTGAAAGAGCAACCTGACAGGCACAGAAGCAAAGGTCCCTGGAAAAACTTTGCATAGCTAATTGGTCTCAGCGCAGAGTCCGCCAGCCAGTTGTCAAAAGCTCTGCAGCTTGGCTTTTTAATGAGAGATTTTCATCTATTAGCACTTCATTAAAGCTGTAGCCAAGTCATTCCGAGGGCGGTTTAAAATGCAGGTGCCGTGTGGCCCTGACTCTTGGCTGGCTTCTTAAGGCTGATGCTGCAGCCCAGTGTAACCCACCTCTGCCTCCACCAGCAGCTGGGGAGAACTGGGAGCAGCGATGGGTGATGGGGAGGGCAGACGTGAGCAGGAGGTGATGCCGATGAGGACATGACATGATGTAGACATGAGCTCGATGGGTTTGTCTCCTGTCGGTGGCTCCAGGTGTCGCAGCAGGGGGAGCTCTGGGAAAGTCTCTGTCTCCACAAAAGGCTTTTCCATCCAATCCGGGTAGGAGCTGTGGGGTGAAGGGCTCTGGGAACCAGGTGAAGGACAGCTGAGGGTGTCACCATGAGCAGCACACAGGATCCTCTATCTCAGGCAGTGCAGGAATGGTGCTGCAGAGCCCCGTGCCCTGCTGCTGTCCATAGCTGGCTTGTTCCAAGCATTCATGAGGTGGGTTCCATTAGAATTTTCCTATTTTAAAATAAATCCTCCACAGCAAAAGCTTATTCAGAAAACAACCATCTGCCATCCTAAAATAATCCAAGTTACAGTAGAAACAAGCCCTGGAAAACTCCCTGCATAGAATGTGTGTACAGTAAAGCACAAGGAGGAAAGCAAAAGACTGAAAATTAATTCAATATAACTGTATGTTACTTCTTCAGCCTAACGATGGAGAGGTAAGGGTGTGCACAGGAGGGGACATGCTGTGTCCAAGGATTACTCTCAGGAAATAGTGCTCTGTTTGCCCTTTCTGTCATTTCAGCTTAATGCTGAACACATCACTGTGGCTTCTTAGAAATCCTTCGCCTAGGCAGCAATCCTTGGCCTCCCTCCCATTAAAGGATTTCAGTGCACATCAGCAGGGCTATTAAATTAAGCCTCAAAAATTGGAGGGGAGTGTTTGCACCTTTCAGAGAGGCAGGAGGTTGGCAGAAGGTTAAGTGGGATGGCACAGGAGGTGAGCCCTGGGCTCCAGTCACAGCCCGAGGCAGCGGTCCCTGCCCTGGGATGGCTCAAGGAGCATCATCTACCNGGACACATGGTGGGATGGACACATGGTGGGATGGACACATGGTGGGATGGACACATGGTGGGATGGACACATGGTGGGATGGACACATGGTGGGATGGACACATGGTGGGATGGACACATGGTGGGATGGACACATGGTGGGATGGACACATGGTGGGATGGACACATGGTGGGATGGACACATGGTGGGATGGACACATGGTGGGATGGACACATGGTGGGATGGACACATGGTGGGATGGACACATGGTGGGATGGACACATGGTGGGATGGACACATGGTGGGATGGACACATGGTGGGATGGACACATGGTGGGATGGACACATGGTGGGATGGACACATGGTGGGATGGACACATGGTGGGATGGACACATGGTGGGATGGACACATGGTGGGATGGACACATGGTGGGATGGACACATGGTGGGATGGACACATGGTGGGATGGACACATGGTGGGATGGACACATGGTGGGATGGACACATGGTGGGATGGACACATGGTGGGATGGACACATGGTGGGATGGACACATGGTGGGATGGACACATGGTGGGATGGACACATGGTGGGATGGACACATGGTGGGATGGACACATGGTGGGATGGACACATGGTGGGATGGACACATGGTGGGATGGACACATGGTGGGATGGACACATGGTGGGATGGACACATGGTGGGATGGACACATGGTGGGATGGACACATGGTGGGATGGACACATGGTGGGATGGACACATGGTGGGATGGACACATGGTGGGATGGACACATGGTGGGATGGACACGTGTCTGTCCGGACAGCAGCTCTGTGACCTCACCTCTGCCACCCACCAGCCCAAGCCCTGGTGCTGCTGAGGGTGCACCAGCAAGTGGGAAAGGTGCTGGCTCATTGAGGGAGAGAAGGGCAGGGAGGCAGAAGGGGGGAGGCTGCAC